>BSBN01000538.1:1200000-1800000 GCA_027924645.1 Cunninghamia lanceolata
TGGAAGTACAGGATCATCCTTAAGTGGTTGAGAAACCTTAGGGAATAAGACTCTTGTAACTGATTTGTTACCACTAATCTCTTGAGAGGCAAGTGGAACAAAAGTTATATTGCCATTTTAGGGAGGTCTATTTTTTGCATGAAGGTTGCCTCGTTGTCCTTGGAAGGATGGAGGAGGGGGAAACTCAGCATATTTACCAGACGCTCAAGGATGGGGAAGAACCTTTTATTTGGGCTTAGCTTCATTCACTACCTATGGGACAGGAAGAATTACGGTTGGAGCCTCAGAAGATCAAAGAGGTTCAGAAACATCTCTAGGAGGAATATTACTAAGTGATAATTATGTTATCTTCTTTGCTTTAAATCATTGATATGATAATAAAAATGTATTCTCTCTTTCTTTAGCAACTCCCAATGGTTGTGGACAAAAGTAGTCAAGTGAAAAGTGTCCATTGTGAGAGATGGGCTGATATTGACTATGATGTACAACATGTACTTGTCCCTCAAATGGAAATTTTAAGCATTTATGAAACATAGAGGGGACCACCTTCATGGAACGGAGCTATGGGTAGCCCAACTTCACATGAAACATGTCTGATGTAGGAATGATAACAAAATGGACATCTAAAGCTCTAGGCCCAACTTTAACTTCTAGAGTTAAAGCACCAAGAGTTGGATGGATAGACCCATTGTGTCCTCTAATAGCCATCTCTGATACATCATATGTATCTCGATGCAAACCATGCATGTAGAGAAATTCTTCAGTTATTACATTCACCATGCATAAAGGATCTACCATAGCACCCCGAATAGGCTTGTCATTGATGCATATAGTAATGTATAGGGGTCCATCAGGAGCTTCTATGGTAGCATCATGTGGAGTGAAAGAGATAACAAGTTCTACCTTCATTCGTTGTTTGTGAGGGTGAGCATCTACCATGAAAATACCTTCATCACAATCTTCATCATCAAAGAGATTCACCACATTAGACTCATGATGAGGTAAAGGATCAGTATATATTTGAAGGTTTTGATTAAGAGATGCCACTGATTTATTCCCTTTATCATTAACACGTGTGACCTAGATGACATTAGAATTGATGAGGTCTTGAAATTCATGTTTAAGACACATACATATTTTAATGTCATGACCCACAGATGGGTGGAATTGACAAAAGGCTTTTGCATCAAACGAAGCTGGCTGCCTTATTTGGATCAAGAAGCTTAACAGGTGGTAGATTTATGAGATTATTTTGTAAAATTTGTGCCATAATAGCATGAAGAGATTCTGATAATGGTTTAAAGTTTCTTGTTTTCAATTTTAGTTTATAATGGGCAAGAGCAGGTGATGACGCTACCGCCACATGCTTTCGAATGTTATCCATCAAAATTTTATTTATCCTTATGAAGTTTCTATTATTTCTCTTGAATGAATGATTATTAGAGGCCTCAGATTGACCAACCGGAGCTGCTGAGGGTTGATGCTCATACTGACTAACCAAGAGTTGATAATCGCAAAGATTCATTCAAAGATGAGTAAATGAATCATATCACATTAACAATACTTTATCACAGATGTGAGGTTGTAAGTTTCCAATAAATATTCTTTGCACATCTGTATCTGGAATAGAGTATTGGATTTGTAGAAAGAGGGCTTGATACCAACCCATAAAATCAGTTATTTTATCTTTGTTTGTTGTTTACAATGAACCAAGTCTGTCAAAGAGACTTGAGGTCCAATGTTAGCTTGAAAATGTTCAATAAATTTAGTGACTAGTTCCGAAAAAGTATTTATAGAATTAGGAGGAAGTGCACAAAACCAATCCAAGGCTATGTCCTTGAGTGACCTAGGAAAGAGTTATACCAAGAGTGCATCCTCAAAGTAAAAATCACTACACATAGCGGTAAAGGCTGCCACATGATTGTTCGGGTCTCCTTTCCCATTATATTTTTCAAAGCAAGGAGTCTCAAATTTCTCGGGCATAGGAGTTCTCAAGATGGCATAAGACAAAGGGCTATGAAGATGTTGTGTTTTTATACTATTTTTATGTGGGCTAGTACTCATACTAGCTGATTGTTGTTGAATGGAACTCATATTCTTCAATAACTAGTCTATGACAGGATCAAAATTTGAATTAGGTAGAGATTAGAATGAACTAGATGGAATAGGTGAAGGTGTATGAGTATCCTTTTGAAACACAATAGGAGGTTTAGATGTAGGTGGAGTAGTATTAGCTGTGGAGCTTATGTAATTGTAAGGAACATTATTATAGTGTCACACAGGATTCCCTATGGATAGACCAACACAAGTGGTAGCATCGTTACTCAACTGTGTAGTAGTAGTAAGATGAATATGTAGGCATAGAGAGTGTGGGAATAGGTACCTATACTGGAGTCCCTATGTTGTTAGGAGGAGTTACATTCTTCATGAGTTCAGTACAGCTAGCTGCCAACATAATGTTGTTATGTAATATGTGAGCTAGGCCACGCAAGACTTCCACTCCTTCTTGTCCTTGCAACAACCCTCTAAGACTCTCAACAATAGGGATGACCTCCTTAGATATGTGCTCTTTGCTCACAAATTGTTGAAATTTAGCCAATTCCATGTCTAACTTTTTAATTTGGGCATTAGGCACATGAGCGATAAGGTCATCAATGTCAGTGGATTCTTGAGTGGTTGATGTTTCATGGACAATTATGGTAGGAAGTTGTGTGACTTAAGTAAGGATTTCAGATGCAAAAAGATCCTCATTAGAACCCATTATTCAAATACTTCTTACAAACTTGTTAGTTTTAGGGCACCAAGTTACCAAGCTTATAAATTGATGACAAATCTTATTAACATGCAAGGTGCCAAAAGTTTCAAATTTTCCTTTAAATGAAGCAATATACCCTTGATCAAATTCAATTCTTTTCAAGATGCAACAATGCACAAATTGTTTTTATCCTTTCTTTTTCAATGCAATATGATGATAGTAAATATTATAGAGTAAGGTAAAATAATATTTAGGATGTAAACAAGAGCAGCAAAATCTGAAATTAAACATATACTAGCAATCCCTAGCATGCAACATTAACTAGGCTTCATGAAATGCAAGTTTTTTCAACACTTTTTAACAAATATGATGTAAATGCACAATGTAACTATGTAGAATGTCTAATAAATGCAATTTATTTCAGATCTGATATGAAAATCAGAAAATTACATGAATTTATAATGATTTTTCTTTTCCAAATGCAAAATAAAGTGACAACTATGCAACCTCTATAATGCAAAATTTTCTTTTTTCAATTTTCAAATTTACGAATGGCCTAAGAATGCAAAATACTTTTAAACAACAACTAAATTAAAAAGGGAATAGAAAATGCAAATGTTTTAAACCAAGATGCAACAAGATCCAAACAATTTCCAACTACAAACCCTAGGGTGGCAAACTTTAATGCAAGGTTTTAAACCCTAGTTTTCAAAATATATGCAAAATTCAAGAAAGTATGAATGCCAAACAACTAAGAATCACACTCTTAATCAGATCTAGGGTAATAGACAACTCAAATTTGAAAGAAGAGGGATGCAAGCAATAGTGTAAACAACTGCGGGTTCACCAAAATGTAAAGGGTGGAAAAGGGATACTAGCCCAATGGATCAAACTAGATCAAACCTTCTTCTATCCTCAACATTAAGAGAGAGTGGGGTAGATGCAAGAAGTTGTGTCCACTTAAGGTGGAAGTTTCAGAGTTAGAAAAAAATCCAAAATCGGGGAACGAAAAATGGGATCCCATTTATATAAAACGGGATCTCGTTTATATAAAACGCGATCCCGTTTATATAAAATGTGATCCCGTTTTGCCTTGGGATCCCGAGCCTAGAACCAAAAATGCGATCCCATTTTTCCTGGGATCCCGAACCTAGAGGCCATAAACGTGATCCCATTATATAAAACGGGATCCCGTTTTATAAAACGGGATCCCGTAAAAACAGCAGAGACCCCATTTTCAACAGCGACAGGCGACAGAGGAAAACGGGATCCTGAGTTTATTAAACGGGATCCCGTTTTATTCACGAACGATGGAGTAGTAAACGGGATCCCGTTTTATAAACGGGATCGCGTTCTATAAACGGGATCCCGTTATTCAAAATTTGAATTTTAGGCTCAGGTTTTGCTTTGTAACCCGCTTCGAAAAATGCTTTGGGGACCCGACCCTGACCTCTGGTCCTAGTTTGACCTGCACCTTGAAGGCCCTGTTAATGTTACAACAAAATAGTGACTTTGGGCATATATTTAAAGGTCTATTTTGTAGAATATTTTGACGAAATTAAAACCCATTATAGAGGAGACAATGTAGATTCTAAATATGTAATTTTTTTTACAATTAAATTATTTTTTTAATTTTTTAATCAATTTATGATGAAATAGGTTCATAACCTTGAATTATCAGGGTTTTTTAATATTTTAATAACTTTTTATTAAAATATTTTTTTGTAAAAAAAATTGTATGAAAACGTACTTTAGACAATTCTTTTCAATTTAAAAAAAAAAATTTCAAAAAATGTTAAGTTTAGGTCATCTTATGCGTGACGTACACGATGATTTTTTAAAAGACAAAAAATGACCAACAAAAAATTAATAAAAAAAAAAATTATTCAATAAAAAATTACAAATAAATATGGAAAACGTGCTTCAGTGAGTTACAAAGCTTTTCCCAAAAGGATTTTGAAAAATATGATTATTTAGGTCAAAATATGGATGATGTACACGTACATGGTATAGTAAAAAAAAAGTGACTTTTAAACAGTGGTTTTTAGAAATGCCTATTCAAAATCAATTTCTATCATCTGGGTATTGAAAAAAATTACATATTTGGAAACTAGACTCTGAGTACTACATTTCATATTTAGTGACTTTTTCCAAGATTCCACCTTTAAGTGCTTCAAATTTTTAGGTCAAATGTGACAAATTCTGAAAATCAGGAAAAACACTTCCACTTTTTGGCCAAAAAGTGGACACAACTTCTTGCACACACCCAGTGACCAAGCCTAGCTTCTACCCAAGAAGGATAGCTTAAGCTATAGGTCTTCTACTCCTTTTTTTTGTATAGAGATGATTCAACCAAACTTGACCTCAATCAAGCAAACTAGCTAGGATGTATAAACTAACACAAAAGATATAAAGAATAGACTATCGCAGACTAACAAAACTAAATCAGAACAATCAAAGAGTAGAGTAGAGGTCAGGGAATAGATCAAAACCTAGAAAATTTAGCAGTAATGTCTAGGATAGGGGTGCTTGGGTACCCTAGTCCTTCTTTGGGCTCAGGTAGAACATTTAGGATTATCAGATCCATAGGTGTCTACACTTCTTTCTGACTGTTACCTCCTAAAACCTATTCGTCTTTCTTGCAGACACACAAAGAGGAGAAAAGGTTGTGTTGTTTTAATGGTTTGCCTCAGTCAAACCCTATGTTAGTGTTCCCACCTCCACAACAATGATTGATAAGATCCAAGAGTGCTTGCCCTTACAGGGTAGAGGCTAGATCTACAACAATATGATTGATAATGATGATAAATGATGATAATAACAACAAGATGTCCAACCTTAGTTGATGAAGACTTAGTACCAACAAAGGAGAGTGATGAAGAGGGCTTCAAACTTCCTTCAAAGCCTACAAACAATTTTAATAACATTCAAAAGTAGAAGACAATCCAAACACATAGAATCCTTGAGCATATCACAACGAATTCACATTCAATTCCTTAGCATTCATTTGCATTCATCTAGTTGTTCTTAGTGTCTAAAATGAGTCACAATACACATTTGAATATGCATTCCCACTCACCTTCGGCAATTACAACTTGAATAGGCCAACAAATACAAACTAGATGACCATCCTAAGCTAACACCTCGAGATTAGACCAAGGCCCCAAAGAGGGACCAGGGTGCTTGGGTGTCTCAGGCCCTTGGTCATAAAATCTTGAAAGATGTCACTTAATGCGGGCTTAGTCAAGTCTTATATTGATTTAGTCAGGTTTAATTGTCATGATTGGGATATTCATTGTTATAATCTCAAAAAGGATGTTAAAATAGGTCTCAATTAGAAAATATAAAAAGATAGGTCTAGCCTAGGAGCTAAATAAGGTGTAAAATTCTAGCGTATTTTAGGATGTTACACCCCTGAGCTCCTTTTTACCTACGCGACCTCTCGAGGGGCCATCACCCTACTATCATATTCTTCCAATTTCTTCCAATCGCTAATTGATCAAGGTATATTACCTACCCCTTGTCAAGTGCTATGTTTTATTTTTCTTTGAAATAACATTATTTTAACGCCATTTCAAAGAGGGGCAAAATGTAGACACCTAAAAATGGTCATGTCATTTGCCATCCTCTTCTGCTATAATTGATCAACTCAAATTGAGCAATTGTCCTAATATTCGACCCATATATTAATTAAATAATATTTTATTATTTAATTAATATTCTCCCATACATTTCCATCACCTAAAATCATCTTATTCATATAATTCTTCTAATATAGTCCTAGATAAATATTTACTTACTTAAGACTATAGTTCCCTTTCCTCCAAAAAATTAAATAAATATAACTATTTATTTAATTCCTCATTTTGTCCATTTTTTATTACTTTTTATAATCAATCATTAAGTCCTAATTGTTTGCACATGGTTTAATTTAATCTAACCTAGGATTACATTCCCCCATTCTTCTAGAGGATACACTTGTCATAAAATGTACATACAAAGTGCATGCATGTACATGACAAGTGGTACTTGGAAGCATGGATAAATCTTCCATGCACTTTTCTTAAAATTTAAAATTCTCCACTTGTCCTCTCCCATGCAATTTAAAATTTGAAAAAATCCAAACCTTACCTTTCCATTTAATACTCCATACCTTCTATCTACCCACTCAATCTCAACCATCCATTAATTCCAAGACCAAGTCTCCACCCTTAGATCCTCCTTGAATCATGGATTCTCCCCTCTCATCAAATCTCCATTTGACACTTGTCATCCTCTCCTTTCTTGAGATGCCTCAAGAAATGAGAGCCATTGATCGTAATTTTCAATCCTTACCCTCTATTCATGCTCCAAAAAATCTATAAATAGATGCACTCCCATATCATTTTAATCCACTCTTTGAATGAAAGTATATGCTACTAGTGTGAACACTTGACATCTAAGATATTTTCAACATAATCTAGGACATATCAAAGAGAATTCAAAGGTTTTAGGGTGCAATTAGTTTAGATTGAATTCCTCTTTCTTGTCTTATATTGAGGTTGTAATTGTGATTGAACTGAATAGGTTAAGCATGTTTTAGCTTGTTCTTTGTGATTCAATTTCATTTGCATACAAGTAAAAATTGATCTTGAATGAGAAATTGAAGATAGCCATGCTCAAAATTAGATGTGATAAGAACAAGATTTTTAGTGCTTAGAATCTAGTTTCTAAACTACAATGTTTTTTTCTAAAAATGGCAGAGATTAAGAGGTTCAAATAGGGAGAGCACACAAAGTGCTCTTGTTTTTGTCAAAAAAATATAACATAGTGTCTAGTGTGCCCTACCTAAAATGTTGACTTTTTTAAGTATTTCACAAATCACTTCAGTAGAAAATTAGCTAATATCATGTAGTTTATGTCTAATTTTTGTGTTAATTTTTAATTAATATATGATTTCTTATGAATTTTCAAAGTGGACACATCCTGAAAATTAAAAATTTGAGCAAGGTCCCACACTATTTTTTTTGAAAAATAATCCAAAATTAATTTTTTTTCAATGTGTATAGAATTGAGTTATCTATAGGAGTTATAATGTAGATTCTAAGTTTTTGAGGATCCTATAATTTTGTAGACTTAGTCATTCAATAATCAACATACTCCTATCATCTTGTAGTTGTCTAAGGTTAGTTGTAACTATTCAACAGAATCATCAAGCCTCTCCTTAGAAATAGGAGGACCTATTCTTATGCAAGAGACCTAGCAAGGAATCCAAGAAAAATACTAAGTCAAGTTCAAGAAAGTGGTAGTCTAAGAATTCTTTTAGGAGATCTTCAAGCTTGAATACCAGGTCACCTTCTTCAGAGAAAATCATGGAGAGAAATAAGCCATGATTGTTGCTACTATGCCCAAAGAGAGTGCCTAGTCAAGAAGAGTTTATGTGATGCATTCAAGAGGCTTTTCCCCCTTTACCCCCATAAGGGGCATTGCCCCTTGACCCCATGAGGGAGAACTACCTCCTCGACCCCTATAAGAAGCACTACCCCATAAACTCATTGATCGTTGCCACCCCTCGCTATCTCTCTCCCTCCCTATCCATCTCTTTCTATTTCTCTCTATCAGTCTTTCTCTCTCTCATCTCTCTCCGTCATCTCTCTCTTCATCTCTCTATCTCTCTCTCCCTTTCTATCTATCTCTAGAAAAAGGGATAGACAGAGATAGAGATAGGGAGAGGGGGAGAGAGGGGGGGCTGAGATAGATAAAGGGATATATAGAGGGAGAAAGATAAAGAGGGAGATGGAGATAGAGATATAGAGGGGAGAAATATGGAGATAGAGAGGGAAATATATAGAGATAGATAGAGAGAGGGAGAGAAGGAGAGGGAGGGAGAGAGAAAGAGAGAAAGGGAGGGGAGAGAGATAGAGAGATAGAGAGGTAGAGGGAGATATATAAAGAGATAGAAAGAGAGATATAAAGAGATGGAGGGGGAGGGAGAGAGACATATAGAGATAATGATAGAGAAATATAAAGATATAGAGGGAGAGGGCAAGACAAAGAATGAGAGAGATAGAGATAGAGATAGAGATAGAGATAGAGATAGAAAGAGGAGAGAGATAGAGAGGGAGGGAGAGATATAAATATAGAGTTAGAGAGAGAGAGGGGGTAGAGATGGAGATAGAGAGAGGATAGAGAGATAGATATGGGGAGAGGGAGATATAGAGAGATAGAGAGAGAGGGATAGATAGAGAGATAGAGAGGGAGAGGGAGAGATATAAATACAAGGGGATAAAGCTAGAAAGAGATAGAGGGAGACATAGAGAAAGAGATATAGCATTAGAGAGAGGGAAAGATAAAGAGAGAGACAGAGATATAGAGTTAGAGAGAGGGAGACATAGAAAGAGGTAGGGAGAGAGGAAGAGGAAAAAAATAGAGAGAGAGAGAGAGAGATAGAGTGAGACATAAAGAGATTGAGAGGAAGAGGGAGAGGGAGAGAGCAGAGGGGAGAGATAGAAAGAAACAGGAGAGGAGAGATAGAGTTAGAGAGAGGAAAAATATAGAAAGTGGGGCAGATAGAGAGAGAGAGAGGCAAAGGGAGATATATAAAGAGATGGAGGGGGAGGGAGAGACATATAGAGATAGTGAGAGAAAAATATAAAGAGGAAGAGGAAGAGGGAGAGATAGAGAGGGATAGAGATAGAAATGGGGGGAGAGAGATAAAGAGGGAGAAAGAGATATAAAGATAGAGTTATATATATATAGAGAGAGAGAGAGAGAGAGAGATTAGATCTAGGGAGGAAAAGAGGGAGAGTTAGAGAGATATAGAGGGGAAAGA
The DNA here is from genome assembly GCA_027924645.1 of Cunninghamia lanceolata. Lineage (NCBI taxonomy): Eukaryota > Viridiplantae > Streptophyta > Pinopsida > Cupressales > Cupressaceae > Cunninghamia > Cunninghamia lanceolata. The sequence goes on from BSBN01000538.1 coordinate 1,209,567, forward strand.
GAGAGATAGAGATAGAAAGAGAGGGGGGTAGAGATAGAGATAGAGAGGATAGAGAGATAGAGAGGGACAGGGACAGGGAGAGATATAGAGACAAGGGTATAGAGAGAAAGAGATAGATGGAGACATATAGAGATAGCATTAGAGAGAGGGAAAGATACAGAAAGAGATATATAGAGTTAGAGAGAGGGATACATATAAAGAGGTAGGGGAGAGAGAGAAATAGAGAGATAGAGAGAGGGAGACATAGAAAAAGGTAGGGGAGAGAGAAACAGAGAGAGATAGAGAGAAGGAGACTTTGAGAGATAGAGAGAGGGAGACATAGCGAGATAGAGAGGGAGATGGAGAGGGAGAGAGGGGGAAGAGATAGCAAGAGATAGAGGGAGGGAGACATAGAGAGATAGATAGGGAGAGGGAGAGAGAGGGAGACATGGAGAGATAAAGTTAGAGAGAGAAAATATAGAAGGTAGGGTAGATAGAGAGGGGGGAGAGAGGGAGATATATAAAGAGATAGCAAAAGAGATAGAAAGAGATGGATGGGGAGGGAGAGAGATAGCGAGGGGTGGCAAAAATCAATGAGTTTAAGGGGTAGTACTTCTTATGGAGGTTGAGGGGGTAGTTCTCCCTCATGGGGTCAAGGGGAAACACCCCTCATAAGGGTCAAGGGGGTAGAGCCTCCTAAATGCCTCTTGAAGTAGCACTTAACTTCTTCTTGACTAGGCACTCTCTTTGGCAATAGTACCAACAATCATGACTTATTTCTCTCCATGATTTTCTCTTAAGAAGGTGACCTAGTCTCAAGCTTGAAAATCTCCTAAAAAATGCTTAGAGAACTACCACTTTCTTGAACTTGACCTAGTATTTTTCTTGGATTCCTTGCCAGGTCTCTTGCATAAGAATAGGTCCTCCTAATTCTAATTAGATGCTTGATGATGCTTTTGAATAGTTACAACTAATGAGCCTTAACACGAGCACACTATAACATGCCTGCATTATATCTTGTTTGGACCAAAAAGTGGTTTTGGCCACTTTTTCATCCCCCATATTTTGCACATGCCCTAGGGGAAGCACTTTTCACCACTACACACTTTTGTAGGCCAAGAACCTCAACTTTGATACCACAAATGATGTATGCACCAAGGCCATGTGTCTTAGTTAAAGGATGCTTGATCTTTTAACCCTTGGACTCACCAAATTTACGCAAATTTGAGGTCAAGCACCTCAATTAGGGGATGTTAGAACTCATAGTTTGTGGACTCACACCCACACTTACTCATAAACAAACTCTCAAAAAAGCCATTAAACTAGAAGAAATGTGTTCTACACATACATATTTTATTGATTACATGGAGGGAATTACATTGGTTATGTTGGGACTCCAATTTTCAAGCCCCATAATTGAAAACTCTTTTCAAATTCATCAAACTTTTCTAGGATTCCCCATGTATTTGCCTTGTTTTGTGTGCCCTAGAAGGTATGAAAACCCTGAAAAAATCCTAATAAATTTCTAACTTTCCTTAGTCCTTTTTGCTTCTAGCAAAAGTTTGGACCCCATTAGAATTTACAAGACTTTTCCCTCCATCAGGATATATCCTAACCTCCCTTATTCCCCCTCTCCCCTTGGCATGCTTTTCCTTATAGAATTTTTGCCTTCATCGAGATCTTGTGGGCCTTTGTTTCCCATCTAGATATATTAGGTTACTTTGTGCCTCCTCACATCCCCTTTTCTCCTACTTTCCTCCTTTGTTTACCCTTGGTGGAAATTTTATCTAGATTCAGATATATCTTGATCCCCCCAGAAGTCTTGCTACCCCTGAATCTTTGTAGATCTGGTTATCCCTTGAACCTCTATTTTTCCCCTTCAACTCCCTTATGCAGAACTTTGGTCCGGATATGGATATATCCAAATCCCCCCATTTCCACACATATTCGGTCACCCCCTGGATACTTTCTTATCCCATTCCTCCTCAAATCCCTCCTTTTCCTTCAATGTCCCTTTCTATGGGGGATTTATGTTCATGCAGATATATCCGCTTCCCCCTAGATCTCCATAGACCTGGGTACCCCCTTTTTCCCTACAAATCATTTTCCCCTATCTTTCCCTGTAAAATAGTCATAAGTCCTTTTTTGGATGCTCAACCTAGATGCGGATTCATCCACTTACCCTTCAAACCTCTACATCCTAACACTCCCTCATCCTCCACATCTTGATCCCCTTCATGTCTCTCCATTATAGATCCTTGGCATTCCTCCGCATATGCCGATCACCCCTTCTAACCTACATATCTTGTAACCCCCCATTTCCCCACATATCCTATCCTACCCCAAACTCCTACATCTGTGACCCCCTTAGGATCTTGCAAACTTCAAAAATACATAAAATTCAAAAAGTGAACACTTTCAATGACCTCCAGATGAATAGTAAACCTTTGTGGAATGCCATTAATGTTGGGTAGATAAACTCCAAGTGCTCCAATACTGATGTGGGCCCTTTGATGACAAATTTCTTTCACTTGGGCATGGTCTTGTACTCCAAATCAAAGGTTTTTCTAAGATGACCCATGTGAAAGTGAGGTAAACAGCATGGTTACCCACTTTTGAGTCTTTGAATGGTCAAAGTCCCTTCTCCATGACTCCTTTCAATTTTGGGTATAGTATATAATGTGTTTTGCATTCATTTACAAAAGAATGGAAATTTTTTTGTGTAGAGCATAGGTCAAAAAAATATAAAAAATTTTTTAGAAACTTTCATGTTTCACCCAACTAGGGTCTTGAAGACATTTATATTGTAATTACATTTGGATCACAGTAAAATGAAATGAATGGATATTGTAATGTACAAAAATGAATTAATAGTGCAGATCTTGGTTCCTTTCAAGTGTCTCCTCGAGTGTATGTTGAATCTTTGGTATATTTATTGTATGCCCTATTCACATTTGTTGTTTCCAACATTCTATATCACCGATTAGCCTATGTGGACTGTAAAACACTTTTTCAATGTTGTTGTAATGGTGTACTATGTTTGAATGCATAAAATTTAGTATATACTCATGGATCATTGAAGAATACTTGAACTTTAGCCCTGCAATCCTATTGTTGTTACTGTGTTGTGTAGAGTCCAACTTACATAATATATCATCAGCATTATCATTGTCATTGCCTTGCTTAAGTAGCAAATTTGGTTACTTTGGTGTCCCCTTTATATGTTTTTCATGACCCTGCTACCCTAGTTGGAATAGGCACCGATCTATTTTTTGTTTTGCACCCATTTTTCCTTCACGCCATGAAACAAAACAAAACAAAACACAAATACATTGCTCATCAAGAGTTGTTTGTTCCATTCACATCCATATCCAGATGAATGTTGTCATATTAGGGGCTAGTATAGAATCATTATAAGGTCATTTATATGGTTGTGTGTCTATTTTATAAAGATGCAACACCCAAAATTTATCAAACCAGCATACAAGTTGCTTAGTGACAAAATCTGGAGATCATGTGCATTGGGTATGGTTTGATTCTCTTCCTTACACCTTAGGAAATAACCCCCCTTGGTTTAACAAATCCAAAATATAAATAAGGTCTTACCCACCTTAACCATGTTGGCATTAGTTGCTTGATCTTGAGGATAAATCAGTAATCTCTCTCTTGAGTTTAATACCACTTGCACTTAAGAACTAGTCAGCTTTAGGGATTTGGGGAACATCAACTTTGTGCACCAACATGTTACATTTTGTAGGGAACAATGACCTTATTACATACTCTCCTACATAAAATCCTTAACTCCTACACTCATGGTCCACTTTCCATCTCCATCGATGCTCAGTACTCTACTTTCCATCTCTACCAATGTTCTTCCAATCTACCTATCCTCTCAAGGGGGCATCATTCATCCTATAAATTAATCTACTATCATCTCTCCTTTTCACCCTCGCTTTGAGTGACTAGGGTATTATCATCTCTAATCCAATCATTTTTCTCCAATCATATTCTCCTAAACCTAAGTCTTGTATTCAACATAACACTATATTTTAAACTTCTTTAAAATGATATTACTTTGCAACACCATCTCAAAGAGGGGCAAAATTTAGACACTTAAAAATGGCTAACACATTCTTCATATCACATCCTTACCATATCTTATATCATTTAATAATAAACCACTTCATTCTTCTATAATAATTAAATAATTCTTAATTATTTAATTAACTAACATGTTCTCCAAATAATTAAAATTTAATATTTTATTTATTTATCCATTTGCACATGAAATTAAATAATTTATTTATTTAATTTCCCTATTATATCCTCTCACCATAATTTCCTCTCATAGTTCTCCATCAGTCACTCTCAATCTATTCTATTAACAGATCAATCAAATCAGTTGACTAATCAATCTATTCAAATGACCAATCAATCAATTCAATCAACTAGCCAATTAAGCCTATTAACTCCCATAATTCATGAGAGGACAATGACACTTGTCACTCTCCCATTTCTCTAAACCCTCTCAATCATTCTCAACCATTGATCTCTTCAATTATGCTCCACCATTGATCTTCATTTCTAGAAATCTATAAATAAATCCTCTTCTGATCCAAATTCAACTTGTACCTTCATATTACAAAGTTGTGTTTCTAAATCATATCCAAATCCACCATTATCAAATCATATCAAAGTTATGCTAAAGTAATTAAGCAATCCACATAAGATCATATAATTCAAATCAAGGAAGCATAGCTATTAGAGATTGGTTTTACTCCTTTCCACTCCCTTGAGGAGAAGAATTGCATTTGAAGGGAAGGTAATTGTTTATTTGTTTTGTCTTCATTGTTTTTTCTTTGTATGCACTTTTCTCATCCATATTCTAGCACACCCGATGCGACCCACGTCCCTAGATCTAAATTTTTCTTGTGATAATTCCATGTTTTAGAAGTCAGATTCTAGAAAGGCACATTCATCTACAAAGTACCACTTTTGTTTCCTGATTTGGTGCCTTTGTTCAATGCTTCGAGGCAATTGTTCTACATTTCAGCACTTTTGTATGTAGATTGGTGCTTTTGATCCATAGTCCTAGACATTTGTTTATTGGTTTAATGCATTTGTTCTATAGAGGAATAATCATTTGTTTGTAGTGATCACATATCAATTTAGGGACACTTGGGTGGCATCTGCAAGGGCAAAAATAGAAAATATTGAAAATCTAATTTTTTGATATTTTATGCATCTCAATAAATCACATTTTAAGAGGCCTTCGAAGAAGAATTCAGACTTGAAACTTTGATTGGTTTCATAAATAAATAAGCTGGAGGCATTGTTTTAATAAATTCAAACTAGTTCTCTTGGAGATCTTTACAACAATGTAAAGAAGTCTAAATTCTGACCAAATGGTTAGGAGTTATGACCTTGCTAAGTTGGGGTTCCAAAAATGATAGTTCTGGGCTTCTATTATATTTTTGAGCTATGTAATGATTTTATGGTTCACCTAACCATCTATTTTGTAGAGGATTAATCATTTGTTTATAGATCTATAGATCTCTATTTCAAGTAGTCACTTCTGACTATGTAACTACACTTTTGTCACCTATAATGGTGCATTTGCATCATAAACCCATGCATCTATTCTCATGTATACATCTGTTACGTTCCATCTTTTAACACTTTTGTTTTGTAAAAGTTCACTTCTATCAAATATTTCTGCACTTTTGTTTTGTAAAAGTCTTCTTTTGTTTAATATATGTGTGCTTTCATTCAATAAAAAATAGCTCTTGATCTATAATAGTTTTCTTTTGTCAATTATCTGTATGCATTTGTTCTATAATAGTTCACTTTTGTCATGTATCTATCCACTTTTGTGTCATAAAAGTTCACTTATGTTCCATGAAAGTGCACATTTGTTTTTTGAAATGGCGCATTTATCATATTATGTGGCATAATTGTTCTGTGTAGTTACACTTTTGACTATCAAATTGTGCTTTTGTTCCAGAATCTTTAATATCATCTTTTTGTTTTCATCTAACCTTTGTGATTTTGTGAACTAATCCATTTTTGCAGCTTGTTCATTGTTTGTCAAAGATCCAAAAAATCTAAAACTACTAATATATTGTTGAATGCATAAGACAACTGAGAGGCGGGGGGCGGAGGTGAATTAGTTGTATCAGAAATTTCAAACCCTCATAAACATATTCACATTCACATCAGTTCACTCAAACCCTTAATCTATTATGATGATTAAACATGAGAAGCAAATAATAGAAAGTTAAACACATCAACACCATACACAAGAGAACACCAGATTTTACATGGAAAACCCTAAAAGGAAAAACCACGGTGAGGATTAGCTCACAATATAATGTAGTAATAATACCAAATTACAGAGGGCTCACTGTCATAAGAAAGAATGCTCACTGCAGGGGACTCACTGTCTAAGTGGACTCACTGCCCACTAAAAAAGAAGGAAAGAAGAGAAGAATGGCTCACTGCCAAGCTTTGAATTGATATAGTTACATCTAACCTATGCAAGGAGTTTAGTTCCAATGAAGCTCAATATTCATCACAACACCAACAACATCTTCGTAGCATCACCAAAAATAGTAGACACCTTCTGCTCATTGCATTCAGTAGCCTAACACATGAAATCTCTCACTATCCCTGATCAAATTCACATCACACACATCATATCCATCATGTACACATGAATCCATGACTCCTTGACACTCATTTATACCATCATCAATCATGAAAACATTCTCCAAGGTCGGCAACACAACTTAACCCATAAAATTCAAATTAGGTCTAGATGTAAACATCCCCACCAAGGAAAGGAATGAATGCAAACCACATCATGCCTTAGCATAGACCTAAATCCACTCTAACACACTTCAACATACTTTCACAATCACCAAATCATAATCAGAATTAGTGAAAACAACCAAGTTGGCCAAACTTGTGTTAACACCAAGAACTTTTGAGCATATTCTTCTTCAAAGATAACCACACCTTGCGGACCTTGCACAAAGCTTTAACATAATCTAGAAATATCCATGAACAACTTGAAGTCACCTAGAAACCAACAAATTCAACCACAACAACTTTCACCTGAAGGAGGTTCACAGTCTGCTTACAAATAATATTGTCAAACTTTTCTACACAAGAAATTGCTTTCCGGAGCACCAAATCACAAACTTTTTGGATAGAAGATAGATAAGGACCTTATAAGAATATATCTAGAACCGTAACACCTAAAAGCATTCTACAAAGAAATGTGGAGCAAAATACTTTCTCCTAGACACACTACAAACACTGTCAGACACTATCTTCAAACTGGTGAACATAACTTTCACTGCACAGTGATTCGGAGTACCAAATTCTAGATTTAGCATCTTTGAACACTTCTCAACAACATATCTAAACTACACACTCAGATCTCCAACACAGAGGAAATGCGAAGTAAAAACTTGAACAGTATTCTATAAGCCAGAAGACTTCTTCAACACACTGTTTCCAATATTAATCAAATTTTCTCAAAAGCACTTGGAAACCCAGCAAGAGGAACATATTCTTAACACCTTCAACATTTCTTTAAGGTAGTCACATCATCATTAATTTAGCAGCTTAATCAAATAACAACAGTAATAGTAGAGAACACAGTTGACACCAATGACAACACAAACATGTTGACATCAATGACAACACCGATTAGCACATACTTGCAACAATATCCCCCTTTGCCATTGATGGCAACATATGATGTGAAAAATCATCATGACACAACTCTACACTAACCTTACTCTCCCCCTTTCTTTTATACATCTTTCTCTCTTTCTCTCCCTTTGTTTTTCACATGAACTATTTCCTCCTTTGACATCAATCGCAAAGGATGACACATCTTTTTCAAGCTCTCTCCTGATTATGATACTACACATACTTGCACTAATCTCAACTACTCTTAATACTCCCCCTTAGGAGTACACACCAACCTATATCAACTCTTACTCCCCCTATTTGCAACAATCATCAACACCACTACCTACTCCCCCTGAGAGGTAGCCTCCATCATCAATCTAGAGAAGAATGAATCTTGAAGCACACTAGATTGATGCATCTCCTTATGCATCTAATTCGAAGGAGGGGCAATAACCCCCAACTTCTCCTAGAGACACTCAAATGTATCCTTAGGAAGAGCCTTAGTGAATATGTGAGCAACCTGATCCTTTGTAGGCACATACTCAAGCTTCACTTCATTCTCTGCAACCTTCTCTCTTAGAAAGTGATACCTAATTGAAATATGCTTTGTCCTTGAATGCATCATTGGATTCTTTGAAATGTTAATGGCACTTGTATTATAATAGAAGATAGGAATTGGCTCATCATACACAACTTTGATATCCTTCAATGTTTGTCTCATCCATAATACATGTGTGCCACATGATGTTGCAGAAATATACTTTGCCTCTGCAGTAGATAAAGACACTAAATCCTCCCTCTTACTTAGCCAAGACACAACTCTATCTCCAAGAAAAAATGCACCACCACTTGTACTTTTCCTATCATCTACACATCCGACCCAATCTGCATCTGTGTAAGCACTTAGGGTAAAGTCATTGTTCTTAGGATACCACAAACCATGATCTAGAGTGTCCTTCAAATATCTAAATAGCCTCTTCACTGCCATGACATGTGACTCTCTAGGATCTTCTTGAAATCTTGCCACAAGACAAACTGCATGCATGATATCTAGTCTGGTAGCAGTTAGATATATCAGTCCTCTAATCATTGATCTATATTTACTCTAATCAATCTTAGGTGATTTATCATTCTTGCTCAACTTACAACTAGTTGTCATGGGGGTACAAACTGGTTTAGAATATTCCATTCCAAACTTCTTCAACAAATCCTTAACATACTTTGATTGTGAAATGAAAATGCCCTTATCTATCTAATTAATTTGCAGCCTAAGGAAGAAGTTCATTTCTCCACATAATGACATCTCAAAATCTTTTTGCATGTCATTTTCAAAGTCCTTACACATACCTTCATTTCCACCAAAGATTATATCATCCACATAGACCTCAACAATCAAGATTTGATCTTTGCTTACCTTGATGTACAAATTACTGTCTACATACCCTTTACTAAATCCCTACTACAACAAATACATGTCTAACCTTGTATACCAAGCTCTGGGAGCTTGCTTCAGTCCATACAATGCATTCTTCAATCTACATACCATATCTAGTTTTCTTGACAACTGAAATCCATCTAGTTTCTCTATGTATACTTCATCTTCCAACTCACCATTCAAAAAAGATGACTTCACATCCATTTGATACACTTTGAAATCTTTATGTGTTGCATATGTTAGAAATAGTCTAATAGCCTCCATTCTTTCCACCAGAGCATAAGTTTAATCATAGTCTATTCCTTCCACTTGTGAGTAGCCTTTACACACAAGTCTTTCCTTGTTCCTTACCACTTCTCCATTCTCATTCAATTTGTTCCTAAATACCCACTTAGTTCCAATCACATTCTTATTCTTTGGTCTTGGGACAAGTTCCCAAGTCTAATTCTTCTCAATCTACATTAATTATTCTTCCATAGCCTTGATCCAATACTCATCTTTGCATGCCTCCACCACTATTTTAGGTTTAACTTTAGAAATTAAACATAGGTTTACTTGTTCTTCAACAACTCTACTTCTTGTCAATACACCTTTTCACTTATCACCAATGATATGGTCTTCAGTGTGATGCCTCTGCACATACTTGGGTGTTTTAGGGATTCTTTTTGGAGCTTCTTGTTCTTAAACTTGCACTCCTCTTTCTTTGGTTTCTACTTCTTCTCTAGTCTATACTACCTTTTCAACAACATTTTCTTCTTCTCCGCAAGAGGACTCATTTGAGTTTGATACATATTCATTAACTTCTGAAATCTTTTGTGTGTCTTCATCCACCTTGATATTAGCACTTTCAACAATATTTCTTAGCCTCTTGTTATAGCACAGGTAAGCTTTGCTTTTGTTAGAGTACCCAAGGAAAATTCCTTCATCACATCTTGCATCAAACTTTCCTAGTTCTTCATCTCTTCTTATATAACATTTGCTTCCAAAGACTTTGAAATATTTAACAGTAGGAATCCTTCCATACCATAGCTCATAGGGAGTCTTTGTGTCATTTTCTTTTACCTATACTCTGTCATGTATGTAGACAGCAGTAAGAATTGCTTCTCTCCAGTAGACTTCTGGTAGGTTTGCTTCTTTTATCATTGTCCTTATAGCTTCTTGAATAGTCCTATTCTTTCTTTCAACCACTCCATTTTGCTGAGCGGTTCTAGAAGAAGATAAATGCCTCTTTATCCCATAATTCTCACAAAACATGTTAAACTCATTAGAGGTAAATTATCCACCTCTGTTAGACCTCAAACATTTGATTTTCATTTCTAATTCATTCTCAACCATTACTTTAAAATATTTAAACTTATCTAGGGCTTCTGATTTTTCCTTAAGAAAAGTGACCTATGTCATTCTAGAACAATCATCAATAAATGACATAAAATACCTGTCACCTTGAAAACTCCTTACTCTGGTAGGACCACATAGGTCTGTATGCATCAATTCCAATAGTTTGGTAGATGACTAATCCTTGCTTTTGAAGCTTCTTCTTGTTTTCTTTCCTAACTGACATTCCTTACAGACAACATTGGAGGGTTTTGTGATCTTTGGTAGATCTCTCATAGCTTGAACTGAACTTATCCTTACTAGGCTATGAAAATTGATGTGACACAATCTCCTATGCCATATCCAACTCTCACTGATCTGAGTCATAAGACAGTAACTAACACTGCCATTGAGATGATAAACATTTCCAACTATCCTCTTTCTAGTAGCAATTACTATTCCAGAGCTTTTCCTAATCTCACAGCCATCATCTTGAAACATAGGATTGTAACCCTTGCTACACATCTATCCAACACTTAAGAGAGTATGCTTTAAACCTTTGGCATAAAGAACATCATCAATGTTATGCTTTCCATCAAAACTGATTGAACCTTTTCCACAAATCTTAGCAGCTTCATTACCACCAAACCTAACTACTCCACCATCAAATTTTTCAAGTTTAACAAACTTACTCTTATCACCTATCATATGATTTGAGTATCCACTGTCAATGACCCAGTCATCCTTTTCACTCTTAGCATGAAAAGTAGACATTATAGTACATTTAGGGTTAACATTTGCTTTCGGACCCCTTTCCTTTACACATCTTCCAGGGTTAGCAGAACCAATTTCATCTCTTAGGGCAATAAATAAGCATTCATTATTATCATCCTCATGATCAGATTCATCATCAGAAATACTTGCATCTTCTCTAACATAGTAACTTTTCTTGACTATCCTTCCTCTATTTTCCCTATTCTTTATTCTCATAGCTTGATCTAAACATCTTGAAGCATAATGACCTATTTTTCCATAATTGAAACATTTAAAGGGAAACTTACCATTGAAATTTACAGTATCCTTTTTCATTCTTCTCACAAAGTTAGCTTCCACTTCAAAGTCTCCCAGATCTGATTCAACGGTCTTCTCTGACTTGCTAGCTTTAAAAGTAGTCTCATCCTTTGCAGTTCCACTAGTTGTACCAAACTCTCTTATTTCAAAGGCAGTTAGGGTGTGAAGTAACTGATCTTTGGTAAACTGATTCAAATTCTGTAATTCTTCAATAGCAGAAACCTTATGACTGTACGATTTAGGAAGAGTATTGAGTACCTTCAATATCACTTCTTTATCATTCATTGTTCCACCAAGTCCTTTGATGCCATTGACAACTTCATCCACCTTCTGTAAGTAGCTTGTAATGTTTTCATCTTCAAACATTTGCATGGTATCAAAAGTGAGCTTCAAATTCTACATTTTAGCTTGTTTAACCTTATCATCTCCTTCATAAACACTTTCCAACTTTTTCCAAATTGCATTAGCGGTTTTCAAATTCACAACCTTTATCAATTTAGAATTAGTAAGACCACTTAATAGAGCATGCTTTGCCTTACCATCAATTCCATCTTCTTTGATTTCATCCTCAGTATTTATACCATTTTGAGGTACAATATAATTAGACTTGACGCATTTCCAGACATCATAACCAAGAGCAACTAGAAAGGCTTCCATCCTGACATTCCAGAGTACATAGTTAGATCCATCAAACAAGGGAATTTTCTTCTTGTGTGCCATACCAAATCTACCTCAATTTGTTAAGATTTCTTCAAAGGAACCTCACTCTGATGCCAATTGTTGAATGCACAAGACAACTAAGAGGGGGGTTGTATCAGTTGTATCAGAAATTTTAAACCCTCATAAACATATTCACATTCACAACAGTTCACTTAAAATCTTAATCTGTTATGATGATTAAACATAAGAAGAAAATAACAGAAACTTAAACACATCAACACCATACACAAGAGAACACTAGATTTTATGTGGAAAACCCTAAAAGGGGAAAACCACGGTAAGGATTAGCTCACAATATAATGTAGTAACAATGTTGAATTACAAAAGGCTCACTGCCATAAGAAAGAATGCTCACTGCAGGGGACTCACTGTCCAAGTGGACTCCCTGCCCACTAAAAAAGAAGGAAAGAAGAGAAGAATGGCTCACTGCCAGGCTTTGAACTAATATAGTTGCATCTAACCTATGCAAGGAGTTCAGTTCCAATGAAGTTCAGTATTCATCACAACACCAACAACATCTTCGCAGCATCACCAAAAATAGTAAACACCTTCTGCTCACTGCATTCAGTAGCCTAAAACATGAAAGCTCTTGCTACCCCTAATCAAATTCACATCACACACATCATATCCCTCATGTACACATGAATCCATGACTCCTTGACACTCATTTATACCATCATCAATCATGAAAACATTCTCCAAGGTCAGCAACTCAACTTAACCCATAAAATTCAAATTAGGTCTGGACCTAAACATCCCCATGGAGGAAAGGAATGAATGTAGACCACATCATGCCTTAGCATGGACCTAAATCCACTCTAACACACTCCAACACGCTTTCACAATTACCAAAGCATAATCAAAATTAGTGAAAACAACTAAGTCATCCAAACTTGTGTTAACACCAAGAACTTTTGAACACACTCTTCCTCAAAGATAACCACACCTTGTAGACCTTGCAAAAAGATTTAACATAATCTAGAAACATCCATAAACAACTTGAAGTCACCTGGAAACCAACAAATTTAACCACAACAACTTTCACCTGAAGGAGGTTCACAGTTTGCTTACAAACAACATTGTCAAACTCTGCTACACAAGAAATTACTTTTCGAAGCACCAAATCAAAAACCTTCTGGATAGAAGATAGATAAGGAACTTATAAGAATATATCCAAAACTGCAACACCTAAAACCATTCTGTGGAGAAATGTGGAGTAAAATAATTTCTCCTAGACACACTGCAAACACTCTCAGACATTATCTTCAAACTGGTGAACATAACTTTCACTGCACAATGATCTAGAGTACCAAATTTTAAATTTAGCATCTTCAAACACTTCTCAACAACAAGCTTGAAGATACTCACCATGTACCCTCCTTGATTTGAGATAGAAATTATTTTAGAAAGGCATCAAAGCCTTCAAAGAAAGGGAAAAGGTGAGTCCTCATGTCATTGGATCCCTAGGTATCCCCTTTTGTGAGGTATTTTGTGTGGGCCTACACTACGAAGATACACCTAATTGAATAATTTCTAGGAATGTGCTAAAGTGTTTGGCATGTTTTTCATGTTCAATACCAATAAAATCCATTACAATCCATGAAGGTCAATGATCATTTGCATCATTTACACCTTGAAATAATATCAACCATTGTGTTTTATTGTTTGATCAATCTCTTTCCAAGAAAGCTCTCTAATTAGCCAAAAATTATCGTTTAGCACCTTTGATCTGTAAACCTGCATTTTTGTCCTATAATCTTTTACTTTTGTCACATATATTGGTGCCTTTGTTACATATATATGTACTTTTGACTGTCCTTTCACACATTCATCTTCTATCTATGTGCTTCTGCATCATAAACATGTTCCTTTGATCCATAAACCTACACTATTGACTTGTAGCTTAGCACTATTGTTAAGTTGTCCTCTTCATCATAATCAAATACTCATTGACAAAATGGTTATGATGATCAAAAATCCTATGTCAAACCCCACCCCATCTCCAATCCAACCAATATCCCTATCACACCAAGATTATACAAAAAACACAAGAACTTAAACATATGTATGGATCCCATCCCCAAACCATATCTCAAATTAAACCAATATCCCTCTCATACCAAAAAAAACAAATATTTCAAGAACTCAAACATAACTATGAAGGATTAGATCCTCTAGCTAAATATGTCTCTAATGATGTTGTCACCCACCTAACACCCATCAAAACAATATCATCCACCCCATCCTCCATTCCATCCAAAAACCTATCCCAAACATCTCCCATCTCTCCATAGACCACATTAGACAAGCCTATCTAAACATCAAGACAAACTACACATTCCCCTTTTATTATCCTTCTACCCGATCCTAATCCTAATCCTACAACATCTGCTATTATTGTCCATCCATTATATTATCCATCTTATGCATCTCCTGATTCCTCTACCCCAAAAGTTATGAAGAATGTGATCCAATGGTTATTAGCAAGGAATCAACCACCACCATGCAATCAAATGTTTATCCTTGATCCTATCAAAGATCCTCCTAGTCCCATACAAACACCACCATGAAATCTCTATCCTACAATATCCACTCCCATTACACATCCACTTGATCCTCATCCTAATCCTACAATATCCTCCCTCATTACCCATCCATTATATTGTCCATTAACCCATACAGTTATGAAGGATGTGATACAATGGCTATTAGCAAGGAATCAAACACCATCATGCATTCAAATATCTATCCTTATACCTATCAAAGAGATTCCACTTATCATGCCTATTCCTCCATTACCATCCTCTAGTCCAATACTTATCATACCTCTTGAAAACCTCTTACCATAAATGTAAATCAAAATCCCTCATGAAATCACATTATCAATGATCCAAAGACTATCACGTGCATTCAAGAAACACAAGAGCTATGTCAAGAGTCAAATTCAAAGCATGATCAACCTTGTTCCTCACCTAGCCAAGATCACCCTATCCAAACTACTCAAGGCACCACCATATTTGATCAAGAAACCTCTGCTACTCGTATCTGTCGTCTATCGATATCCCATGATGAGACACTTGGTCAAAAAGAGAACATAGACAATTGAATAAATAACTTGGATCATATAACTCCACATCTTAATGACCATAGTGTTAATCAAGATCCAATCATCCCAACTCATTCCATTCCTAATCCCACACCATCTCCTATTGATTCCATCCAAAATCTATCATCGCATATCGACCCCATCCCAAATCCACATCCTATCTCCTTGGTCCTGCTACTGTCATCCATGGTGGTTCTCTCATAAGAATGGAACAAACTCTATCCACCACCCTACCTCCCCCATATAATAATGGATTCGCGTCTTATTTCCAAAGAAACAAACATCCCATCATGCATCGCATCCCCCAAAATATGAACTATCAAGGGAAAGGCTTAGGCCTTCACAAACAAGGAATATTGGAGCCCATCCATGTCAAAATCCATCCACGATCACATGGCCTTGGCTATATATTTCAAGGAAAGCAATCCAAAGATGTTGGTACCACCTACATGTTTCTTAAACAACACTTCTTTCAATCCCAAACTTGGTGCACCTCATCACCCCTCCAAATCATATGCCGACATCTCTCCTCCATCATCTTACGATTCTTAAAATTATGTCACCATAAATCTCCCTCCATTTACTCTTCCTCCACTCCTCCCAACTTCCAATATTACCATCCTCAAATCCCCTCATCCCTTCATCCAGAAGTCTAGTAATCGGTCCATCCATACATCCCACTCCCTTCCATCCCCTACAATTCTTAATCATGGTCAATGAATGCACACATCACCTAAACATGAAGATATCACAAAACCCATGGGATTCTAAAATAAAAATTTGGACACCTCCTTACATAAAGCACAAAATCCACTAGAGCATAAGGACTATCATGCCATTGGGCATCAATGCATAAAAACAGAACAAAACACATCTCAAAGGTTGCAAAAGTCCACACCTTTGAAAAAAAAAAGGTGTGGGTCCCCAAGAAAAAAACCATCATTCCAAAAGAAGCATCCAAATCCCACTCCATCCAAAAATCCCAAAATCTCAATCCTTCATCCTACACCCTGTATAGAAATCCTAAAGTTCCTAACTCCATTTGGATTCCTAAGTTCCCAAATTAGTAATCCCAAAATCCCTCATCCCGATCCCATATTCAAAATTCCCCATTACTCCCCACTCCCCATCAAAGTCAAAATCTTCAAAATCTATCAAGATGTGTACAAACATTACTCATGGTTCCCCTTGACCCCACAACATTCCCACATACCTCCATCTCATCATCTTATATCCATTATCTTGCATATCTCCCCTAGCATATCACTATGGTCCATGCTTTTACATAATCCTTTCCTCCATCATCCATTTATCCACCCATCTCCATCCATCTATATATCCCCCATCCATCCATAATCCACATCACAATCCATCATTTACTCCATTCCATCTCCCTGCATTTACCAACATCCATGCACATAAATAACACTTGACATGGTCTATGTGCAACAACATCCAAAATGGGACACTACTACCTTTCTATGGACATAAATGCTTGAGTCCCCATCATCCTCCAAACCTTTATATTCTTTCATCCAAAATTCCCATATTCAAAAAAATGAAAAAGTAAAGTGAAATCATTCATCCAATGGTGAAAACCATTTCATCCCACCTTGGATAAGTACCATGATGAAAACCTGAAAAATAGACATCATGTGTAGATTGATTGTCTATTCACCTTACACTTGGGGGGCATGTATTCTCATTTATCCCATCTTATCACTTCTTTCCTATCCTATCACCCTCATCCATTATATTCATATACCTATCCCATTGCAACAACCCATCTTCCCATCCTACTTTTCATCTTTATAGAGAAAGGGGCATAATTTTGAAAAATGCTTTGGACAACTCTTGATATACCCAATCTTTCCCACCCAATCCCATCACCTTTATCCATCATAAGAATTGTCATGTCAAGTCTTGCATATAATACCTTGATTGGCACATGTTATTCCTATGCGACATAGTCTTTGGACATCACATCGTGAACCCCTCGATCCATCCATTATAAACCTACCATCCCTCCCATCCCTTATCACCAATTCGTTTATTCATCAATCCCTTCCAAAAATTCTATCGCACATCCTAATAAGCATCATCTTGCCTTGTCATCAGTGACACATATCTACAGTGGGGCATACGATTCCTATATGAAGTAGTCCTTGGAGAATACCCTAATCTACCCCACCCATCTGAAAGGAAGCTAGGTGTTCGGAAATCGCTTCCTACACTAATCTAATGAGGGGAGAGCTATACAAATTCAATTTATTCCTTATCACTACAGAAACATACAACACCTAACAGAGTTATTACAACAATACACAAGAACCAGAAAGAAGACAGAAGAAGAGAGACAAAGATATACAGTGGGGAAAACCCTTATCAGGTGAAAAACCACACACTCAGAAACCTGCACAATGTATTAACAAATCTGAAAGTTGTTTACAATACACTTGCAATGCAAGCTTCAATGGTCTTAGAAACTCATGTCTAGAGTCAATCTGGTAGCATAACAGTACCTATAAACCTATAATACAAACTCCATCTCCAAGCATATATAGGAAATACAAGGCAATATTGGACCTATCTTGGGATGGGCGTCCAACTTGGCTTCATGGACCAAAACCCATGCCTAAGGACACTTGGTCAACATTGTAGAATGTGCCTGACACTTGTCCATAGCTCCCATCCCAAAGAGGTCTCCTATTTCCAAAATGGTCTATGACAGATGCTCTTACGACACTTACAACCGTCATAGAATCTGTCATAGCGGTTACAACTTACAGCTATAAGAGAATCTATCATACACATGCTATAAATAGCATATTCTCTTACAACATGTCATATTCCACCTTGGGGCACCCAAATATGCCTTATTCAAAGATGCTTCATGACACATGTCATCACCTGTCTTACAAACTTCTATTTCTGATTCTTACATGTCATAGATTCTATCATAGATTCTATCATAGGAATCTGTCATAACTATTTCGGTCAATATTCCCTTACACAACATGGAAGATGTTGACACATGGCAAAATGCTCCTACCACAAAGTGGGACACCTATCTCCTCATGTGAAGACAAAATTACAAGTTGTCATATTCCATGTAGGATTGACACATCACCGTGCCACATCCCACAATATGACAATATGGAATTTACAAATATTTACAACATAGGCAATTAAATAATAAATGCAAACATTAATAATGTAAGGAATTACCAAGGTTGAGACACCTTAATTCCCAACACCATCTATCCTACATTCTCTCTTCCTCATATTCACTATTGTTACACTAGCCCCCACCTATCACCTTACCCCAATCCATCATCCTTCGACCTAGGTTTCTCTTATCATTGGTCTCCAGAAAAGAGGCTATCCAACTACACTCCAATGCAACCATTTCCTGAAAAAATCCACCCTTCCCATCCTCAACCAATAAATTACCTTAAACATCTCAAAAATCCAAAAAACCAAAATATCCCAAAAACTCTATAAAATTAAAACATACAAAAATCCAAGAAATAAATCAAAATGTAAGTAATCCTTAATCCATTCCAATCTAGTTGAGAAATCTATCCAAATCATCCAATCACATCCTTTGGTCTTGTTACTAGACTTGTTGTCAACCCAATCAATCAATCATTTATCCAATCATCATCATCAATGAGATATATTGTTCCCTAATACTTGTGTTGTTCTAGGGATATATCATTCCCCACAATGACAACACTATTCTTATCCAATCAACCAATCAATCATCATTTTTCAGCTTGACAGGGCAATAACCTTGTTTATTTTTGAACCATTTATTCATGCTTGCTTGCTTTCTTGTGTGTGTTATCATCTTATCTTGCATTATCATTTTATCTTGCATCTTTTTGTTGCAAGTATGCGCTAATCGGTGTTGTCATTGATGTCAACATGTTTGTGTTGTCATTGGTGTCAACTGTATCTTCTAATGTTTTTGTTGTTGGTTGATTAAGTTATTGTGTTAAGGTGATTTGAATGACTTGTAGAAGTGCTGATGATGTTAGTATATTGCTCTTGTTTCTGAGTTTCCAAGTGCTTTTGAGAAAATTTGATAATACTGAAGACAATGTTGTGAAGCATTCTAGTTTACAGGATACTATCCAAGTTTTTGCTCTGCATTTCTCCTATATTGAATACTAGAGTGTGAGGTTTGGATATGTTTTAGAGAAGTGGTTGAAGATGTTATATCTAGAATTTGGTGCTCCAGAACGTTGTGGTTTGAGAGTTATGTTCACCAGTTTGAAGACTATGTCTGGCAGTGTCTGCAGTATGACTCAGAGAAAGTATTTTACTCCACATTCCTTCGCAGTTTGGTTTTTAGTCTTGTGGTTCTAGATGAGTGTTCATAAGGTCCATATCTATGTTCTATCTTAAGGACTTGTGATTTGGTGCTCTAGAATGTAGTTTACTTGAGTAACAGAGCTTGGCAGTGTTGGTTGTGAGCAGTCTATGAACTGTCTTCAAGTGAGATTTGTTGTAGCTGGATTGTTGGCTCCCAGGTGATTTCATGTTGTTCATGGATGTTTCTAGATTATGTTAAAGGCTTGTGCTTGGTCTACAAGTTATGGTTATGTTCTTGGAAGAGTGTGCCTAAAGATAGTGGCAACACCAGTTTTGGTCGCCCTGGTTGTTTACACTCTTTACGGATGTGCTTCGTGGATTGTGGAAGCATGTTGAAGCATGTGAAGATGCTTTTAGGTCCAAGATAAGTTGTGAAGTGTTCTACATTCATTACTTTGCTCCGTGGGATTGTTTAGGTCCAGACCTAATTTGAATTATGTATGTTTGCCGACCTTGGAGATTGTTTCAAATATTGTGGAGTGTGTTTCCTATTGATTTTCAGGAACATTGAGAGGGGGGGTGAATCAGTGTTCTATAAATCTTTTCTTGCACTTTTAATTTTAACCAATTCAAAAGAATAATCCAATAGAAGAAAAATATACAACTGAACAACATCCACAAAAGCATGACACATAACACCAAGATTTTATGTGGAAAACCCAAAAAGGGAAAAACCACGAAGAGGATTAGCTCTCATATATATATTACAATCTTTACAAAAAATGATTTTTAGGCTTGGTCACCCCACGGGCCTAGAACATGTTAGCTTACTTCCATGAAGTATGACTAGATTTAGCAGGCTCACAACCTCAACCCTAAACCTAGCAAGATTATAATAAGGGTTGTTAAACCCTACTGGAGGCTCACTACCAACTCACTTCCTTGATGACAAAAACTTACTTCCAGTTAGATCACACATGATAACTAAATACTGCATAAGCATCCACCACTATGCCAAGGTGCAGTCATTTAGCAATTGAATTTTGAATCACTATTCTTCATCACTACTTCTCTTCTAACTCTACTCTTCTATTTGCATGTTCACACCACACACACACCTCTACTCCCGCACACCACTCAACCAAAGATCATCGCTCTTATATATATCCGCATCATGATTTAATCCATAATCAAGTCGGCATCCAAGAAGTGAAATGTGTACATAGAAAGATATACCTTGTCACTCAATGCAATACACTATGTGTCGTGCGGACCCAAATCTTCTCCCAAACGTGTTCATATAGGTTAGCTCTAATCATTCAATTACTTACATAGATCTTTCACACACTATCCTTTCTCTGCATCATGATTTATCTCACCAGTCGGCCTGTTCCTCAAGAGCATGCTTAACAACTTCATCTGTTGACTTACATCTTTTACTGAGGATCTCAAAACACCTTCCAAATCATATCAAGGACTCTTTACACATTCCCAATCTTACCCTTAGAACCACAAGGCATTATATCATCTTATGAAGAAATGCTGACCATCAAAACTCAGACTCTGTCTTTATCAAACTCTGTCAAACACTATGCTAATACTTGGCAGCTTGTAGCTAACCTTCCAATGGACTTTAGATCTCCTAATTCTGGAATAAGACACTTCATACAAGTGTTTACAACACCTTACAACGACATAATAAAATACTTATTTGTGGAGGAATGCAGACCTTTGCACTAGACCCTATTCATTGTTCCTGCTATACCCTTGCTTACCCAGACTTAGATACTTCTTCTAAGTGACTTCCGAAGGAAGTCAAGACTTAATCTCTGGAGCGTGATACCACCAAACAATTACTAACATAATATCTAAACCATGTTACACAATCATCATCTGCAGAGACATACTATCCAACTTACTATCCTCTACTCAGAATACTTTCCATACTTATCCATTTTCTATCAACCAGACCTGAAATCCAATATGCTCTTATGGAGATATCTCTTCATGTCATGGTGATAGGATCTCTGAGCCTTGTTTCCATCAATGAAAACATACAAGTCCATACCAAAGCAGTGTCTCTTGCCAACAATCTCCCCCTTTGGCATTGATGGCAACACTTAGTGAAAAATGCTTGACCACTCCCCCTTACTGTGTACACTTTATTTTTCTGCTCCCCCTGAGATGTTTATCCATTTTTCACTTATCTTCTTCTCCCCCTTTGACATCAATGGCAAAGGGTGTGATCTGGAACCAAAAAATTTGTCAAAATTTCAAAATTTTATGTACTCTACCGCATATTTACAAGTACAATCTTCATCTTAATTTGTGATTGAAGGCAAAATGTCACTATAGATAGTCTTTATTAGAGCTATCTCTCCATTCCATCTATTTCTTGCACTTTCTAGAATTTGGATGTGGCCATTCATCAAAAATACTAGCTTTTTTGCCTTCTGGACATCTGATGGTGTATCAATTAGTGCTTGAGACTTCAAGGCTTGATTTGTCAAATTGGTCATGGAATCAATTTTTAGACTTATCAATCCTTTCAGCTGACACAACCTGTCTTTGATTTCTCCTCCTTTCTCCATCAGAGTGGTCAAATCATTATGGATATTTGTAACTTGTGTTTCTTTGGCATTTATTGACTCGGCTGCTAGATTATGTCTTAGAGATATGTAGCAGTTTGAGTTCCAAGTCTTTGATTTTATCTTCTAGCTCCTTTGTGATCTTTGGCCAAGATAAACAAAAATTGTATATTTTTCTAGCTTCTTCAATGGCACTTTGTATGTTCTTAATCTCATTTTCTAACAGAGTTTTGTCTTTGGCTATCATAGTCCTTAACTCAGTCAATTTATTTTCTTTAAACTCTTTTCTAACCTTTACTTTTGTAGATTTTTCAAAAGATTCAAAATGTACACTTACAGAGTTTAATAGATTTTTGAGATGGTTAGCAGGGGATAATGAGGTATCCCTTTGAAATGATAGCATCAGCTTTTCCAAGATAGTGGATGCTTCATTGATCAGTTTGTTATCTTGACCATGTGATTGTAATAACTCTTCTTGTGCCTTGGCCTAAACCATAGATACGAGATTGAAATTTTGAAAAGGTGACAATGAGGCCAAGTTGATTGGTCCTTGAAGGAGTTCAGGCTCATCTACAACTTATTGACTCCCAAAACCAACTGAGACATTTGCAGTGTCTCTTGCTCTCTCAGATACTTCCTCTTGATTTTGTTCTGAAGGATCCATGTCCATATTCTCTAGTTGATCTATGTTTTGTTTTGGTGTAGAGCTCCTTATCTATTCCCTATTGTCTTCATCCTCAGCTTGTTGCTTATGAGGCAAATCAGTTTCAGTTTCACGTTGATCTGTCATATCCACTATATCAATGTTGGGAACTTGATCACTCTATTCTGGTCCTTGATTTTGGCTTATCTCTAGTGGAGATATGTCTTCATCATTTGCTTCTTTATTGTCATAGATAGTGGAAATATTGTTTTTCTTTAATGCCGCTAGGATGATTTCCTCTATTTCCTTAACCACTTTGTCAATTTCTCCCAACATCAATGAGTTCATTCTTTTCTTGGTCCTAAAGGCATCTTTAATTTCTTTTGAGATTTTGATCTTCTCCTTAGGAGTGATTTCCAAACATAATCGTATCAATGAGTGCTCTCTTAGCTCAACATCTTTTGTCATAGCTGCTTCTTTTCTTGTACTCATTATGTTACCCAAGCTGTGTGGTAGATCAGTAATAATTTCAATCAGGGCCTTATTGTAGATGTTTAGATATTCTACAATAGCAGTCTCAATGATCCTCTTGTCTGGATCATTGTATTCATTATACAACTAAGCTATGGGTTTTAGATTTCCATCAATTATTATGGCTTTGAGAACATCTTCAAGGCTTATAGTAGCTTCCTCTTTCTGAATCTCATCTTTCTTTAACCCTTTCCCAGATCTACTCTTACCAGAGGGCCCCTTTTTGCTAGTTCTTGAGGCTTTTGAGGCCTCAGTCTAAATCTTCTTTACTTCCTCATCTGATTCTGTTTCTTCTTCATCAACAATTATACTTGCATACATTCTCTTGGCCTTAGACTTCTTTCTTTTGGACCTGGTGGTAGGAATTTCCACATTTGTAGATGGTGTGGAACCGGAGGGAGAGGATGAGGCTTCAGCAGAAGTGCAGGCTCTGTTTTTTCTTTTTGCCTTCTCTAGCTTTTCTAGCTCACCTTTGGGTTCTTTCGGAGCCCCAGATGATTCACCTTTTCTCTTTTCTTCTGCTTCCCTAATAGCCCGTGCCTTTTCCCTTGCCTTTGCCACTTCTTCTTTTGTGAATCCATGTTTGGCAATTTCTTCTGCCACTTTCCTCATTTTCCTAGAGATTTTAGATTTTCTTACCTCAACATGAATTTTGTCATGCAATTCATCATAAGTCCCAAATCTTTCTTCCTTGGGATCTCTGGGTTTTCTTAGCATATATTCAACATAGTTTTCCAGTACATCTCCATCTACCTCATATCACATAGGCATAACCCAAACCATTATGGGCTCAACGACCTCCATCAAACACTAATCTTTTGTCACAATGAAGCAGATTGTATCCTTGTATTTTTCAACCACTATTTTGGGAATCCTTTCTCTAGCTTGCATTGAGCTTTGGAAGCTCTTGAAATAGCCCCATAGGGCTACATTTTGTGCATCAATGGTACCTATGCTACTCAACAAATTTCTAATTTGAACTACGACAGGTTTATCATTGGTCCAAAATAGGTTCTTCATACCAGGCAACTCTTGCATAAAATAGAAAAATAAACACATGATCAGTGTGCCAAATTTAAAGGGGTATTTACCTTCTTTTGTCTTCTTTAGGTTATCCATTACTTTCTATCGAAGCAATTCACAGATGTCATAATCATTATTTTCCTTAATCATTTGATAGGATGTGTAAATGGTCGTGCCTGAAATAGAGTTTTCCCGGTTGGTGAAATAAACTTTGTATCCCAATACTATTGAGGCAAATCTCATGACATGATCCTCAATATCATTTATTTTCAAGGCTCTCTTATCAAATTTCACTCCGGTAGCCATAATTACTATATCATTCTTTACGGCTTTCAATAGAGGTACTGATCCAATAGAGCATAGTCCAGTGACTACCCTAATAGTATCTTTTATAATCTTGAAAGGTCTTTCAAGCCATATGAATTCATCATGAATCCTGCTTAACACATACCGGACCCATTCATCTTCCATAAATGTTGGGAAATTCAAGTATTGAATAAATTTCTTTACTTTCAATGCTAGATATTCATTCTTTAGTTTGAGATTCTCATTGCTCAAGTGTTTTGTGTAGAGATCAATAAACCTGCTATCACCAAATTCCTCTAGGGCAACATAAATATATGCCCTAACATCTTCTACATGCATGACTCCATGAGGAACACTTGAGAATGCACCCAACTGATCGACTTCGGTTGATTTGAATAGGTGTTTTTTAAATTTTGGTTGAGCTCACTCAGTAATATCAACAACTTGTGATGACACCATTTCAAAATTTTAATAGATTCACAAGAAAGTTTTGAACGAGATTACCTTGTATCGCTGAATTAGGGTTTCCTTTTTCCAAAATTCTCCAGGCCCTTCAATTCTTGGTTTTTGTTGCTCAAAGTCTATTCCGATCTCTTTGAATACTTGATAGCTTCAAGTGTAATGTGAAAACAAGTTCCTTTTTATCCTCCGCACGACTTGACCTAGTCGTCATTAAATGCTCATTCCCAAAAAGTTGTCAAAATTCTTCACTGTAGACCACAGTCGATTAGAATTGCTCCGTAATATGCCGCATTGACCTTTTTTCTTCCAGTTTTTCTTTTAATAGACTTTACTTGTTAGATTTCACCACATGACTCATTGCTGGATTCTAGCTCTAATTATCTGGCTAGGGAGATTGGATTTTCAATATTGTTCCCCCTAAGCCAGAGCTCTCTATTTACACTTCAAAGAAGGTATCTACATCAGATGTTTGCGCGGATCTATCCTCAATTTAAATTACTTCCTTATCATTCCAGATCTTGTCCATTTCTTCCTTAGTTTCAATCAGATCAACCTTTTCTTTTCCTTTCTCATTTTTCTTCTCTGTTTTCCTTTCTTCAAAATAGCGATCTTTCTTCTCATTCCTACTTCTGCAAAACCTTGCAATATGTCCAAATTTGTTGTAATTGAAACATACCACATTCTTTTGACATTGATTCCTTCCATTGATTGAATTTGATCTACATTGATTAGCCATGTGACCAAATCTATTACATGCAAAACACTTTCCATTGATTGATTGACTATTCCTAATAGTTTGAAAATTAGTTCTTACCAAATTTCTGCATTCATTTGATTTGTGTCCCATTTTATAGCATACATTACACCTAATAGAATTTTGTCTCACTTTACTTATGCATACAACAGCTCTATGACCAATTTTATTACAAGTAAAGCATTTACCTTTGAAGGATTGTTCATTCCTTCCATTGTTGAAACTTTTCCTGATCTGATTTCTACATTCATTTACTCTATGACCAATTTTCTTGCAATTGAGACACTGACCAGAGAATGATGGAGTCTTTTGATTTATTCTACTCCTACACTGAGTAGCCTTATGACCAAACTTATTGCATGAATTACAATAACCATTGAAAGATGGGTACCTTTGAGCATTTGGTTGTCTGACTGGAGGTCTTCTAGGTCTTCTTCTTTGATTTCTAAATTGGTATCCTTAGTTTTCCCTTGACTCTGTCCTCATTTGACCAGAGTTTGATCTTTCTCCTTTCTCAAATCCTAAGCCATGTTTGTCATCAGCATTCCTCTAGCTACCAATCATTTCATCAAGATTTGCAGTACTTATCTTGATTTTTTCTTCAAAACTTCTGGCCTTTTCCAAATCTATTTTTAAACTTATAATTTCTTTTTCAAGTTTAGCACAATCTTCTGATCTATGTTTCACAATCAAATTTAGATCATCTTCTGCTCTTCTTCTTTCTATAACTTCTACATTCAAATCATTTAGGGCTTTATTTGTTGATAACAATTGGTCACTGACTTCTTTGTATTTGTCTTTGAATTTCTTGACTTGCTCTTTCATCTTTAAGATGCATTCATCAGCTTGTTTCAGATTTTCCTTCAGATCTCTAACCTCTGCTTTAGAATTTTCAAGATCCATAAGAGTTGCTTCTAGTTGATTGTATCTCTCATAATTTCCATACCTTCTTGCTACCATGACCCAGATCTACCTTAAGTTGTTAAACTTTTTCCAAGGAACCTTGCTCTGATACCAATTGTTGATTGTCGAGAACACTAAGAGAGGGGTGAATCAGTGTTCTATAAATCTTTTCTTGCACTTTTACTTTTAACCATTTCAAAAGAATAATCCAATAGAAGCAAAATATACAACTAAACAACATCCACAAAAGCATGACACATAACATCAAGATTTTAAGTGGAAAACTCAAAAAGGGAAAAACCATGAAGAGGATTAGCTCTCATATATATATTGCAATCTTTACAAAAATGATGTTTAGTCTTGGTCACCCCATGGGCCTAGAACATGCTGGCTTACTACCATGAAGTACGACTAAATTTAATAGGCTCGCTACCTCAACCCTAAACCTAGCAAGATTACAATAACGGTTGTTAAACCCTGAGGGCTATTAAACCCTACTAGAGGCTCACTAATAGTTCACTGCCTTGATGACAAAAACTTGCTTCCAATCAGATCACACATGATAACTGAATACTGCTTAAGCATCCACCACTATGCCAGGGTGCAGTCATTTAGCAACTGAATTCTGAATCCCAAGTCTTCATCGCTAACTCTACTCTTCTATTTGCATGTTCTCACCACACCCACACACCTCTACTCCCATACACCACTCAACTGAAGATCATCGCTCTTATATATATCTACATCATGATTTAATCCATAATCAAGTTGGCATCCAAGAAGTGAAATGTGTACATAGAAAGATGTACCTTGTCGCTCAATCCAATGCACTATGTGTCACATGGACCCAAATCTTCTCCCAAATGTGTTCATATAGGTCACCTCTAATCATTCAATTACTTAGATAGATCTTTCACACACTATCCTTTCTCCGCATCATGATTTATCTCACCAGTCGACCTGTTCCTCAAGAGCATGCTTAACAACTTCATCTGTTGACTTACATCTTTTACTGAGGATCTCAAAACACCTTCCAAATCATATAAAGGATTCTTTACACATTCCCAATCTTACCCTTATAACCACAAGGCATTATATCATCTTGCAGAAAAATGCGGACCATCAAAACTTAGACTCTGTCTTTGTCAAACTCTGTCAAACACTATGCCGATACTTGGTAGCTTGTAGCTAACCTTCTGGTGGACTTCAGATCTCCTAACTCTAGAATAAGACACTTCATACAAGTGTTTACAACACCTTACAACCACATACCAAAATATTTATCTGCGGAGGAATGCGGACCTCTGCACTAGACCTTGTTCACTGTTCCAGCTATACCCTTGCTTACCCAGACTTAGATACTTCTTCTAAGTGACTTCCAAAGGAAATCAAGACTTAATCTCTGGAGCATGATACCACCAAACAATTACTAACATCATATTTGAACCGTGTTACACAATCATCATCTATGGAGACATAATATCTGACTTACTGTCCTCTACTCAGAATACTTTCCATACTTATCCATTTTCTATCATCCAGACTTGAAATCCAATATGCTCTTCCAGAGATATCTCTTCCTGTCATGGTGATAAGATCTCTGAGCCTTGTTTCCATCAATGACAACATACAGGTCTATACTAGAGTAGTGTCTCTTGCCAACATTTCTGACCTTGGTGATTGTTTCAAGGTTGATGATTGATATAAATAAGTATAAAGGATTCGTGTAAATGAGGGTATGTGTGAAGATGAGGATATTTGTGTTGTGAATTTGAATCAGAGGTAAAAAGAGATTTCATGTGGTAGAAGACCTAATGTAGTGAACAGGAGTCATCTACAATTTTCAGAGAGGCTACGAAGGAGATGATTGTTGTGCTTTTGGGAACTAAACTCACGCATGTGGTAGATGCTATCATATCAGTTCATGGAAGTGAGCCTTTTCTTTTGGCAATGAGCCCTTTTGGCAGTGAGCATTTCTTTGGACAGTGAGTCCTTGGGCAGTGAGCCTCTTTGTAATTCAATATTGATACTACTATATATTGTGAGCTAATCCTCACACGTAAAAATTTGGTGTTCTCTTGTGCATGGTGTTTATGTGATTAAGTTTACGTTATCTATTTTTAATGTTTAATCTTCATAATAGAATAACAGTTTAAGTGAACTGATGTGAATGTGATTATGTTTGTGAGGGTTTAAGGTGTTTGATACAACTGATTCCCCCCCTCTTAGTTGTCTTGTGCATTCAGCAATTGGTATCAGAGCAAGGTTCCTTGGAGGAGAGCTTAACAGATTGAGGTAGATCTGGGATGGTGCACAAGAAGGATGTTCCCTTGTTTGATAGATCTTCAGAAGATGAATGCATGTCTCTCAATAGTGAAGAAATCAAGGTTGCTCTTGAAGACCTAGAGAGGGCTAAAGAAGAAAACAAAGATCTAAAGGAGAATGTTAAATAAGCAGATGGATGCATTAGAAAATTGAGAGAGCAAGTCAAGAAGTTCAAAGAAAAACATAAGGAAGTTAGTAAATAATTAAGGCTAGCAAATGAAACCATGAATGGTCTAAAAGTTTAAGTTGAAGAAAAGGCAAGAATTGAGGAATGTCTAAACTCAATGGTGAAAGACAAATATGAAGAATGTATAAGGCTTGAACAAGAAGTTGTGAAACTAAAATCAGATCTGGAGAAGGCAAAGAATTATGAAGATAAATTCAAGATAAATTCTGCAAGGCTTGATGAGATGATTGTAAGTCAGAAAAGTCCCAATGATAAAGAAGGCTTAGGGTTTGAAAAAGGTGAAAGTTTAAAATCAGGTCAAGCATCAAAAGCTGAAAATAAGAAGAACAATGGCAAGTAGATCTAGAATCAGAAGAAAGGAGCTAGAAGACCACTGGTCAGACAACCTAATGCTCAAAGGTACCCATCTTTCAATGGTTATTGTCATTCTTGCAATAAATTTGGACATAAGGCTACACAATGTAGGAGTAGAATGAATCAAAATATTCCATCTTTTTCTGGTCAATGCTTCACATACAATAAAGTTGGTCATAGAGTTGCTGTATGCAGAAGTAAAGTGAGTCAGAACTCTATTAGGTGTTTTGCATGCAATAAAATGGGACATAAAGCAAATAAGTGCAGGAATTAAAGAATGAATGGCTATAACTATGGTAGAATGACTCATTTCAATGGCCACTATTATACATGCAATACATTTGGCCACAAAGCTAAACAATGCAAATCTAGAATGAATGAAGGGAATACTAGTCAGAGGAATGTTGTGTGCTATAATTGCAATAACCTTGGACACATTTCAAAGTTTTGCAGAAGCAGAAGCATGAAGAAGGATAATCCGGTGGAGAAGAACAAGCCAGTACAAAAAGTTGATCTGACAAAAACCAAGAAGGAGATGAACAAGATATGGATCAAGAAGGATGTCAATGAAGTCAAGGATGAGCCTGTACCAACCTCTGGTATAGATGTTTCCTCTAGGAACTGAGATGAGATCTTTGGCTCAGGGGGAGCTTTAATGGAAATCTTTTCTCCCTTGCTAAAGGAATGGTACTGATGCCTCAGCACGAAGAGATAAAATTAAGGATTAGCAACAAAGGCTTAAGATAGGTTAGAGACTATTACTGTAATGTATAAAGGTAGAAGTTGTACAAAATAGCTTGGTTGTGCAAGAAAATTTGATTAGGTAAGAAGACATGTTATCAATTTTGGATAAGAATCTGTCTAGTAAAATCAAGCTACAGTGTTCTAGTAATTTGGTCTGCATTGATCTGCTATTGAAAATATTACTCTGTGGTTCTAGCATATGGTTATTGATCATTGGATACATCTACATCCATAATTTTGTCTAATTTTGATAATTGGATTGAAAGTAATGAGTATTAGAAGTTTAGCTTAACAAAACATAGTTGTTTCCAGTACAGAGGAGTGTTCATGTTGATTGAAGGTGTTTGAGGATCTACAGATGAACTCAAAGGTGAATAAACATGAATCAGATGGGCCTGCAAGCAATGAAGAAGAAAAAGATAAAGAAAAGAAAGTGCAAATTGAAGGAGCTCTGGAAGGGATTCCCAAGACTCCTAAGTATGTGTAGAAGCATTAGTCTAAATATCAAATCATTGGTAATAAAAGCAAAGGTGTATTAACATGAAGGAAAGCTATCAAAGAATAGGTAAATCTATGCTTAATTTCTAAAGTTGAACCTAAAATAATGGTTAAGGCATGCAGAGGTAAGTTTTGGATCAAAGCAATGGAAGAAGAACTATTGCCAAGAATCAGACTTGGGAACTTGTCCCAAGACCAGAGAACAAATTGAATGAGAATGGAGAAGTGGTAAGGAATAAGACAAGACTTATGTAAAAAGGCTACTCACAAGTGGAAGGAATAGACTATGAAGAAACTTTTGCTCTAGTGGCAAGACTAGAGGCTATTAGGTTGTTTCTGGCTTATGCAGCACATAAGGACTTCAAGGTATATCAAATGGATGTGAAGTCAGCTTTTCTGAATGGTGAGTTGGAAGAGAAAGTATACATAGAGCAACCAGATGGATTTTATTTATTAGACAACCCATATATGGTATGCAGATTGAAGAAGACATTGTATGGACTAAAGCAAGCTCCTAGAGCTTGGTATGCCAGGTTAGAAAGGTATTTGTTGCAACAGGGATTCAGTAAAGGGTCTAAAGATAGTAATTTGTACATCAAGATAAGCAAATATCAAATCCTGATTATTGAGGTCTATGTGGATGATATAATCTTCAGTGGAAATGTTTAGGTATGTGTAAGAACTTTGCAAATGAGATGCAAAAAGAATTTGAGATGTCAATGTGTGGTGAGATGAACTTTTTCCTTGGATTGCAAATTAATCAAACAGATAAAGGCATTTTCATTTCACAATCAGAATACCTCAAGGAGTTGTTGAAAAAGTTTAGAATGGAAGAATCTAAACCATTTTGTACCCCCATGACAACTAGTTGCAAGATGAGCAAAGATGATGAATCCCCTAAGGTTGATCAGAGCATATATAGATCAATTATTGGAGGACTGCTATACTTAACTACTACAAGACTAGATATCATGCATGTAGTCTATCTTATGGCCAGATTTCAAGAAGATCCTAGAGAGTCACATGTCATGGTAGTAAAGAGGATATTTAGGTATTTGAAGGGCACTCTAGACCATGGTTTGTGGTAGCCTAAGAATAATGACTTCACCCTAAGTACCTACATAGATACAGATTGGGCTGGATGTGTAGATGACAGAAAAAGTACAAGTGGTGGTGTGTTCTTTCTTGGAGATAGAGCTATGTCATGGAAAAGCAAGAAGCAAGGTTCAGTATCCTTATCTACTGCAGAAGCAAAGTACATTGCAGCAGCATCATGTTGCACACAGGGGCTATGGATGAGACAAATTCTAAAGGATACCAAAGTTGAGTATGATGATCCGATTCTTATTTTCTATGATAATACCAATGCCATTAACATTTCAAAGAATCCTATGATGCATTCAAGGACAAAGAATATTTCTATCAGGTATCACTTTTTGAGAGAGAAGGTTGTAGAGAAAGAAGTGAAGCTTGAGTATGTGCCTACAAAAGATTAGGTTGCTGACATATTCACCAAGGCTCTTCCTAAGGATACATTTGAGTATCTCTGGGAGAAGTTAGGGGTTATTGCCCCTCCTTTGAACTAGATGCATAAGGAAGTGCATTAGTCCAGTGTGATTCAGGATTCATTCTTTTCTGGACTGATGATGGAGGCTACCTCTAAGGGGGAGTGGGTAATGGCATTGAAGAGTGTTACAGTCAAGGAGAGTAAAAGTTGGTATAGGATGGTTTAGATTAGTTGAGATTAGTGCAAGTATGTGCAGTATCATACTCAAGGGGAGAAAGCTTGAAGAAGGTGTATCACTCTTTTCCATTGATGTCAAAGGGGGAGAGAGTTCATGTGAAAAACAAAGAGAAAGTAAGATGTGTAAAAGAAAGGGGGAGAATGAGATTAGCATAGAATTATGCAATGATAATTTTTCACATTATATGTTTCCATAAATGACAAAGGGGGAGATTGTTGCAAGTATGTGCTAATCGATGTTGTCATTGATGTCAACATGTTTGTGTTATCATTGGTGTTAACTGTATCTTCTAATGTTGCTATTGTTGGTTGATTAAGTTATTATGTTAAGGTGATTTGAATGACTTGTAGAAGTGCTAATGATGTTAGTATATTTCTCTTGTTGCTAAGTTTCCAAGTGCTTTTGAGACAATTTGATAAATACTAAAGACAATGTTGTGAAGAAGTATTCTGGCTTATAGGATACTGTCCAAGTTTTTACTCTGCATTTCTCCTATATTGAAGACCAAAGTGTGAGGTTTGGATATGTTTTAGAGAAGTGGTTGAAGATGTTATATCTAGAATTTAGTGCTCTATAATGTTGTGGTTCAAGAGTTATGTTCACCAATTTGAAGACTGTGCCTGGCAGTGTCTGTAGTATGACTGGGAGAAAGTATTTTACTCTGCATTCCTCTACAGTTTGGTTTTTAGTCTTGCGGTTCTGGATGAGTGTTCATAAGGTCCATATCTATGTTCTATCCAAAGGACTTGTGATTTGGTGCTCTGGAATGTAGTTTACTTGAGTAACAGAGCTTGGCAGTGTTGGTTGTGAACAGTCTGTGAACTGTCTTCAAGTGAGATTTGTTGTAGCTAGATTTGTTGGCTCCCAGGTAATTTCATGTTGTTCATGGATGTTTCCAAATTGTGTTAAAGGCGTGTGCTTGGTCCACAAGTTATGGTTGTGTTCTTGGAAGCGTGTCCCTAAAGATCCTAGTGTCTTTGTTTTTCATCTAACCTTTGTGATTTTGTGAACTAATCCATTTGTATAACTTGCTCATCATTTGTCAAAGATCAAAAAAATCCAAAACTACTAATATATTTGTCATGCATCTTCGATCGTCCAAGACTTTGTTTTCTCACTAATCTAGGCACACTAAATTAGCTTAGAAAGTTAATCTACTTGTTTGCCATGTCCATGGAAGCTTGTTGGTGTATGATCTCTCCTCACACCTTGTGTGATCTTAGAGATCAAAAGCCACAAATTTCTTGTGTGTTCTAAATTAGATCCTAAGGTTGAGCTAGCTTGTGTATGCTCTCCCCTTGCGCCTAGTGTGAGCCTGGGGATCAAAAACATCTAGCATCAATCTTTCCCATTAGGAGGCCTACTAGGGGATTTCATCACCCCTAGGGATGACCTCAACCATGCATTATTGTAGGGTATACAAAAGGGGAGAGTAAAATTTGTACCTCAATCTAGTCATATTGTCATTGGGATAGCCTTGGGGCCCTGGGTGATTCTGGATTACACTAAAAAAATACACCTACTTGAATATTTTCTAAGAATCTGCTAAAGTGTTTGGTGTGTTTTCATGTTCAATACTAGTAAAATCCATTACAATCCACAAAGGTCAGTGATCATTCGCATCATTTAGACCTTGAAATTATATCAAGCATTGTGTTTTATTGTTTGATCAATCTCTTGCCAAGAAAGCTCTCTAATTAGCTAAAAACTATCATTTAGCACCTTTGATCCATAAACCTACACTTTTGTCCTATAATCTTGTGCTCTTGTCATATAGATTGGTGCCTTTTTTAGATATATATGCACTTTTGACTGTCATTTGGCACATTTATCTGCTATCTACATGCTTTTGCATCATAAACCTACGCCTTTGATCCATAAACCTGCACTTTTGACCTGCAACTTGGCACTTTTGTTAAGTTGGCCTCTTCATTATAATCAAATCCTTATTGACAAAATGGTTGTGATAATAAAAAGGCCTATGTCAAACCCCACCCCATCTCCAATCCAAACAATATCCCTATCACACCAAGATTATGTAGAAATATAAAAACTTAAACATTTGTATGGATCCCATCCCCAAACCATGTCTTAAATTCAACCAATATCTCTCTCATACCAATAAAAAGAAATATTTATCAAATGTAACTATGAAGGATTAGATCCTCTTGCTAAAGCACAATACTAAAATGACATTACGAATCATCCTTTAGCATATCTCATCATTGGAGATTGTCAAGACCATTATTATGACCCTTCCCATGTGTAATTCCCATCACCAAATACCAACCTCATCTCCTTATATGGCCATATCCTCCCAACCAACCTATTCATCATCTCAATCTAACATATCAATACCTCAAAGTTCTCCAAATATCCCCTATCTATATGCCTCATCTTAATCCACTATATCTCCATCATATATCACATATCAAGCCAATCCTACATCAACATACCCCATGAATACTCCCCAATATCCATATCAACAATCTCCCACTCCTTCCCATGCCATCCAACATCTATATCAAGCTCCTTTACAACAAGAACATGCTAGTAATAGCTACCCCTTGAGCCAAAATCCAACATTCATGAGTCCTCAAAATCATTATGATACCAACCTTGACAAAGGAAGTAACACCTTAGCCTATTCATTCTATGCAAATCCTCCACCTCCTCAATCCAATCCACCATCCTATTCTCTACCATCCCCTCAATCTAATCCACCATTTAGTCCTCTATATAATACATCATCGAATTCTTCTACTAAATCCATTAGCGATATCCTAGCTAAGTACAAGTGCAAAAATAAACCTATGGAATCATCCCACCCCACATCCCCAAAACTAGCTAAATGTGTCACTGATGATGTTGTCACCCACCTAACACCCATAAAAACCATATCATCCATGTCCCATACTCCATTCCATCCAAAAACATATCCCAAACATCTTTTATTTTTCCACCTACCTCACTATAGGAGCCTATCCAAACATCAAGACAAACTACACATTCCCCTCTTATTATCTCTCCACTCAATCCTAATCCTAATCCTACAACATCTGCTATTATTTTCCATCCATTATATTATCCATCTTATGCCTCTCCTAATTCCTCTACCCCCAAAGTTATGAAGGATGTGATCCAATGGTTATTAGCAAGTAATAAACCACCACCATGAAATCAAATGCTTATCCTTGAGCCTATAAAAGAGCCTCCTAGTCCCATACAAACACCACCATGCAATCCCCATCCTACTATATCCACTTCCATTACCCATCCACCCGATTCTCATCCTAATCTTACAACATCCACCCTTATTATCCATCCATTATATTGTCTATTAACCCATATAGTTATGGACGATGTGATCCAAGGGCTATTAGCAAGGAATCAAACACCATCATGCATTCAAATATCTATCCATGTTCCTATAAAAGAGCTTCCACTTATCATGCTTATTCCTCCATTACCATCCTCTAGTCCAATATTATCATACCTCTTGAAAAACATATTACCATAAATGCAAATCAAAATCCCTCATGCAATCACATTGTCAATGATCCAAAGCCTAGCACATACATTCAAGAAACCCAAGATCTATGTCAAGAGTCAAATCCAAATCATCATAAACCTTGTTCCTCACTGAGTCAAGATCAACCTATCCAAAGTACTCAATCCACCACCATCTATGATCAAGAAACCCCCACTACTCCTATCCATCATCCAACTAGTCCTATCCATCATCTACCAATATCCAATGATGAGACACTTGGTCACAAAGAGAACATAGAAAATAAAAAAATAACTTGGACCATATACATCCACATCTTAATGAGCATAGTGTTAACCAAGATCCAAGCATCCCAACTCATTCCATTCCTGATACCACACCATCTCCTATTGATCCCATCCCAAATCTATCATCGCATATCGACCCCATCCCAAATCCACCATCCTATCCTCCTGGTCTGGCTACTGTCATCTGTGGTGGTTCTCTTTAAGAGAGGAACAAACTCTACCCACCACCCTGCCTCCCCCATCTAATAATGGACTCACATCTTGTTTCCAAAGCAACAAACATCCTATCATGCATAGCATCCCCCGAAACATGAACTATTAAGGAAAAGGCTTAGGCCTTCATGAAAAAAGAATATTGGATCCCATCCATGTCACAAATCCATCCATGATCGCATGGCCTTTGCTATATATCCCAAGAAAAGCAATCCAAAGATGTTGGTACCACCTCCATGTTTCCAAAATCCACTTCTTTCAATCCAAACCTAGTGCACCTCATTGCACCTCTAAATCATATGCAGCCATCCCTCCTCCATTGTCATACCATTCTCAAAAGCATGTGACCATACATCTCCCTCCATCCACTCTTCCTCCACTCCTCTCAACTCCCAATATTCCCATCCTCAAATCCCCTCATCCCTTCATCCACAAGTCTAATAATCCCTCCATCCATACATCCCACTCCCTTCCATCCCCTACAATTCCTAATCATGGTCAACAAATGCACACATCTCCTAAACATGAGGCTATCATGAAACCCATGGGATTCCAAAATAAAAATTGGCACACCTCCTTACATAAAGTACAAAATCACTAAATCCCAAGGACTATCATTCCATAGTGCATCGATACATAAAAACAGAGAAAAATCCATCTCAAAGGCCACAGAAGTCCACACCTTTGAAAGCAAAAAAAAAATGGTGTGGCTCCCCAAGAAAAAACCATCAATCCAAATGAAGCATCCAAATCCCACTCCATTGAAAAATCCTAAAATCTCTATCCCTCATCCCACACCCCATACAAAAATCCCAAAAATCCTAAGTCTATTTGGATTCCTAAATCCCAAAATCAGCAATCCCAAAATCCCTCATTTCGATCCCATAATCAAAATTCCCCACTACTCCCCACTCCCAATCAAACTCAAAAGTGTTGGAAAATGTGACTTGAATTTATTGGCTTGATTTTCTCCCTACAGGTTAAGTTTAACTTCTTCATCAGCCTAACCTAAGTCGCGGGGTTCTAAGTTTTCCTAACTTAAGTCCCGCAGTCTTAAGTTTTCCTAACCTAAGTCACGTGGTTCTAAAGTTTCATAAACTTGTGACCTCCCAACTTAGTCTTTCTTTTATTGAGATATCCCGGTCATGTCTTAGTCTATTTGTTGTTGGCCTGTCGGGGGTTTCCAAAACTTCATAACCTCCAACCAAGAGGTTCTCAAGTTCTATTTTTTGGCAACTTTGCAACTTTGAGATCATCTTGATCCAATGGTGCTCGTTGGCCCGTGTCTTTCATGGTGGGTCCCAGATAGACCCTGAAAGGAAGTAGGGATTGGCTTAGAACAATCAAAGAGTTGTTCGACGGTGACTTGGCATGTAATAAGGTTGTCAATGTAACGTTGGAAGCTCAGAGAGAGTTTGACTGGTGTCTCCTTGATGGTTTGATTACCATTTGTCTAGCTGGCAATGGGGTCCACGGTGGTGGATATAGACTACATCATAAAGACATCTTCATATTGGTAAGAGTTAGCTTGTAGTCCCCCGATATGACCAATATGGCGACTAATGTGTATGTTGAAGGGACAAAGGGAGTTTGATGGGACAGGTTTAAGTGTCTCCCTGATAACTCGACATGTATTTGGAAGTTAAACCATTTGTGGCCATTCGGCTGTGGGAAGTAATAATGACTATTGAGAATGTATGTATAAGAAGATTGAACATTCTATAATGTAAGTGTGATTGTTCGATTGAAAGATCGAGGTTGATCGAGAGTGAATTGTGTTATGCTGCCAAAGTTGATGCTATGTGGATTAGCACCTGAAAGCACAATTCTGTAACTTTGTATGCAATTGTCATTTACTTTAATACAAAGTGATTTTACTTGGTGTGTGGGTTTTTCTCCCATAAGGGTTTTCCCACGTAAAACTGATGTTCAATTCTGTGTGATGTTTAATTGTCTATTTTGTTACTTAGGAATGTGCTTCTTGATTAGAACTATAATTGAAATTTAAATGAACTATATGTATCTCTCTCCTACAAATTGGTATTAGGAAGGCATTTCCACACTTTTCTTTCCTAACAAGTGGTAGCAGAGCCTGGCCAATTGTGTTATCCTTGTGGGTAAGTCAGGTTTTTTGTGTTGATTTAGTCTAGTGGGAGTTTTGTAGAGAAATCTAGTTTGAAATTTTATTGTAGATTTAAGATGGCGAGCACATCCAGATGAATAGAGATTAAGAAGTTCAACGGTGGTAAATTTGAGTTGTGGAAACTCAAGATAGGAGATTTGCTCATGGATCGTGAGTTATGGGCTGTAGTTTCCTCTACCAAGCCATCAACAACAACACAAGAAGACTGGGATGCAATGGACCGGAAAGCCAAGGGTCTGATAAGATGATGCTTGGCCGATTCAGTTCTCTTGAACGTCCATGAAGAGAAGACAACAAAACTTTTATGGAAGAATCTTGGTGACATTTATCAAGGGAAATCTCTAGTAAATAAGTTGTTCCTGAGGAAGAAGCTGTATTCTTTGAAGATGGATGAAGGAGCGTCCATTGCAGATCATTTGAATGCATTCAACATGATAATTTATTAGTTGATGTTTGTGGGTGTGAAGATAGAAGATGAGGATCATTGCATGCTCATGTTATATTCGTTGCTTGACACATGGGATCACCTGGTGATGGCTATTGGGAGTACAACAACCACTTTCAAGATGGAGGAGCTAGTTGCTTCACTGCTTTCAAAGGAAATGCGAAGGAAGTCTTCTGAGATGGCTAAGGAGGCCCTTGCTGTTTGAGGTAGATCAAAGGAGAAAGGCAAGAAGAAAGACAAGAAATCTAGATCCAAGTCAAAGGGGAGATCAAATTCTCCTGGTAAAAAGTCCAAGGTGAAGTGTTAGAATTGTGGGCAGACTGGACACATCAAGAAAGATGTAAAGAGGAGAAGAAGAAGAAAAAGAAGAATAATTCTTTCGATAATGAATCTTCTTAGTGCGATGCAGATGACTTTATTGCAGCCTTGGTGACTCAGGCATCAAATGATGTTTAGCTGATTGACTCGGGTGCATCTTTTCACATGACATCTCATAAAGATTGGTTTTTGAAGTATGAAGAATACAAAGGTGGAAGGGTGTATCAAGGTGATGATTCTCACCTAGAAATTGTTGGCCATGGAAGAGTCAGAATTTGGTTTCCTGATGGAAGAATAAAAGGAATCAATGATGTAATGCATATACCAGATCTGGCTCAAAATTTGCTTTCTGTGAGTAAGCTAAATGATGTTGATGTGCAAGTTTCTTTCTTGAACGGTGCTTGTAAGATGACTAGAGGCTCTAAGGTGCTAGCTAAGGGTGCACGTTTTGGCACTCTGTACAAGCTGGACGCACAAGCAGTTCAATGTAACAATGCTTCTGTAAAGTTGAATAAATCTGATTTTGAAGAGAAGGAAAATGTTGTTCCTGTGGGTGCTAACTCCTTGGAGGTGAAACTCTCAGCAGAGAAAATAATGTTGTGGCATCATAGACTTGACCACATTGGTGAAAAAGGCTTAAAACCCTTGAAAAATAAAAACCTGGTTGAAGGGCTTGATGATTGTAATCTTGAGTTCAATTTTTGTGAACATTGCATATATGGAAAGCAACACTGTGTTTCATTTTATTCTAGTCCTCATAAATCTTCTAAAATTTTGGATTATGTTCACTCTAATGTATTTGGTCTAGTTAATGTTCCTTCGTTATTGAAGTCTAAATATTTTGCCTCTTTCATAGATGATTATTCGAGAAGGACATTTGTTTATTTTCTTAGAAGTAAAATTAAATGTTTTAGTCGGTTTAAGGAATTTAAAACCTTGGTTGAAAATTAGACTAGAAGGAAAATAAAATGTTTGAGGATAGATAATGGCGGTGAGTTTTGTTCTGTAGATTTCAAAAAGTATTGCAAAGACCATGGAATTAAAAGGCATAAAAATACTCCTTACACTCCACAACAAAATGGAGTTGCTGAAAGGATGAATAGAACGCCGATGGATGTTGGGAATTAAGGTGTCTCAAACTTTGCAAATCCCTAATGTTGTATTTATTTATCCCATGTTGAGTTGGCATAGTCAGTACCTTGTGTATATGCAGGAGGATAAATTTTGGTGACTTTGGCAGCTGCGGTTTCCCCGTCTTGATTAATTAACAGGGGTTTGGGGGCAGCGCCCCCAAGATAGGGTCAAGGGGCATAGCCCCTTGTGGGGTCCAGGGGCAGCGCTCCCTGTCGTGGTACAAGGCAAGGTCGAGGGGCAGCGCCCTCGTGGGGGCTCGAGGGCAACGCCCCCGAAACCTCAAATGATTTTTAATTAATGACAAGTGTCAGTGAGTATCTTTGCACGAAAGAAAGGCATCTTTGGGCAGTCAAGGGAGGTTATGACATGTAAGAGGAATATGATATTTTTAGTCAGTGTATGACAGATTCTCTGACAGCTGTAAGGTGCGTAAGAGCATCTGTCGTAACCTATCTTGGGACC
This sequence comes from Cunninghamia lanceolata, assembly GCA_027924645.1. Classification (NCBI taxonomy): domain Eukaryota; kingdom Viridiplantae; phylum Streptophyta; class Pinopsida; order Cupressales; family Cupressaceae; genus Cunninghamia; species Cunninghamia lanceolata. The sequence continues at coordinate 1,250,792 of BSBN01000538.1, forward strand.
AAGCGCCCACTTTGGGATGGGATGTTGGACAAGTGTCCTTAGGCATGGGTTTTGGGGCATGAGTCCAAGATGGATGCCCATCTCTAGAAGGTTCCATATTTGCCTTGTAAACTCTATATAAACAGGTGCTTGGATGGGAGATGGATAACTTTGGTACAAGTACTGTTATGCTACTGGAATTCTCCAGATTTGACATTCGAAGACTCCTGAAAGAGCATTGGCTCTAAAACTGTATTGTAATCTGTTATTGTTTACTGTAATACATTTGAGCTGTGTTTTGGAGTGTGGGGTTTTTCACCCGTAAGGGTTTTCCCCATGTATATCTTGTCTCTCTCTCTCTGTCTTCTTTCTAGTTCTTGTGTTTTGCTGCAATATCTCATGTTAATGGTTTAACATTGCTGTAATAGTTAGGATAAAGTTGAATTTGCATAGCCCTCTCCTCATTAGATTAGTGTAGGAAGCATTTTCTGCACACCTAGCTTCCTTTCAATGGAAAGGGTGAGAAGTATGTTGAGTAGTGCTGGTTTGGAACAGAAGTTTTGGACTGAAGCTATTGCTACAGCATGTTACTTGATTAACCGATCTCCCACTTGGACTCTCATGGATAAGACACCTATGGAAGCATGGTCTGGTAAGAAGCCCTCTTTGAGACATGTTAGAGTCTTTGGCTATGAGGCATATGCATATGTGCTGAATGAGAAAAGATCTAAATTGGAGAACAAGGTAGTAAAATGTATCTTCATCGGTTATGGGATTGGTGTGAAAGGGTACAAGATTTGGAATCTAGCTACTGAGAAGGTGTTGTACAACAGAAGTGTAATCTTTTATGAGCTAAAACCTTCTATAGTTGATCTGTAGTCAAAGATGAAAGAAGATGAAAAGAAGGAGGTAGTTGAAATTCCTCTTACTCTAGATAAGGAGGAACTACGAAATCCTAGTGTACCTATTAATGAGGAGAGCTCAAGTAGCTCTAAAAATTTTGAAAAAGAAGAACCTCAGCCTCAGCCTATGAGGAGGTCTACATGTGAGAAGTGGCAACCTGAAAGGTTTGGATATTCTATGTTAGATTCTAGTTGTGCCTATGCTTTGATTGCTAACACTGATGATCCTAGGACTTTTAGAGAGGCTATTGGTATGTCTGATTTAGATTACTGATTGGAAGCCATGAATGAAGAAATGTTGTCATTGAAAAAGAATGAAACTTGGGATCTAGTACCTTTGCCTAAAGGTCGAAAGCCTGTTGGATGCAAATGGGTGTTTAAAAAGAAGATTGGTTTGGATGGCAATGTTGAGAAGCATAAAGCAAGGTTAGTCATGAAAGGGTATTCCCAAGTTGAGGGAATTGACTATAGAGAAATTTTTTCTCTTGTAGCTAAGCTGACATCTATCATATTTCTATTGTCACTTGCAGTAGAGTATGACTTAGAAATTGAGCAAAGGGATGTGAAGACAACATTTCTTCATAGCCAGAGCACTTCATTGAAAAAGGTAAGGAAAATCTGGTTTGCAAATTAAAGAAATCTTTGTATGGTTTGAAACAGTCGCCTAGAATGTGGTACCAAAAGTTTGATATTTATGTGTTGTCTTTAGGATTTGTGATATCAAAGTTTGATCATTGTGTGTATTTCAAGACTGAAAATGGTCATCTTCTTATTATTGCCCTGTATGTGGATGATATGTTGTTCATTGGGAATAGTAAGGGTATGATTTCATAATTAAAATCTCAATTGTCAGCACAATTTAAAATGAAAGATTTAGGTGCAGCAAGGTATATCCTAGGGATGGAAATCAGAAGGGATAGGGAAAATAGAAAAGTTTGGCTTAGCCAAAGGAAGTATATTAATACTATCCTTGAGAGATTTAATATGCTAGATTGCAAGCAGTTAATTATTCCAGTGTTTCTGGGAATGAAGCTATTTGTTGAAGATTGTCCAAAATCTCCTACTAAGATGGGGGACATGACCAAGGTGCCTTATGCAAGTGCAGTTGGTAGTTTAACGTATGTAATGGTCTATACTAGGCTAGACATTTCTCAAGCAATGAGAGTACTTAGTCAGTTTATGGCTAATCCAAGAAGGCCACATTGGGATGCTGTGAACAGGGTCTTCAGATATTTGAAGGGTACCTCAGAGTATGCCTTGTGTTATCATGGTAACTTTGTTGGATCACAGAGATCTTTTAGCATTCGTGGATATGTGGATTCTGATTGGGTAGGGGACATTGATAGTAAAAGATCCACTAGTGGATATGTATTCATGTTGTTTGGTGGTGCAGTTAGTTGGATGAGCAAGCAACAGGCTGTAGTCGCTTTATCTACTATTGAGGTAGAGTACATGGCAGCAACTCACGCCTGCAAGGAAGCCATTTGGCTTAGAAGGTTGTAATTTGATATTGGATTTGATGCAGGGCAGATTACTATCTGCTGTGACAGTTAGAGCGCTATTTGTTTGGCAAAAAATCTAACTTTCCATGCCAGGATGAAACATATTGATGTTCAGTACCATTTTGTTCGTGATATGGTGGAGGATGGAAAGGTTAATCTGGAAAAGGTGGATACTCTGGAAAATGTTGCCAATGCATTAATGAAGCCTATGAGCACAGAAAAGTTCAGGTGGTGTGGTTTGAAAGGAGCCAGTAAGTTCTTCATCAAGTGGGAGCATGTTGGAAAATGTGACTCAAATTTACTGGCTTGATTTTCTCCCTACAGGTTAAGTTTAACTTCTTCATCGGCCTAACCTAATTCATGGGGTTCTAAGTTTTCCTAAATTAAGCCGGGTAGTCTTAAGTTTTCCTAACCTAAGTCATGTGGTTCTAAAGTTTCACAACCTCGCGACCTCCCAACTTAGTCCTCCTTTTGTTGAGATATCCCAGTCATGTCTTAGTCTCTTTATTGTCAACCAGTCGAGGTTTTCCAAAACTTCATAACCTCCAACCAAGAGGTTCTCAAGTTCTTTTTTTTGGTGACTTTGAGATCATCTTGATCCAAAGGCACCCGCTAGCCCGTGTCTTTCATGGTGGGTCCCAAATAGACCCCAAGGGCAAGCAAGGATTGGCTGAGTACAATCAAAGAGTTGTTCGATAGTGACTTGGCATGTAATAAGGTCATCGGTGTAACGTTGGAAGCTTGGAGAGAGTTTGACTGGTGTCTCCTCGATCTGGTCCCAATATCATTTGTCTAGCTAGCAATGGGGTCCACGATGGTGGATGTAGACTACATCAGAAAGACATCTTAATATCAGTAAGAGTTAGCTTGTAGTCCCCCCGATATGACTAATATGGCGACTAATGTGTATGCCGAAGGGACAAAGAGAGTTTGGTGGGATAGGTTTAAGTGTCTCCCTGATAACTTGACGTGTATTTCACAATTAAACCGTTTGTGGCCATTCGACTGTGGGAAGTTATAATGAATGTTGAGAATGTATGTTATAAGAAGATTGAACATTCTGTAATGTAAGTGTGATTGTTCGATTGAAAGAACAAGGTTGATGGAGATTGAATTATGTTATGCTACCGAAGTTGATGTTGTGTGGATTAGCACCTGAAAGCACAATTCTGTAACTTTAATGTATGTAATTTTCATTTACTATAATACAAAGTGATTTTGCTTGGTGTGTGGGTTTTTCTCCCATAAGGGTTTTCCCACATAAAACTGGTGTTCAATTCTGTGTGATGTTTAATTGTCTATTATGTTACTTAGGAATGTGCTTCTTGAATGGAACTGTAATTGAAATTTAAATGAACTGTCTGTATCTCTCTCCTACAAATTGTTATTAGGAAGGTGTTTACGCACTTTGTTTTCCTAACAAAAAGCTTCAAAATCTATCAAGATGTGTGAAAATGTTGGTCATGGTCCCCCTTGACCCCACAACATTCCCACATACCTCCATCCCCCATCTTATATCCATTATCCTTCATATCTCCCCTATCATATCCCTATGGTCCAAGCTTTTACATAATCATTTCCTCCATCATCCATTTATCCATCCATAATCCACATCACAATCCATCATTCACTCCATTCCATCTCCCTACATTTACCAAAATCCATGTGCATAAATAACACTTTACATGGTCCATGTGTGACAACATCCAAAATGGAACACTACTACATTACTATGGAAATAGATTCTTGAGTCCCCATCCTCCTCCAAACCTTTTTATCCCTTCATCCAAAATTTCCCCTATTCAAAAAAATGAAAAAAGTAAAGAGAAATCATTCGTCCAATGGTGAAAACTATTTCATGGCATCTTGGATAAGTACTATGATGAAAACCTGGAAAACAAACGTCATGTGTAGATCAATTATCTATGTACCTTACACATGGGGGCATGTTGTCTCATCTATCCTATCCTATCACTTCTTTTCTATCATATCACCCTCATCCAGTCTATCCACATACCTATCCCATTGCACCAACCCATCTTCCCCACCTACTTTTGATCTTGATATGGATAGGGGCATAATTTATTGAAAACTTTAAAATCTTGATATACCCAATCTTTCCCACCCAATCCCATGACCTTTATCCATCATAATCATTATCACATCCAATCTTGTGTGTAATACCTTGAGTGGGTCATGTTATTCCTATGTGACATAGTCCTTGGAGATCACATCCTAAAGCCCTCCATCCATCCATTATAAACCTACCATCCCTCCCATCTCTTATCACTAATCCTTTTATCCATCCATCCCTTCCAAATATTCTATCGCACATCCTAATAAGTATCATCTTACCTTGTCATCAGTGACACATATCTATAGTGGCCATATGATTCCTATATGAAGTAGTCCTTGGAGAATACCCTAATGCACCACACCCATCAATCCTACATTCTATCATCCTCATATTCACTATTGTTACACCATGCCCACCTATCACCTTACCCCAATCTATTATCCTTCGACTAGGTTTTCCCTTGTCATTGGTCTCTAGCAAAGAGGCTATCACATTCTTCATATCACCTCCTTACCATATCTTATATCATTTAATAATAAATCACTTCATTCTTCTATATTAATTAAATAATTCTTAATTATTTAATTAACTAACATTTCCTCCAAAAAAATATTTTATTTATTTATCCATTTACACATGAAATTAAATAAATAATTTATTTAATTTCCCTATTATCTCCTTTCATCATAATTTCCTCTGATAACTTCATCAATCACTCTCAATCTATTTTGTTAACAGATCAATCTATTCATATGGCAAATCAATCAATTTAGTTAACTACCCAATCAAGCCTATTAACTCCCATAATTCATGAGATGACAAGGACACTTGTCACTCTCCCATTCCTCCAAATCCTCTCAATCATCCTCATCCATTGCTTTCTTCAATCATCCTCCACTATTGGTCTTCATTTCTAGAAATCTATAAATAAATCCTCTTCTAAGACAAATTCAAGTACCTTCATATTGCAAACTTATGCTGCTAAATCATATCCAAATCCTCCATTATCAAACCATATCAAATTTATGCTAAAGTAATTCAGCAATCCACATAAGATCATATCATTCAAATAGAGGTAGCATAGTTATTGGAGCTTGGTTTTAATCCTTTCCACTCCCTTGAGGAGAGGAATTGCATTTGAAGGGAAGGTAATTATTTATTTGTTTTGTCTTCATTGTTTATTCTCCGTATGTACTTTTCTCATCCACACCTCTAAATTTGTTGAATCTATCTAGTTTTCTCAAGTTTGGTGCTTTGTTGAACTACCTCAATGTTTAACTTGATTCTTTTTAACTACCTCAAGTTTGACGACTCTACCAAAATGTCTCTAAGTTTGGCATTCTATTAACACCCTCTTACACTTCTCACAACCACCTTTGACTTTCTCCTATTGGTGATTATATTGAGGTCTTCTCCTTTAGGCCTCTAATTAGACCTATGTATCCTCTTTGTGGGTTTCTCTTAGACTCACCTTTCACCTTCTTCTATAAACTCCTTCCATTATCATTCTATGATTGTTATCTATTATGTCCTTGGTGTCCCCCCTTTTCACTATGCCTTTTGCCCAACCATCTCAATGTTGGAAGATGTTTGCACTACCTTCTACCCACACTCACTACTATGGAAGACAAAAAATCATTTAGCTATTATATCTAGGATGAAACTAGGGGAAACACTTTTCACCACTCCACACTTTTTTAGGCCAAGAACCTCAACTTTGATACCATAAATGATGTTGACACCAAGGCCATGGCTCCTAGTTAGAGGATGCTTGATCTTGTAACACATAAACTAACACAAAAATTATGCAAATTTGAGGTCAATCCCCTTAATTAGAGGATGATAGATCTCATAGAGCTTGTGGACTTACACCCACACTCACTCATAAACACACTCTCAAACAAAACCATTAAGCTAGAAGTAATTGGTAGAAATATACATATTTTATTGATTACATGGAAGGAATTACATTGGTTACATTTTGTATGAAATTATGACCTTATTACATACTATCATATATAAACTCCTCAACTCCTACACTCATGGTCCACTTGCAAGTGGCCAACTACCTCATATTTCATCTTGCTACCTCATTTTTCTCATTAAGGTTTGACTCCTTTGACCTTTTTTTTACACCTTCATGGGAACCCTCCTAGGCCACTTCTTGACCTACATATTTAATCTTCTTCATTCTTAGGCTCCTTATTCTATTTGATGTGCCCTTCTATCCTTAGGCTCAACAATATACCTAACTACCTCTAGTTTAGTGCATTTGTTTGACTAACTCATGGTTGGCAATTTGGCCAAACTACCTTGATTTGATGATCTACCAAGTTGCCATTTATCTTTCCACATGCCTTTTCTTTACATGTATGGTTCTTACACATGCACTTTTTCTTCATATCAGTCACTCATCCTTAGATACATCTTCATCCTATGCCCTAAACTCCTCAACTCCTACACTCATGGTCCAATTGAACAACCTCAATGGTTAACTTGATTTATTTAACTACCTTAAGTTTGATGACTACCAAAATGTCTCTGAGTTTGGCATTCGATTAGCACCCTCTCTACACTTCTCACAACCACCTTTGACTTTTTCCTATTGGTGATTATATTGAGGTCTTCTCCTTAGCTACCTCTTCATTCTATGCCCTAAACTCCTCAACTCCTACCTCTTCATCTTGTGCACACCTAGTGCACTTTACTCTTTGTTCTCTTCCTTTTTACCTTGATTGTGGTTAGGCTACCTCAACTAGAGATGCTCTTGCATCAAGTTCACCAAAAAATAGAGGTAGAAACACCTCTACATAAAATGATGTAGGCTAATTAAATAATGCAATCAATTACCAAACAATTAACCTAGATATTAGAATAAGGACAAAACATTAAAATGAAAGTATGAAAAATTAAATGAGTGCATAGGTGTAATTAGCTCTAGGATTGATGATGATGATTTTGTTGTTGACTCTTTGCTACACCAAATTGCTATTGTCAAAAAATTAATTATATATATTTGTTATGCTCTTTGAATTCTATACTATCTCAAAACTTAATCCATACTGATACTACATGTTGTGGGGTCAATCTCAAGTGCTACAAACTTGATATGATGCACAAAATTGATTTGAGTTGCATGAAACTAATCTAATAGAAAGTGGACTTGAGAATCTATTCACCTTCTCCTTCTAGATATCTAGATCTATGAAGGCAATGTCTAGAGACACAAATTTAAGTAGTTTTCTCATTTGATAGGTGAACACATTATCCTAGGTCAAACCCCTTGGTGGAATATATTGATGACAATGAGAAAGATAAAAAAATGACATTCATAGACATGCATATGGCCTAAATGATGATACACATTCGATCACTTTATTTCCCTTTAGAATTGAAGTGTTCTTTAATTATCACATGATCATTCCCTATACATGTTTAAATGCAAAAATGAATGTGTTTAAATATCATGACATTACTGTTGAACACACCAGGATAATGAGAGGGGGTTGAATCAATATCTAATCAAACTTCAAATTCTTTGGAGAAGATTAAAACTTAAGCATTGCAACATCAACATAAACATGAAAGATTAACACAATGCACATCAACACATAACACCAGATATACGTAGAAAACCCAAGAAGGGAAAATCCACGGTGACGATTAACTCACAATATATGAAGCTCAAAATTACAACTTTATTTTAGGGCTACAACCCAAGGAAGCTACTACTCCCTGAAAACTTTGATTTACGGTCACTCCTGAGGAAGCTACACTCCCTGCAGACTTTTTTTAGGGTCACTCCCAAGGAAGCAACTACTCCCTGAACTAAGAACAAAATTAGAAAAGATTATAGTATGACAGTCCTTCTATTGATTGGATCAATTAGGCACACTCTTCTCTTCCCTCCTATCACAAAAACATCTTCAAGATGAATCAGGACAGCCTCTAACACATCTGCTCTTTCTCCTTCAGCCAGACATCACAATGCGTATAATTTTCATATTCTGCTCTTCACACTTTCATATTTTCATTTTCGCAATCATATACCACCTAGACCAACTAGGTTTACAATATATATGACATTACATTGATTTCATTACAAGTCAGCCAATACAACAAGGATATTAGATTTTACAAGTCAACTAGAGATCCCACAACATGAAACATGCATAGGCTAAGCCCTATCATGAACTACACGCTACTCCAAAAAGAAACACATGCCTTGCAGATCCCAATACATGCTTAGTCCAGTCCTAAACATCCTTCATAGCATCATTCTTCAAGGAATATCATCCACACTTTACATAAATTTGAATTAGGCTGCCCTTAAACAAGAAAGCATGAAGCATGTAGCACATCGGTCTTCACAATCTTGGTGGTACTCATGAATGATTGAACATTGCTTGTTCTTCTTCTAGACGAGTCGGAAGGATCCAAACACTATATCCAAGAACTTATTGAACTCTGCACAACAAGAACTTTGTGGCGCACATCATCAGCATATACTCTAGGAATAACTAGGCATCCAGAACTATCTGTATCACAGTTTAGTCAATTAAAAATTATGCTTGTAGACCTCCAAAACACCTGAAACTCATATTGATGCAGTCATACATTACCGTGAACATGTCTTCAAAACTAAATAGCCATATCTATTACTGTGGAGAAATGTGGAGCATTCCAAGCAGTCTTCTTCATCACTTAATTCTACCAAAGTACAGATCAGAACTCTGTCTCTCATAACTTTCATTGCGGAGGGACAAATGATCTAAAACTTTGGATTTAGCACCTTTACATCATACTTAACTTAAGTTTTGAACTGTATGATCATATCTTCAAATGTGAAGAAATGCAGAGCATTCAAAATAGTCTCCATCATCACTTGATTCTGCTAGAGCACAGACCGGAACTCTGTCTTTCATAACTTTCACTGTGGAGGGAGAAAATGACCTGAAACTTTGGATTTATCAACTTTACATCATATTGGACTTAACTTCTGAACCGCATGACCATATCTTCAAATGTGGAGGAATGTAGAGCATTTTACCATATAGTCTTTTAGGTACCTCTATGTGGCATAAACCTTCACCAACTTGTGGAAGCCAAAATCTTCATATAACAGCGCATACATCCTTGGGAACAACATGAAGGATCATGAACCATGCCATAGGTCCTTAGCAACATCTTCTCATCCTCAGCATAACTTAATGTATCATCGTTCATCTTAGTGCTTCTAAGTCCCATCTTAATATTTCATCATGAACTCATCTTTGTGCTTCTAATTCCCATCTTAATATTTCATCATTCATCTCAATGCTTCGAAAATCCCCATCTTAATATTTCATCATTCATCTTAGTGCTTCTAATTCCCATCTTAATATCTCATCATGAAAACATCTTTGCTAACCAACAACTTGACTTGACATTGATCAGGACATGACGTCCAGCCATGAACATTACTCCATCTCATTGCTTTTCCTAACTGCAAGCATGCTCAATACACCTTGTCTTAACATTAATTCGGGCATGACATCCAACCATGAACATTAGTAACCCACTATGAATCTCAAGAACATCACTAGATTTCAACAACCCTAAATATCAGCATCACCATTGTATCTCACTGGTATATCATCATCACAAACTAAGTGTTGACCTTACTCTAAGTGTTGACATCAATGACAACACATATTGCCAACAATTGCAACAGTTCACATGAAATGTGTGTTAAGTTAGCTCATATAGGCTAGTAGGAAGGCTTGAGTGAACATTGAAATTTAAATTAGATGCCTTGGATTTCAAGGGCCATTTTTGCACTCCATGAGTTCATATAGGCCAATCCCTCATCCCTCATGTAAATGATCTAATAGAATATAATGGTGATCTTTAGGTAGAGAACAAATGTATAGAAATTAGTGTGAAATTGGGGTGAATTAGGGAGGGATGAGCCAATTATAACAAAGAGTATACCACTTGTCAATATATTATAGTATTAAGACAATCGCATCAAGGCATACATATAACTAAATGGAAATTAACATGGGTATTATAATTCCACCATTACACTAACATAAGCTATATATGCTACATGTATTGATGACTGCAACAATGAATGGAAACAATAATTGATTTACAATAGTTAATGAAATAATTTATATTGAGTTTAGTGTTATTGTATTATCTTTCTTAATGTAAATTTGTTGCTAATGTATGTATACTTAAAGGATTAAATAAATAGTTGGTAAAAAATTTTGTGGCTAAAATCTCAAGTAGGAAAAATTAAACCAAAAAGAGCCCATGTAAAACACAAATGTTGACTTTACTTTAATCATTTTTTTCCTTTTGGTGGCTTTATATCAAACTTAGACCATATTGGGAATCCCATTAGTATCGGGAGCACGAGTTTAAGTTAATACTTCTTTGGTTGAGGGCTAAGGATTGAGGGTATCCATTATGTTAAAATCACCTATAGTACAATTCCAACCTCATCCCTTATATTGCACTTCCACATGATTTGAGATTTGAACCTTATTGGATGGTGAAATTAAGGAACATACCACTATCCTCACAAACTGTGATCAACCAAGTGGTTGAAGTGTTGGGTTTTTATTGTGGAGTTCAAATGTCAAAAAGCAACATCTATAATGGAATTCCTAGTGGTGACTCCTAGTCTTCTACTATTTGGCTTCTAGTGGTGCTTTCTAAAGTTTTTTTTATCTAAATATTAATGCTCTTAAGGAGCTAAGTATTAGTTGGCTTAGATGTTTATTTGAGCTATATTTGTAAACTATTTAAAATATTTATTTCAAAAAAGGTACATCGAGTATGCTAGATAGACACTACATTCAGTTGAACTAATTTAATATTAGTATGTGAGAATAGTGTAAGAAATCTAACACAAGTACTGAACCTTTAACAACTTAACATCGACGCTAATTGCAAGAAATCATCTAATTTATAATAGAAAACTTGCAAGATAAAACATAACCAAAGCATTCTAGCGGATAAATGAACACATAACACATGATATACCCTATGAAACTCTTTCAAGTAAATACCTTACATCCAATAGCACCACTCTTTGTGTATTCATAGTAACAAAGGAACTACAATACAATGAGAAATTTTCAACTCACAACCAATAGTTATTTCAGCAACATGCACCTATCTTCCAGCAATCCCTAATATATAGTCTAGGGTCAACTTCCTAAGTTTCAAAGTCACGGCCCAAGTTTGATTTTAGGATCTAAAAGTCATTACAACCTTCAAGACAAAACCCATGACTCATGTGCTAAGGTGACATCTCTTCATGTGACCCCACGTACATTAGATGTATTTTCCCATGTCACAAATAACAATTTCCAACGAAACACATCCTACTACTTTATAAAACATTAAATATTTTATAGAAGATGTACAATACCATCATCAAATAGCATAATTAGTCAAAATAAATGAATTATTCAATTCATGTAGTCCAATATTATATCCGATAGAATAGGACAATTAGTCAAAATAAATGTATTCAATTCATCTAGTCCAATATTAGTTCCGATAGAATAGGACATTGGTCAAAATAGACTGGTTATTAGGGAAGAATAGTAGAATGGTCAAAACAGGCTAGTTAATTGGTCTACGCTACTATTAATTGCGGGAGGATAGGGCAATCGGTAAAAGTCGGTTGTGCAATCGTTAAAAGTCGGTCGTGATAGTAAAGGCAGGTCGCGATCATTCTGCAGAAATAGTACCGTCAATTAACTTTAAATACTGTAAGTTTGCCGTAAAAGGTTGATTTAAGAAAGCTGGTTATGATGCCTGAACCACTTCCTCAAAAGTCATTAATGCTTCACTTTCCACGCACTCATTGAACGGATCATTCTGTATGTCTAAGTTCATGCACTTTACACGTCAATCACAACCATTCGTTTCAAATACGACCAAAACATGTGACCTCCGTGTGGCTCACAATCATTATGTGTTCTGTTATGCCAACACCAATATTATTTGGATAAATATTGTTTTAACTATCATAACTACTCCTTCATTAGACCGTCCATTGTAAACAACGGGCACATTGACTTTTTTCTATAATTTCGACCTGTTACAATTTCAATTTTTTTAATGGACAAGTTGAATCGACAATCCTCCATTCATTCGACCCTCCTATTTCAAAAAACCGATCAGTGGGTAAGATTTTGGTTGTTGGTAGGTAAACGTACGAGCTGTTTAAGCTTTACCCCATTAGACAGAGGCGACATATTAGTCTATACTTTTGTATATTGAATAGAATTCAATCCACCTACAATTGTCTAGACATCTACACAAACAACAACGTACATGCTATTTAAGCTTTACCCCATTAGACAGAGGCTGCATATTAGTCTATACTTTTGTATATTGAATAGAATTCAATCCACCTACAATTGTACGCAGACAACAACGTACCGGCTGTTTAAGCTTTACCCCATTAGACAAAGTCGGCATATTAGTCTATACTTCTGTATATTGAATAGAAATCAATCCACCTACAATTGTCTAGACATCTACACAGACAACAACATACCGGTTGTTTAAGCTTTACCCCATTAGACAGAGGTTGCATATTAATCTATACTTCTATATATTGAACAGAATTCAATCCACCTACAATTGTCTAGACATCTACAGAGACAACAACGTACCCACTGTCTAAGCTTTATCCCATTAGACAGAGGCTGCATATTAGTCTATACTTCTATATATTGAATAGAATTCAATCCACTTTCAATTGTTTGGACATCTAGCAGACAAGAAATTGCTTGTTTATATAAGATCAATCTTCTTTTAGACAATTAAAGACATTAGATTTCCACAGTCCATAGAATATAGATTTGTATGTTTTTGGATTTGACTGTTTTATGTAGAGTTAAAGAAGAAAATGAAAATCAAATCTTGATGATGATAAGATCATGGAGTGTGATCCCAAACGTTGATGGAAATAAACATTTCACAGTCAAATCCAGAAACATAAAAATCTATATTGTTTAAGCCAAACAAAAGAGAAAGGTTGTGTGAACAATTTATGTCTTGAGATATTCATATTCCCCAACTGTGAGTCAGTTTACATTCATTCGAGGTCTGCAGCTCCCCATTAAATCCGGATGAGGCCTCAGCAGGGATTTTTGAAAAGCTATGAATTATCTACAGTCGATATAACAATCTCATCAAGAGGCTGCAGGAGAATTGTTGTAAGAAGTGTAAAAGCGTTGTTTTGGCAAATGAGGGAAAGTCTCAATTTTATCTGCGGTTATAATTCTTCTCTCACAGGAAGGACACATGCTTAATGTTGGTGCAGGCGATTGCATGTAGAATGGAGATGCTGTTGCCAATTTCAGAGCCCTCATTTCTGCTAACTCTTTCTGCAGTCTTCTGTTCTCGTCAGTTAACGACTCATAGCATCTCTTCAAGAATTCACAGTCCACTTCAGTTTGCTTAAGTTTTGTCCTGCAAAATCCATCAAACAACTTGAGTTTGGACAATTCCCATTATCAATGTTTTATGATAATAAAAGAATAGTGTTCTGCATATGAAGGGCACGGTGTGAGTTTATTGCTACCTTGCCCTCCTGTTTTGAAACCAGACTTCAACTTGTCTAGGGCGAAGATTAAGCTGATTGGCGAGGACTTGTTTCTGCTTCTGCATTCCAGAAATACAAACATTATCTAGCTGTTAATATAGATTTCAAATTTCCCCATAAAAGGAAAACAATCAGTTGCTTAGAGCCCACCTATCTTATCTAAATATCTTTAAAGAGGAACATACACTTTACTAGGTGTCTTGGACAATTTTAATGTTTATCATTTATACTTTAACTGCGAGCTTCTAAACAAGGAGATACACATTTATACGTGCTACATACTAATTTGTTATCATAAATCTTAAAGTTCATGCCCTGTAGAAAAAAGTTTAGGGACAAAACAGCTAGGAATTTTCCAAAACCATAGATTCTGTTGCAGACAGAACAGAGAGAGCATCCGAACCTTAAAATAGTAAATAAAAGAAATCCACAGAACCCAAGAATAAACATAAACCAAGATATATAGTGGCTGAAAACAACTAAGAGTTTAGGAGATCCTGTGATGCCAAGGAAAATAACTACCAAATTGACGGTAGTTAAAAAAACAGGTAACAAATGAAAAGCTAAGGGAAAACATAGTGGCTGATAGGAAGCCAGTTGGGTTCTGGTGCTATGAAGATGAGGATGGACTAGACACATACAAGCTTGAGTGGAGAGCTTCTATCAGGATGTACAAGTTATTCCTAATTCTGATGATCAATCAGGGAGTGTAATGGAAAAGGTTAATAAAAAAATTTAAACATAGATTTGACTGCGTGTGTTTTTTAATCCTCTTCCTTATGAGGGATTACTGAGTGTGCTTGGAAACATCAATACAAAAACACACGCAGTCAAATCCAAAAGTACTCTTACACTAATCTAATGGACTGTGGAAAACTAATGCCTACTATAGAAAACTTTAACCAATCTTACACTAATCTAATGGACTGCAAAAAACTAATGCCTACTATAGAAAACTTTAATCAATCTCGTGGACTATGGAAACCTGGTGTTCATTACTTTGAGGCTATTCTTAAATAGCCTCAAAGAATTATTAGGTACACTTACAGGATTTAGGGTACTGTTCTGTTTGAAGCTCTCCTCCAAAAGAGCAGATTGTTCTTTTGACAGTTTAAGCTTCTTTCTCGTACTACTACTTTCTTCTTCTTCATCGCTAACTCTAGAACCACCCAATTCCTCCTCTGTAACACCATCACCCCGTTCTCTTTTCATGCTTATGTCTCTTGTCAATGGGGGAGGAGAAGCACCAATACACAATCTTAGAACAAGCCCTGCATCACAATCCTCTTCGTCACCCATTACTTTCATGTTGCGAGACTATAATTCAAAAGATATACAATTCTCTGCAAAACGATTAACGATGAATTAAGGCCATTCTACTTGAACTTCATCCAAGACAAAAAGGAGGAGAGGGATTTGGCAGAGATGGCCTAACTCTTATAATAATTTATGGAACCCTTCCTACTCCGCACGTTTGACTACGACGAGGACAATAATGAGAGAAGCGTTGAAATAGGAAAAGGGAAACCAATGGCATGAACCTTAAAAAAAAGGTTTCAGATTGCTACCTAAGTCATGCACATGGATTGATGATTACACATTGAAGAAATGATGCTCTACCCACAGCTGAGGAATCGCGTGTAGAAGACGAAAAGATAATTGATGGTGGTGGTCACATAACAAAGTCTTTTCACAACTTTCCGAACCACTAAACCAAACGAATAACGAATTAGCTTCCTAGGAATTCTCTCAGTTGCTTCCCTCATTCCCAATCATTCAAGTGCCATTCCCGCTTTCCATGTTCTTGCCACTGCCCATAATTCTCTTCTCAAATTAGGTTTTATCTTACGTTCACAAAACATCAATTATTCTCCTCTTTTTCGGTTTGCCTACCCTAATATCATGGAGCAATGCTTCCTAGATACCTACCAGGTAATTGTTTAAGGCCCACCAAAGATCAACTAACGTATCAGAGTTTTACTCACCACTTACCAGGAATTGAATCTATGGGCTGTTTCTTTTCTTTATATGACAAAGCTTTATATGTTTTCAACTTTTGACAGAGTTCGAGATAACCCAAAATCCGCGAACTTCGAGAAGTTTTCCTTGGACTGAAATTTCGTTTCTTTTAACTCCCAAACTCCATACAAGTTACAGTGAAGTAGAGAAGTTTTTCTTGGACTGAAATTTCGTTTCTTTTAACTCCCAAACTCCATACAAGTTACAGTGAAGTAGAGAACTGTATATACTTTGATTGGTTGAAGGGTTGCTACATGCAATTTAAGTTTATTTTATGGGATAGAAAGGTGGACAACCTCTACCCTTCCTTGTAGAAACCTAAACTTGAGGTTTGAAAAAATTAATATGGCAATTGTAAATTAATCAACTAATTAAGTATAAATTAAGTGGTTGACAAATTATTCTTTTATTCGTAACAATAATTATATTATTGTAAGGGTGAAAGTGTATAACCTACACACATTTTAAAGTATCGGTTATAATCGTTAGATTCCCTATTTACCTACCTAGATCAAATTTATATTGTAGAACTTTTAAATTCAAATTTAAAATTTGTACCAAGCTAACCCCTACCCAGATCAAATTTATTGCAGAACTTTCAAATTCAAATTTAAAATTGGTACCAAGCTAACCCCTTCCCAATTAACTATCAGTTGTTGATTTGAGCATGAAAATTTTTAAATTGCATGCTAGGGTTGGTGTATATTAAGCTTTCTTAGGAGTGCATATTTAGGAGTCTATGTTTAGCCTTGAGCTATACTTGGCGTGCCTAGATTAGCTTTGTCTAAGTTAAGTGGTTGCTTTTTCTATTCTTGGAGCACCACTATTCTTAGTGAGTTTTTTCTATTATTGGCTCAACTATTCTTAGTCGATTATGCCCTATATGTACAACATCTTGTAAGCCAATTCATCATCCCATATTTTGCATTCCAATTATCCATTGTTTGCAATACTTGTTTTCTTGCAGGTTGAGTGTGCTCACGTTTGTCTCGAGTGGCTGGAATTGGTACTCGCATTCACTCAATGTTCCTAGTTTCTACATGGTATCATAGCGGTATTGTTTAAATGCTTATTCAAATTCTTGTGAGTTCTTAAGAGTATTTGCATTATTGGAAAGGTGCTTTTTTTTAAGTGTTTTGTTCTAAATTTGGAGGAACTTTTTTAAAATTAGAAGTTTTTTTCTCTAAATTAAAACACTTTTTTAAAGCTTGGAGGAGTTTTTTTTCTCCTGGAGGTACTTTTTTTTAATTAAGCTAATTTTAGCCTCCACCCTCTAATTTTGCAGGTACTTTTTAGAAATTGTTAGTGTCAAATTTAAGTAAATTCTTGTAAAAGGCAACTTTAGACTGCCAAAATTGAAGTGAGTTTGTAAAAAGCTAAGTATTAGGGTATGATTTTAATCATCCCACTTAGACCTAACACATTGCATGATAAAGTGTCAAATTCAGGGGGGAATCCAATTTTAAATCAAGGGGGTTATCCTTTGTGTTGTGTCTTGTACACTTCCACACTTTCTTCCATATTTTCAGTTTGGGGAATTACATAGTATTTTGTAATCAGTGAACTGAGATAAAGTTCCAAATTTGGGGGGGTTCATAATGGATTCTAGTATTTATTTCCATCCTTTTGTGGTCAAACTCACCTCAGAGAATTATTTGTCCTAGAAATAAGGGATAAAGAATCACTGTCTTGAACAGGGTCTATTGCCCTATCTCCTTGGACTCGTTCCTGAGCCAAGTGACTATAAACAAAAGAATAATGGTTTAACAAAAAAGATGTATGGTCTATGGACTAATAGGTCTTACTATTTTTGTGGATATTTTATATCATATAGAGCACACTAAGTGCCATTTCACTGCTTGGACCATCATCTAGAAGTTGTATGGAGATCTTGATTCTTCATCTAAAAGTGATGTTTATGTGGATAACCAGGCTCTTGTGGATGATACCGAGACTTCTATTTCCCCTTCGTGTGTGGACACATCCTCATGGGATGATCAGTCTATTTGGTTGACATACATTGATACCCCATCTACTGTTAAGGACACTCCTACAATACCTACTACTACTTTAGAGTTCAGTGTTGCTTCTTTGAGAGCTTCCAGTGATTCTCTATAGCAAGGTCATTTATGTCTTCTAGATTCACCTCATTGAGACACATTTCTACCAGATATCTCTTGCTTGTTTGTAGAGTCCCATATTTTAGATCTTGATGACAACATTGAGGACACATGTCTTCGCTTTAATAATAGTTATCTTGCACCTGCTACTACAGAGTACAAAGAGGCTTCACTGACGGCTTCCAATGATTCTTCATAGGACATCTCATGGGATTTACTTTGTAGCCACATGGCATGCATTGTCATTCCACATCCATACATCAGTTCTTTGGATCTTGTTCTTCATTAGTTTTCACATGATTTTGAGAGGTCACTTGTTTTAGTTAGGCTTGCACCTTCTGATTTGATTGTGACTCATTTCGACATCAGCATGAAGATATTTGAGTCATATTCTGAGATAGGGTACATCATGAGATGGGCGAGTGCAAAAAGTTGGGGGGCCAAAAGTGGCCAACTTTTTAAAAAAAATATAAGCCATAATGTGAGAGAATTATAACGCACTCGCATTATGGCTTGGTGATGTCGAGCCTATGGCTTAGCAACACCAAGCCATAATGCACTTGCGTTATAACGTGAGTGCATTATGCTCTACTATTTAAAAAAACCTACCTTTTTACCATTTAAATAGTGAGAAAAAATGCACTTGCATTATAACATGAGCGCGTTATGGCTTGTTATACAAAACTTCATAAATTATTCACTCTCATGTATTTCTTCTATCTCTCCCTTAACCCTAAACCCTAATCCCTTATCCCTAAACCCTATCCTTCAACCCTAATCCCTTAACCCTAAACCCTAATCCCTTAACCCTAAACCCTAAACCCTATCCCTAAAGCCTCAACCCTCAACCCTTAAACCTTAAATCCTAAACCCTATCTCTAAAGTCTCAACCCTTAACACTATACCTCAAACCCTAATCCCTCAACCCTCAACCCTGATCCCTAAATACTAAACCCTATCCCTAAAGCCTCAACCCTCAAGCCTTAAACCTTAAATCCTAAACCATATCCCTAGCCCTCAACCCTCAACACTATACCTCAAACCTTAATCCCTCAACCCTAAACCCTATTCCTAAATCCTCAACCCTCAACACTATACCTCAAACCCTAAACCTGAAACCTAAAACCCTAATCCCTCAAACCTAAAACCTAATCCCTTATCCCTAAACCCTAACCCGATCCCTAAAGCCTCAACCCTTAAATTTTACATCCTAAACCCTATCCCTAAACCCTCAACCCTTAACACTATACCTTAAACCCTAATCCCTCAACCCCCAACCCTAAACCCTATCCCTAAATCCTCAACCCTCAACCCTTAAACCTTAAATCCTAAATCTTAAACCCTATCCCTAAACCCTCAACTCTCAACACTAATCCATCAACCCTAAACTCTATCCCTAAATCCTCAACCCTTAACACTATACCTCAAACCCTAATCCCTTAACCCTAAACCCTAATCCCTTGACCCTAAACCCTAATCCCTTATCCCTAAAACCTAAACCCTATCCCTAAAGCCTCAACCCTCAACCCTTAAACCTTAAATCATAAACCCTATGCCTAAACCCTCAACCCTTGACACTATACCTTAAACCCTAATCCCTTATCCCTAAACCCTAAACCCTCAACCCTCAAGGTCCTTAAACCTTAAATCCTAAACCCTATCCCTAAACCCTCAACTCTCAACACTATACCTCAAACCCTAATCCCTCAACCCTACACGCTAA
The DNA here is from genome assembly GCA_027924645.1 of Cunninghamia lanceolata. NCBI lineage: Eukaryota > Viridiplantae > Streptophyta > Pinopsida > Cupressales > Cupressaceae > Cunninghamia > Cunninghamia lanceolata. The sequence continues at coordinate 1,270,733 of BSBN01000538.1, forward strand.
TCCCTCAACCCTAAATCCTAATCCCTTATACCTAAACCCTAAACCACATCCCTAAAGCCTCAACACTTAACCCTTAAATGTTAAATCCTAAACCATATCCCTAAATCCTAATCCCTCAACCCTAAACCCTAATCACTTATCCCAAAACCCTAAACCCTATCCTTAAAGCCTCAACCCTCAACCCTTAAACCCTAAATCCTAAACCCTATTCCTAAACCCTCAACACTCAAAACTATACCTTAAACCCTAATCCCATATCCCTAAACCCTAAACCATTATCCATAAAGCCTCAACCTTTAACCTTTAAACCCTAAATCCTAAACCCTATCCCTAAACCCTCAACCCTCAACACTATACCTCAAACCCTAATCCTTCAACCCTAAACCCTGTCCCTAAATCCTCAACCCTAATCCCTCAACCCTAAACCCTAATCCCTATCCCTAAACCCTAAACCCTCAACCCTTAAACATTAAATCCTAAACCCTATCACTAAACCCTCAACCCTTGACACTATACCTCAAACACTAATCCCTCAACCCTAATCCCTTACCCCTAAACCCTAAACCCTATCCCTAAACCCTCAACACTATACCTCAAACCCTAATCCCTCAACCCTAAACCCTAATCCCTCAACCCTAAACCCTAATCCCTTATCCCTAAACCCTAAACCTTATCCCTAAACCCTCAACCCTCAACACTATACCTCAAACCCTAATCCTTCAACCCTAAACCCTAATCCCTTATCACTAAACCTTAAACCCTATCCCTAAAGCCTCAACCCTCAACCTGTAGACCTTAAATCCTAAACCCTATCCATAAACCCTAAACCCTCAACACTATACCTCAAACCCTAATCCCTAAACCCTAAACCCTGAATCCTATCTCTAAACCCTCAACCCTCAACACTATACCTCAAACCCTAATCCCTCAACCCTAAAACCTATTCCATTATCCCTAAACCTTAAACCCTATCCCTAAAGCCTCGACCCGTAACCCTTAAACATTAAATCCTAAATCCTATCCCTAAACCCTCAACACTATACCTCAAACCCTAAGCCCTAAACCCTAAACCCTATCCCTAAAGCTTTAGCCCTCAACACTTAAACCTTAAATCCTAAACACTATCCCTAAACCCTCAACCCTCAATACTATTCATCAAACCCTAATCCCTCAACCCTAAACCCTATCCCTAAACCCTCAACCCTCAACACTATACCTCAAAAACTGATCCCTCAACCCTAAACCCTAATCCCTTAACCCTAAACCCTAATCCCTTATCCCTAAACCCTAAACCCTATCCTTAAAGCCTCAACCCTCAACCCTTAAACCTTAAATCCTAAACCCTATCCCTAAACACTCAACCCTCAACACTATACCTCAAACCCTAATTCCTCAACCCTAAACCCTAATCCCTCAATCCCAAACTATAATCCCTTATCCCTAAACCCTAAGACCTCTCCCTAAACCCTCAACCCTCAACACTATACCTCAAACCCTAATCCCTCAACCCTAAACCCTAATCCATCAACCCTAAACTCTAATCCCTTATCCCTAAACCATAAACCCTATCCCTAAACCCTCAAACCTCAAGACTATACCTCAAACCCTAATCACTCAACCCTAAACCCTAATCCCTCAACCCTAAACCCTATCCCTAAAGCCTCAACCCTCAACCCTTAAACCTTAAATCCTAAACCCTATCGCTAAACCCTTAACCCTCAACACTATACCTCAAACCCTAATCCCTTAACCTTGAACCCTAATCCCTCAACCCTAAACTCTAATCCCTTATCTGTAAAACCTAAACCCTATCCATAAACCCTCAACCCTCAACCCTAAACACTATATCTCAAACCCTAATCCCTCAACCCTAAACCCTAGTCCCTCAACCCTAAACCTTAAACCCTATCCTTAAAGCCTCAACCCTCAAACCTTAAACCTTAAATCCTAAACCCTATCCCTCAACCCTCAACACTATACCTCAAACCCTAAACCCTAAACCCTAAAAACTATCACTAAAGCCTCAACACTTAAACCTTAAATCCTAAAACCTATCCCTAAACCCTCAACCCTTAACACTATACCTCAAACCCTAATCCCTCAACCCTTAACCCTAAACCCTATCCCTAAAGCCTCAACCCTCAACCCTTAAACCTTAAATCCTAAACCCTATCCCTAAACCATCAACCCTCTACACTATACCTTAAACCCTAATCCCTCAACCCTAAACCCTAATCCCTCAACCCTTAACCCTAAACCCTATCCCTAAAGCCTCAAACCTCAACCCGTAAACCTTAAATCATAAACCCTATACCTAAACCCTCAACCCTCAACACTATACCTTAAACCCTAATCCCATATCCCTAAACCCTAAACCCTATCCCTAAAGCCTCAACCCTGAACCCTTAAACCTTAAATCCTAAACCCTGTCCCTAAACCCTCAACACTATACCCTAAACCCTAATCCCTCAACCCTAAACCCTAATACCTTATCCCTAAACCCTCAACCCTATCCCTAAAGCCTCAACCCTCAACCCCTAAACCTTAAATCATAAACCATATGCCTAAACTCTCAACCCTTGACACTATACCTTAAACCCTAATCGCTTATCCCTAAACCTTAAACCCTATTCCTAAAGCCTCAATCCTCAAGGTCCTTAAACCTTAAATCCTAAACCCTATCCATAAAACCTCAACCCTAAACCCTAATCCCTCAACCCTAAACCCTAATCCCTTATCCCTAAACCCTATCCCTAAAGCCTCAACCCTCAACCCTTAAACCTTAAATCCTAAACCCTATCCCTAAACCCTCAACCCTCAACACTATGCCCTAAACCCTAATCCCTCAACCCTAAACCCTAATCCTTTAACCCTTAACCCTAATTTCCCTTATCCCTAAACCCTAAACCCTATCCCTAAAGCCTCAACCCTCAACCCTTAAACCCTAAATCTTATACCCTATTCCTAAACTCTCAACCCTCGACACTATACCTCAAACCCTAATACCTTATTCCTAAACCCTATACCCTTATCCCTAAAGCTTCAACCCTTAACCCTTAACCCTTAAATCCTAAACCCTATCTGTAAACCCTCAACCCTAGGCACTATACCTTAAACTGTAATCCCTTATCCCTAAACCCTAAACCCTATCCCTAAAGCCTCGACCCTTAACCCTTAGACCTTAAATCCTAAACCTTATTCCTAAACCATCAACCCTAGACACTATACCTTAAACCCTAATCCCTTATCCCTAAACCCTAAACCCTATCCCTAAAGCCTCAACCCTCAACCCTTAAAATCCTAAACCCTATCCCTAAACCCTCAACCCTCAACACTATACCTTAAACCCTAATCCCTCAACCCTAAACCCTAATCCCTCAAACCTAAAGCTTTAAACCATAAACCCTTATCCACCCCTCTCCTCCCCTATCTGCCTCACCCCATCTCTCCCCTATCTGTCAACCCTTAGCCATCTAGGTCTCTCACTTATCCCTAAAGCCTCAACCCTCAACCCTTAAACCTTAAATCCTAAACCCTATCCCTAAACCCTTAACCCTCAACACTATACCTTAAACCCTAATCCCTTCACCCTTAACCCTAAACCCTATCCCTAAAGCCTTGACCCTTAGCCCTTAAACCTTAAACCCTAAACCCTATCCCTAAACCCTCTACCCTCGACACTATACCTTAAACCATAATCCCTTAACCCTCAGCCTTAAAGTCTCAACCCTCAATCCTTAAATCTTCAACCCTAAACCCTATCCCTAATCCCTCTACCTTTGACACTATGCCTTAAACCCTAATCCCTCAACCCTTAAACCTGTAATCCCTCAAACCTTAAACCCTAAACTCTCAACCCCTAGATACCCTTAAACCCTCAAACCTTAAACCCTATACCCTATACCCTATACACTTAACCTTGGACACTCAACCTTGAACATTATCCCTTAACCTTCAAACCTCTACCCTATACCCTATACCCTCAACCCTATACTTATGCCCTACACCCTCAACCCTCATCCATATGCCTTATACCCTCAACCTTAAACCCTAAACCCTATATCTTAGACACTCGAACATTATTCCTCAACTATAAACTCTCAACCCTCTACCCTATACCCTCAACCATATACTTAAGCCCTAATCCCTCAATCCTCAACCCTATACCTTAAACCCTGAACCCTACACCCACAAACCCTCATCCCTATACACTATAACCTCACCCTTATACCCTAAACCCTAAATAGTGTGCCTCAACCCTATACTTAAAACCTAAACCATACACTCTCAACCCAAGTCACCCTATGCCGTATATACCCTCAATCCATATCGTAAACCCTAAACCCAATATCCTAAACCCTAATTACCATGCCTTACACACTTAATCTTATACACTCAACAAGATGAATATTATCTCTCAACTGTAACCCTCTACCCTCTACCCTTTACCTATTACTTAAGCCCTAATCCCTCAAACCTCAACCCTATACCTTAAACCCTAAACCCAAAACCCTTACATACATACATACATTTACATACATTACATGCATACATATATACATAATACAAGCATGGTACATGTACATAAATACATACAACCATACATACATATATACATACATCAAACATACTTAGGAACCTTGAACATAAATCATTCCAAGTGAGACATAACATGAGCACGTTATAACACACTTGCGTTATGTTAAACTAGGCAAACATCGGGAAAACCTACAAAAATGAAAAAAATAGAAAACATAACGCGAGCACATTATAACGCGCTTGTGTTATATTTTGCATTGGGAATCCCAAGCCTTAGGCTTGGGATTTGCTTTGGATTTCCAACCTGTTGCCCCCTCTTTTTTTAAAGTGAGTCCTAAGTTCATTCTTTGTTTTTCCCTTGTATTCATCGTCGGCCTTATTCATTTGCTCCTTCCTTTAGGTCAATTTTACTTCTCATTTTTGTGAGTTGACAATCCTTCATATTTTTGAAGTCAAGTCGGCAGGTTCACAAGTTCTTGAATCATCTGACCTACCGACTCGTCTCAAGTTTCTAGTACCTTGAGTCTTTGTTAGGTCTCCGTAGGAAGTCTTCCCTTTGTAGTTGGGAGGTCAAAGATTCTTTAAAGTTTTGAATCTTCGGCTCCTTGATCAAGAGTTCATATTCTGTCCAACTCGCTGACTTCACGTAGCGCACTTTCCCAAGTAGTACTGGCTGTGCTGGCATGATTTTATGGAGGAATGACATTTGTCACTATGCATTCAATTTGGAGTACATGCGAACATAATGGCACATTTATCGGAGGGAATGTCGAGGCATGCATTTATGATTTTTAATGATAAATTCACCACCAACATTTAATATCCTTCTTGGGGGAATTCATGAGAAGTGACTTGAATTAAAAGGCCCGCATAAGGTGATATTATGTGTAAAGATAATGTGTTGCAGAGGAACAAATGGCTAGCTCGCTACGTGTGGAATTTTAGCTCAGTTTTATCTTTGCAGGTTAGTAAAGCTAATAACTTTTTTCTCTGTATAAAAGCTTCATATCTTTTTAGAGGAGTTAGATATTTTTATTTCCCATGTATCTACACAAGGAATTCTCTGTGGGTGTTTTGCCTCATTCTTTGCTATCCACATATATCTCCGAGTCTCTTACTTTCTAGTTTCTAGAGCATACAAAGATGAAATTTAAATTCCAAGGGGCTCCTATGGCCTCCATTATAGAGAATGGTCTTGCTGGGGTGAAGGATATGAATTTGGGCCATGTTGATTTAGATGATTTTTGGGGAAGAATACAGTCTGAGAAAAGAACTCCTTTAGCGGAGAAAATTATTAGTAGCGGTTTGCATAAAGCTGGTGGCTTCCCACTTGCTATGCATTGTCTCAAGTTAATGGTTGCATGTGCCAATGGTTATTTTCCAGACTCTCAGGAAATTAAAACTCCCAATGGTACTGTGGTGGCCAAAATTGATTTTGAATCTGTTGCTTCGGCTCTAGACTTGTGGGAGTATGAAGATAATGCTGATGTTTCTATTTCCTCATCTTGGAATTACTACAATGAGAAGAAGGAATGGTGTCATACATGTGTCTCCAAGCATTGGTTGGAAGAAGAAAAGACTGGGAAATCTTGGTTGCCCGCTAATCTAAAAAGAAGACATTTCAAGGAGGAAATCTCAGACATGATAACCCTATTGAACAGAGTGGTTGGTAATCCCAAGTCAGATATCTTCGAGTTCTGGATGTGCAGGTTTATCCTATTAATTTGTCGAGACCACCAGATTGATTAGTCAAAAATTATCAATGGTTGTCTACATGAGTAGCCGATAAATTTTACACGAAGCGCAAGCTTTGACATGTGTTCTTAGTTAGTCTATATCTTGGCTCAAAAAGAGGTTGCTTGGCCTGGTTTGAGGACCCGAAGGAGTTCTTTAGCGAGCACGCCTGCATATCAAATTTTTCCTCAATTACAAAGGAATGAAGGTATGAAAGATTTTCGCCATGTGAATGATGCATTTTCTATGTTGCTAGCTAAGAGAATTGAATAGAAAAGAGATTTTCTGTAGAAGCATTTTCATTGGTCACAAGATTCAAGAGTGTCTATATTCAATTTGACTACTTCTCGTATTTAAGGATTGGGGGTTATGAAAATGCCCCATTAAAATTGCCTTGATATCCCTCTGACTATTTGGTGGTTCTCGGAATGTAGATAAATTGTTGGCAGAATTCAGTCTTCATAGTTTATCTCCTTGTATATCATTCGACAACAAACATTTTATAAAGGAAAATATGCATGGAGGAGGATCCTACTTGCACTCTCCTCAGCTTGAAGATTTTTGGGAGGACTGCATTGATGAATGAGAAGTTTAGATAAGGAAGTGGATGTGGTTGTCTGTTGATCAAGCCCATGCTTTCAAGCTAAATATTCAGGTCCCAAAAATAATTGATGATTTTTTAGACCTTCTGAGTGAAGAATATGATACAGTGTCTAGGGAACCTCTATCCCCAATAAGATGGTCTGAGAAAGAAGTTTCCGGTATTATGTTGTTGTCATTTCATGATTTTAGGAGAACTGAAAGGTGGTTGTATGAAAAGACTAAGGAGTGCGTTGGCTCATCAACACCTAAGGACTCAGCCTCTCAAAATCAAGCCAGGTCTCAGACTGCCACCTCACATAGAAGAGCATCCAGTTCAGACCCGGCTCTGCAAAAAGCTGGCTCGCAACCAAATGGTGACAGTGAAGGTCCACCTGAGGAACTTGGTAAGTTGAAGACTGCCTGTGAAGAAGATGTTCAAGTCACAAAAAGGAATACCAGATTGGCTTCCTTATCATCTAAGACTGACCATGTGCCCCCATTAAACAATCATGCGAGTGCTTCTGATTCTTTTATCTTTTCACAATTGGGAGAATATAATTTTTTGCATTCATTACTCAGTCCACCTAATTCCCCACAATTAAAAGACATGCCTGGGTAGAATTCTCATCCTGCACCAATAGTGGCGACTGCCAATGCCTCCAATGCACCAGTCTCATCTCTAAATTGGTTAAAGAAAGTAGTTCAAAAGAAGAAGAGATACACTATTCCATCGAATGATGGCATCGATACTGTTTCCAGTTTGTTGCAAATGGTACCAAAACTAAAACATGCAAAAAGGATGTCTAGGAAAGTAACTGATACCACCTCGAGAAATCAATTTTTGGAGATTGTAGACCCATTGGTCAAGAAAAATGAATATGAAATAACTGAAGTTGACTTCAGGGTAAGCTGAGTGGATTTAGGACCATTGACCACCGAGGGTCATCTATACCATATGCACTATTTAGTGGACAACATTTCTAAAAGGGTGAAGGATTTGTAGGATGAAAATTCAAAGTTACTAGTGCATGTAAGTTCTCTGTCCTCTTTCGCAAATTCAATTGCTAAGATAATTACTCCCTCTATTGGAACTTCCTCCACTGCCAAGATTCCCACTCTTGACCCAAATCTGCTTCAACAAATTAGAACTTCTTTATCTCTGAGGAAAGCTATGGAGCAGTGGACTGAGAAGATCATCTTTGATGGTCTCATATTTATTGAAGAAGAAGTGAAATTATTTGATTCCATTCTTTCTAAAAGAGAAGTTTTAATAGTAGAATTTGAGAAGGCCTGAAGTGATCACCACAATTTAAATTTAGCCTCTAAGGAAGTGTAGGAAATTGCCAACATGGACCCTGGTGTCCTAATGACCGAAGAAGTCATAGCTGATCCTAAAGATTTAGATACCATCGTTTGGGCTGATGCATTGGAATGGAAAGTTTGTATTATTGCTATAGCTGAGGAAGAAATGGGAAAAATAGTGGCAATTTATTATAAAGAAATGATGAGAATTAAAAGGGATTTTGTTGCTTTAGGTGTTGAAGCCGACGGATCTGATGATGAAAAGTTGTTGGACGTCAAGATAATCAAGCAGAATTGCAAAAGGATGGTAATAGAGGATATAGTAAACTATAGTGCAATTATAGGAGAGTCATTGGGCATACTCTCTAAGATGGCAACTTACATTAGCACTTGCAAAAATGGCATCGAGGAGGTATATCAAAAGGTGACTAACTCTGACAAGGCTATCATGGAAAGGAAGCATCGAATCAGCATGACCAGATATCCACCTGGCATGACATTAACACCTGTCATCAACAAATATAGAGCATACAAAGACAAATTGTGAGCATAGGTACCCCAAGCGATGCAAAGTGTCACTGGAGAAGGTGAGCAGTCGAAGGAAGATGAAGAAATGGACGAGGTGGACGATGGCAAGTGGACTTGTTGATCTTGAATTGATTTTATTTTCATGTTTTTAAGTTATCTCTTACTTCCTCTAAAACTATTGGCTCTGGAGGGCCCCCTATTATTATTATTGTTGTTTAAACAATCTTTTAATCAGTCGTTTCAATAAACCGTTATAGTTTTCTAGACAGTTATGGTTTAGCTCAACTATATATTCTAAATGGTTGGTTGAATTATGGATCCTTTTTTTGGGGAAAAACTTTGTTTCTGGGAAGGGTGATAGTAAAAATTTTGTTTTCCATCTTCCATGATATATACAATATAGTTAATAGATTGGAGATTTGGATTGTCATGGACTTTTTGCTGTGATCGTTTGAATTTATGTTCTTTTTAAGTTGAATGTTATTCTATTGATGTTAATGGTATTCATATACTTTGGTAGTTGGATGTTATTAAATCTTGCTCACTGCTTCAAATAATCTATCTGTCAGTATTTTGTTTAGAAGTGGTGATTTCCTGTGCATGTATATCTTCAATATTTATTTGCGGTTGGAAGTCCATAAACTTTTGGAGTTGGTGTTGGAATAATAGATTCACCTTTATAGCTTTCTGGTTAAAAGCTCTACCTTTATCTTGCTTTCAGGTTAAAAGCAAACTCAAGTTTACATTCCTCAGAATATCTATAGACCTTGTTAAATAAGCATAGAGCCTGTGTAAAATACCAACATATTGGGCTCAACTATCAGTTTCATTTGTCACTTGTCCGAGCGTGAGTATATAGAGTTAGGTGACAAATCTATTAACCAACAGATTTTTGGCGACTCTATTGGGGATAAAAGTTTGTTATATCATCTTTGTGAGTTGCTTGATTAGATTTTATGGTTCTTCACAGAAGACGTGCACCTATTTTGCAGCCTAACATTGATTGGCTAGTAGGAGACCTAGAAGATATTATTACTAGCCTTAGACTTGTTGCTTGGAAAACCTGAAGAACCAATCAATAGTATCATCAAGTCGATGAAGTGTTAGAAGAAGAAGAAGAGCTTGGTGAGATTATTGCTGAAAATGCATGTCATTTTGTTGACGCCCAGGAGATAATTTTTATTGAAGGAGTTGTCCCTGTGCCACAAAGAGAAAGACCTTTGCAAATACAAGCAGTTCCTAACAATAGGCCAAGAAACCCTACTGCTAGACCAGGGAATCAAAATCCTGCTAGACTGGCTCTTCCCCATAATAACTAGTAAGTGGTTTGGTGACTCTACTTAATTGCTTTATTTCATATCTGTAAAGGTGGCATATGAAAAGATATACATGAGGGGATAGAAAAAAGGGTATAGATGATATTGATTTTGATTTGGTCCAATCTTTGAACTTTGCTCCTTATCCTCCCACAAGAAAAGTCAAGTCTTTGAGTAGACCATCCTCTCCCCCACCCACAAGAAGTGTCACTAGTTCATATTACCAGAGCCTGACCTACACAGTACTGTCTTACCTTTGCAAGTAAAATTCCTTCCTTTAAATATGGCCCATCCACAGCCTCCACTTGTTCCATGGAGTGCAACCATTGGACCACTCAACCTTGGTGCTAATCTGCATGATCTTCCTAGAGGGCCAGGTAAGATTTTACCCAAGTTTAGAGGTGACGGCAAGGTTACTCCCGAAGAGCACATCAATGCCTTCTTTGTTGCATGTTCCATCCTTGGAGTTCAACATGAAGATGTATTTGTTAGGCTATTTGTCAAGTTGCTAGATAACTCAGCTGCTGAATGGTTTTACCACGTTCCCAATGCTTCTATTAATGATTGGGCTACCATGAGACAAAGGTTTGAGGAAAGATTCAAAACTATTGATAACAAACATACATTAGTAGCCCAACTATTCACTATGAAGAAAGAGATTCAGGAGTAAATGAGGGAGTATGTGGCTAAGTTCAATAGACTAGCAAATAGAATTCTTGCAAATGTCAAACCCAGGGATGGGTTAATGATGTGTTTCTTTATCAATTCATTGCCATTGGATGTCAGTTATGCCATCAAAAGACAAGTACTCCCTAACTTCGCTGACGCACAATCATTGGCTATAGATGTGGAAGATGATTTGATTACTGTTGGCAAGTGGAAAAGAGAGTTACAAACTGGCAAATCTCCAGCAACCAGCTCTACTGATCCTGTCATTCAGAGAATGGCCAATGACATTATCACTCTAAAATGTCAGATGCCTAAAGGTCCTCTGCAATCTCCTCAAGGAGGTTATAACAAGATGTTGCAATTAACTGGTCCTAATCAATAGTTAGCTATTGAGGGACCTTCTGCTAGTAAAAGCAATCATATGGTTTGTAATTTTCATCTCACCTCCAACCATGATGGAGCCTCCTATCCTGAGATGACACGGTTCATGCAAATGTTTTCCATGAATGAGCATGCTGAAGAACCCTTAGTGGAAGAACCTCCCACACCCGGTGATGCTGGTGTGGATTTCTTTGAATACGAATCAGATGAAGAGAATAGAGAAGATGTATATACTGAAGTGGATCATTCCAACTATGCGGTGTTTACCAGAGGGCAGCAAGCACAGAGAGGGTAAAATACTCAAAGCCAATCTAGTAATTTGAATCCTACCCCTAAGTATATCCTAACAAGACAAAACAATGCCAAGAGAGTAGAGGAGGTACCACCCAAACCTGTAGCTGTTGAGGTACCATCTACTTCATCTTCTAAAACTCATGTCTCAATTTCATTTGATATTATAGAATCATGTAAGAATACTCAGATTGAGATTTCCCAAGCTAAGTATTTAAGGCTTAACCCATCTGAACTTGATAGACTGGTTAGATATGTCAGGAAGGAACCTTCCCCTCCCCATTGTAATGCCCAAATATTTGGTGATGCTGAAATACCTACGAAAGGCCAAAACTGTTCAAATACTGGTTCCCAAGATCCTTTTAACAAACCAGAGCCTTTTTATATCTCTCTTTACATTGCTAGTTTTAAGCTCAGTAATTGTGTTATTGATTGTGAAATTGATTCTGGGGCCTTAGAGAATGTTATGCTTGCACAAGTTGCTAAAGCTTTAGGTTTGTCTTATACACCCTCACATGGCAAATGTTTTTCAATGGATGGCTCTCCGGTACCTATTTTGGGTCAGATTAAAGATGCCTAAACTGCCTTAGCTACTTTCCCAAAGAAAAGATTGAAGTTGACTATTCTTATAGCAGACATACCTGCTAGTTACGGGATGCTCTTAAGTCATAGTTTCTATAAGGACCTAGGAGGAGAAATTCAAATGGATTGGTCACATGCCCTAATACTTGTTGATGGGAAGAAAGTTCGCCTTAATCTTGAACCTAAAGCTAAGTTCACTGTGCTTAAATCTTGAGACCCTAGAGTGGACATTCTATTTGTGGAAACTGGACCAGGCACTTACATGTGTACATCTGTAGAAGATGAGAGTACGAATTTAATCACTCCTGACTTGGTTGATGAGTTATGGAATTTGGAGTTTGACAGGAGTTGTCTAGGGCAGGGGTTGTCTTAATTTCACCTGATGGTTACTCTTTCCCTTTTGCTTTCAAACTGGAGTTTGAGAACCCTAAGAACATAGCTGAATATGAAGCCTTGTTATTAGGCTTGGAATTGGCCAAAGAAAGGGGTATAAAATAGTTGAAGGTTAAAGGAGATGCTGAATTAATTGTCAAACAGGTGAGAAAATTGTACACAATAAAAAATGGCAGACTAAGGCATTATCGTAATAGGGTATGGGATTGTATTGAAGAATTTGATACTTTTTCTATAGAAGCAATACCTAGAGAACAAAATTCCATGGCTGACTCTTTAGTTGTTTCAACATCCCTCCTACTACCGTATCTAGATTTTAAAGATAAATCATATAGGATTGAAGTGGTGTATAGGCCAAATGTCCCTGACAATGTTAATCACTGGCAGGTTTTTAATTCTGATCAGCAAATTATTTAATTTCTTGAAAAGGATGAATCTTTTGCCAGTATATTTTTTGACGGTAGTAATGATGTTCTAGAAGAAGAAATGAAGTCCCTGGATAATTCAAGCTTAGAAGTCATACAATTGAAAGGAAATAAGATCCCTAAAGTGCTGGTCTCTCTTGAGGATCTCTTTAATCGACATGATCAGTACCTTAAAAAGAAGAATAAAGTTTCAATAACAACTTTAGCTGATTATGATAGGGTGAATATGTTGCAACAAGGTGGATAACTGAGAGGGGGGGTGAATCAGTTATCTTCAATAATTTAACTTTCTCTTCTTTTTAACAATTAGTACAGTATCAAAACATTTAAGCATACATGAACATATGAGCAGAAAAGAAATCAACACACATAACAAAAGGATTTTTATGGGGAAAACACTGTTAAGGGAAAAACCATGAGGTGACTAACCCAAGATTGTATTCTCTGTTAAAAGAATAGAAGTACAAAATGGCACTTGCCAATTAGGGCTCACTGCCCGAGCACATTTCTCACAAGAGGCTCACTGCCTACAAGAGACTCACTATCTACAAGGTATATAAAAAGTAACCAAGTGTTTGAACTAATCAGAGGCATCCACATATGCTAGTGTTCAGTTTTGGTTAGGCTCAATATAGTGATCTGCTGCACTTCATTCTTCCTTTGCTTAGTGTTGTTGTTCTGTCACATACCGGATTTGTATAGCTACTTCCACATTGCTCTCTACTTTTCTTTGCACACACTATTACACAACACACACATTCACATCGAAATCCATCTGGTATATATATCCGCATAAAGGATTTCAACATCTTTCTAGTTGGCATCTGGAATACTCAAGACTTTCCCAAACTCTGGTCTGTCGGCTGAATCCATGCTTACTAAGTAATGCGTATCAAAAATATAGTTATAGGAGTCATCAATCATGTCGGCCAACCATGAGTGATCCCTCAAGAAACTTGATCACCATCAATTTCTTATTCAGATTAAGGTCTGATGCTCTACCGGTCAGTTTTTCCTCAGTCTACTCTGCCAAACAGGAACCGAAAACTTAGGTGCTCATATCTTTTCACTCTTTCATCACTGGAGGCTCAATCTCTGGAATGTAGCAGTCATGGTACTCCTCTTGACTTCCCTAAGTCCACACTTTGCTGAGATACTTCCTCTGAGAGATCTGGACCTAACTGTCAGACCTTGCTGCATGCTCTGTTCTTGCTCACCGGACCAAAATACTCTTCAATCTGACTTCCGGTATAGACATAGAATGTGCTGCAGATGAGTGGGATGGACATTGTTGCCATCAATGACAACACTCATGAATCCACACAATGTCTCTTGCCAATAATCTCCCCCTTTGGCATTGATGGCAACACTTAGTGAAAAATGACTAAGTGTTATAGCACACTCCCCCTTGGCTGATGCTCTGTCTTATGTACATTTTTACCAGAGCTCTCCCTTAGCTAGATTCCACATTTTTCACTGGTCCTCACTCCCCCTTTGACATCAATAGAAAAGGGTGGAATCCACACACCAAAATTTGCAAAAAGTAACCTATACATAGCCGCATATATACAAGTTATACTTACATAAACTTAAGTATATTTGCAAAAGTGGTTTTCAACTGGACAAATTATGTTGCCCAACTCTACTTCATCCTATCCAAAATTGAGATGTGACCACTTAATAAAAATGCAAAGGCTTCTGCCCTCTTTAGGTCTATTAGATCACTGGTCTGGGCTATAGTATGAGCATCAATTAGGGCTTCATGCATTGCCTCTAACTTAGGGATAATTATCTCTCTTAGTTCACTTAGCCTACTTATTTTATTCTTCTTCTCCTTTTCAAGCCTCTTTTTTTCATTTATAGTGGCTATAGCCTGACGTTATTGATTCATTATGGAAGAGGTGAGAGGATCAAAATTTTGAGATAAACTTGATAGTTTGCTCTCTTGTTCTTCCACCTTCTTAGCAATGTCTGCTGTCACGGTGGACCAAGATAGACAAAATTTGTATAAATCTCTGCCATCTTTAAGAGCATTTTATAGGCTCTTTATCCCAATATCCAAATTTCTCCTATCATTTGTTATAAGTCCCTGCACCTCAGAGAATCTCTTTCCCAAAAATTCTTTCCAGACCTTGTCTTCTGCCGCCTTTTCTAAGGAATCAAATTGAGTATTGACAGAGTCTATCAGAGATTTAAGGTTACCGGATGGAGAGGCTGAAGGATCCTTTTGAAAGGATGGCATGATCTTCTCCAACATTCCAGAAGCAATCTCTATCAGTTCACAATCTTCCATGTGAGACTTCAAAAGTTTCTCTTTTGCCTTTGCTTAGGCAAAGGATGCTATCTTCATTGTCTGAACCGGAGAGAGGGAATCAAAATTGAGTGGTACTTGGAACAGTTCCGGTTCATCAATCTCCATTATTTCCTTGGTCAAGAAATTCTTCACTACTTCTGTAGTGTCTCTTGTTGGAGACTTCTTTCCTGTTGCAGCCTCAGAGCTGTCATCAGAGATCTTCTCTGTTTGTTCTTCTTCTCTTCCCTTTTTTGCTTCTTCTTGACTTGCTTTCTCCTCTTGTCTTGCTTCTCCTTCAGTTTCAGAGTCTATTGGGGGATCCAGAAGAGAGATATTTACTTCTTCATGGACTTCCTCTTCTAGAATAGAGGAATCCAAGTCCTTAGTCTTTTCCTCGCTTATCTCCTTTGACTCTTCTAGAGTTTTCTTAGTAGAATCTTCCTTCGATGCACTTACTCCTTCGACATCCATGGCAGAAGGTTCATCACTTATGTTCTCTATAATAGGAAGATTAAATCTTTTATATGCATTCCAGAGGATATCTTCAGTCTCTTTTGCCACTTGATCAGTCTCTCCAAGCATAAGCTTGTTCATTCTGGCTTTGCTCCGGAATGCATCCTTGCAATCCTTGAAGATCATGTTCATTTGTTTTGGAGTGATGGAAGGATAGGGCTGAATAACTATCTATTCCCAGATCTCTAGGTCCTTTGCCTTAACATTGTTCTTTCTTATTTCAAGTTCCTTCTCTAGGCTTTTGGGAATTAGAGATATGATTTCAATGAATGCTTTATTATAGATGTTTAGATACCTGACTGTAGCATCTTGCAAGATCTTTTGGTCAGTTTCACTACATTCATCATAAAATTTAGTCATTGGTTGCAGGTTCCCATCCATAGTGACTGAGTCGATGACATCATCAATGCAGAGAGTAGGCCTTTCAACTAATTCTTCTGCCTTTTCTTCCTTGTTTTGACCAGTAAAGGATTCACCAGATGTTTTCTTCTTCTTCTTCATTTTCTTGACCTCCTCATCTGTCTCTATCTCTTCTTTGTCCTTTTGGCTTATGTATGACCTTGTGGCCTTTGTCTTTGTTCTCTTTTCTCCTTTTTCGGATGTCTTTGCTTCCAGTTTTGAGGCTTTTGGGATCTTAGTAGTGGCAGGTGCAGAGCTCTTTGAGGATCTAGTCTAGGAGGGGGCTTCCACCGAAGCACTTTCTTTTTCTGCTTCTTGCCTTTCTTTCTCTGCCCTTTCTACCTTCTCTCTGTTAGCATCAACTGCCTCCATTGATATCCCATATCTCTTGGCAACTTCTTCTACTTCCTTTCTCACTTTTCTCTTGATCTCAGACTGTCTTAGTTCAACATGATTTTTTACACTCAACTCTTGGAAGGTTCCAAACCTTTCTACCTTAGGGTCCTTAGGCTCACTTAGTAGGTGTTGGACATGCAGTTCTAGAATTTTCTCATCCACCTCATAACCCATTGGCATAATCTAGACTATTTTGGGCTCTACTACCTCCATTAGGCATTAATCAATGTCCACCATAAAACACACTATATCTTTATATTTTTCAACTAATGTCTGAGGAATTCTTTCTCTGGCCTACATCATACCTTGGAAATTCTTGAAATATCCCCAGAGAGCTACGCTTTGAGCCTTGGCATCACCAAGCCCATACATATAATCTCTAATTTGTATGGCAACAGGTCTGCCATTTTGCCATATCCAACCACTAGATCCAGGTAGCTCATTCATGTAGTAAAAGAATAGACATAGTATCAAGCCACCATACTTAAAAGAATTCTTCTTATCCTTCTTTATTTTCTGCAAATTCTCTAACAGTTGGTTTAGGAGAAGCTCACAAAGATCATAATCAACATTTTCCCTTGGCATATGATAAGCAGTGTATATTGCTGTTCCAGATACAGAATTCTCCCTGCTGGAGTGATATATAGCCAATAATCATAGATGCAAATTTGATGTCTGGATCTGTAATATCTTCTATTGTCATTGCCCTTTTGTCAAAATTTGATCCGGTAGCCTCACTTGTTGTTTGATTCTTGACTGATTTAAGAGTAGGTAACCCACCAAATGAGTGCAAACTAGTTACTGCCCTAATTGTATCCTTTGTTATTTTGAAGGGCTTCAACAACCATATGAAGTTATCATGTATTCTACCGAGAACATATCGGACCCATTCATCTTCTGCAAAATAGGGGAAGTGTATGCAATGTCCAAAATGCTTATCCCGGATGGCCTTGTATTGAGGTTTAAGTTTAAATGTTTCATCTATTAATTGCTTGTGATAGATATCCATCAGTTTGGATTCCCTGAATTCCTCAATATTTGTGTGTATGCAAACCCTAACATCTTCTACATGCAGAACTCCATGTTGAATGCTAGAGAAGGCACCTAAAGGATCAACTTCTAGGGATTTGTAAGGATGTTTCTTGAACTTAGGGCGCAGCCTATCAGTGATCTTAACAACATTTGGAGTAGCCATGTTTCAAAAGATTCAGAGAGAGCGGAAATACCTTTTTACGCTTCTAGGGTTCACGATAAGAGCCGAAAGGATCGTTAGTTGAATCAAATTCTGCGGTTGATCTTTGAGAGGATAGAAGCAATCTTGTTGCAAAGCTCTTTCTTTCTTCTTCTTGAATGCGAATGTGCAAATGATGAACAAAAGAACCCTTATATTTCTGTGCAAACCCTAAATTCTTATTGCAATAAATGCACACCTTAAGTCATTCTGGTTCCCTTGTTCTAACCTTGTTCTGAGAGAGATCCTTCTGAATCACTGAGATGTACTCAAAATTAATCTTGGTGATAATTGAAAATCTATTTGCCTTTGTCCAGTCATTCCATTTATCCATAGATCAAGATATTTCAATTTTGGATCATACTGGATCTAACTGTGTGAGTCCTGCTTTTACCAGATGACTATCAAACCAGATCAATCTTGGATGATTGACCTCTTCAAAACTCCTTGCAGATCTTTCATATTTTTACCAAAGGTTATTTAGATATTTCTCTGAGAACCCTTTAATCCACAACTTTCCATGTGCCAATTTCAGGCACTGATTGATTGGCTGGGGGAATTTATTTTCCTTTGTGACTCCCCCTAAGCTAGAGCTCATTTGTTCAATTTTGGGAAGGAATATCAGCACCAGATTCTAGTGCGGATCCATCCCCAACATTTTCTGTACTTCTCTTCACCCAAATTTTGTTCATCTCCCTTTGAACTTCATCCGCATTTACTTTTCCTTTTCCTTTGTCTTGATTTTGGTTATGATGCACTGGACCCCTTTTATCCTGATTCTTACTTTTGTAAAATTTGGCAATATGACCGGATCTATTGCAGTTGTAGCAAATAACATTTCTTTGCATATTTGGCTGATATCCTCTTGATCTGCATTGATTAGCCATATGTCCCATTCTATTGCATGCAAAGCATCTACCATTGAATGAATTGTTTATTTGCTTATTTCTGCATTCATGAGATTTGTGACCATACCTTTTGTAGTTGAAACACTATCCGAAGAAGGATGAATTAGTCTGATTCATTCTTCTTTTGCACTGAGTTGCTTTATGACCGAAGTTGTTACAATTGTAGCATTATCCATTGAAGGATGGATATCTTTGAGCATTTGGTTGCCTTACCGGAGGTCTTCTAGGCCTGTTCCTTAGATTTCCTGATGCAGTGTTCTTCAGACCGGATCTAGACCTTGCACCTTTCTCATATCCCAAGCCATGTTTGTCATCTACCCTCTTTTAGCTTTCAAGAAGAACTTCAAGTTGAGCAGAGCTTATCTTGAATTTTTCTTTGTATTCATTTACTGTTTGAAGATCCCTTTAAGAGTGTCTATCTGATTTTCAAGTTGTTCTTCATTATCTCTAGCTTCTTCAAGATCAGATTCCAGATGTCTGATTCTTCAATCCATTTTGTGGCAGTCTTCTGACTTCTCCTTGAGAGATTGTCTTAGATTATCTTCCATTTTTCTTTTCTCTTCAATTTCTTGGGTGAATTTCATAACCCCTGATTTCATTTCATGTCTTACCATAATGACCTCTTTTGATAGCTTCTCACATAACTTATTTTTCTCATTCAGATCTTCATTAGTATCATTGGCTTCACTTTGACTTGCTAATTGATGAAGCAGTTCCTTTCTCTTTTTCACAAAGATACTCAGTTTTTCTTTTAGTTCATTTATGAAATCATCATCTTGTTTGAGTCTTTCCCTCAGGTTATTGACTTCAGAGTGAGATTGATCAAGATCATCTAGGGTAGATTGAAGTTGTTCCCTCATGCCATATATATCCATTGAGATTCCCAGATCTTCCTCAAGCTGTTAGGCTCTATTTGGAGGAAATTAGCTCTAATACCAATTGTTGGAACAAGGTGGATAATTGAGAGGGGGGGGTGAATAAGTTATCTTCAATAATTTAACTTTCTCTTCTTTTTAACAATTAGTGCAGTATCAAAACATTTAAGCATACATGAACATGAGAGCAAAAAAGAAATCAACACACATAACACAAGGATGTTTACGTGGAAAACCCTATTAAGGGAAAAACCACAGGGTGACTAACCCAAGATTGTATTATCTGTTAAAAGAATAGAATTACAAAATGGCACTTGCCAATTAGGGCTCACTGCCCGAGCACATTGCTCATAAGAGGCTCACTGCCTACAAGAGACTCACTGTCTACAAGGTATATAGAAAGTAACCAAGTGTTTGAACTGATTAGAGGCATCCACATATGCTGGGGTTTAGTTTCAGTTAGGCTCAATATACTAATCTGCTACACTTCATTCTTCCTCTGCTTAGTGCTGTTGTTCTTTCATATACCAGATTTGTATAGCTGCTTCCACACTGCTCTCTACTTTTCTTTGCACACACTATTACACAACACACACATTCACATTGAAATTCATCTGGTATATATATCCATACAAAGGATTTCAACATCTTTCTAGTCGGCATCTGGAATACTCAATACTTTCCCAAACTCTGGTCTGTCAACTGAATCCATGCTTACTAAGTGATGCATATCAAATAGATAGTTATAGGAGTCATCAATAATGTCAGCCAACCATGAATGATCCCTCAAGAAACTTGATCACCATCAATTTCTTATCCGGATTAAGGTCTGATGCTCTGCCGATCAGTTCTTCCTTAGTCTACTCTGCCAAACAGGAACCCAACACTTAGATGCTCATATCTTTTCAGTCTTTCATCACCGGAGGCTCAATCTCTAGAATGTAGTAGTCATGGTAGTCCTATTGACTTCCCTAAGTTTGTACTTTGCTGAGATACTTCCTCTAAGAGATCTGGACCTAACTGTCAGACCTTGCTGCATGCTCTGTTCTTACTCACCGAACCAAAATACTCTTCAATCTGACTTCCAGTATAGACATACAATGTGTTGTGGATAAGTGGGATGGACTTTGTTGCCATCAATGACAACACTCATGAAGCCACATAGTGTCTCTTGCCAACAGAATATTGGTACTAAGGCTAATCCAAAGATTGTGTGCATCAATAAAAGTTGTTCCAAAGAAGAAAAATAACGTTTGATTTCTCTGCTTACTAGGTACAAAGATGTCTTTGCTTGGTGTTATGCTGATCTTAAGAAGTTCAGGAATGGAGAAATGCAACATCATATTCCTTTGAATCCTGGCACCATACCATTCAGGCAAGAGCAGAGGACTTATAATCCAAAAATAGCTGAAGCCATCTTCAATGAAATTGACAAAATACTGAAGGCTAAAATTATCTACCCTATTCACCACTCTACTTGGGTGGCAAATATTGTACCTGTTAGGAAGAAAAATGGAGAGATTTAGATTTGTGTCAATTTCAAAAATTTGAATCAAGCTTCTCTAAAGGATAATTATCCCTTACTAGTTATGGATCATATTTTGCAAACTGTGTCTGGTTCGGAGATGATGTCCATGCTTGATGGGTTTTCAGGATATAACCAAATTGAGGTGGCTCAAGGAGATTAGTATAAGACAACTTTTACTACTCCCATTGGTGTATTTGCATATAATAGGATGCCTTTGAGTCTCATTAATGCTGGGGCCACTTTTCAAAGAGCAATGGACCTAAATTTTGGCAATTTGAAAAATAAAATCATAGTAGTGTATCTTGATGACCTGAAAATTTTTTCCAAGAAAAGGGCTAATCACTTACATGACTTGGAAGTGGTTTTACAACGATGTAGAGAGAATGGTATTTCCCTAAATCCTAAGAAGTCAATCTTTGTAGTCATTGAAGGAAAGCTATTAGGTCACATTATCTCGAAAGATGGGATAAAAATTGATCCAGAGAGAGTCAGGGTGATCCAACAGTTAAGTCTACCTGTGATTAAGAATAACACAAGGCCTTTTTTTGGTCAGGTAAATTTTCTAAGGAGATTTGTCCCTGATTTTGCTGAGCTGACAAGACATATTGTAGAAATGATGAAGAATAATCCTATCTTTAGTTGGAATGCTAAAGGGAAGAAAGCATTTGAAGACATTAAAAAGGCCATTGCTAATGCACCCACGCTTGTGCATCCTGATTTTTAGAAAGATTTTATTATCTATTATTACGCTTTTGAACATACTTTATCAGCCATCTTATTATAGAAGAATGAACAAGGAATCAAAGCCCCCATTGCTTTCATGAGTGTGTCATTGAAAAACTATGAGCTTAAATACTTTGCTTTGGAGAAACATGTGTATGCAATGGTGAAGGCATTAAAGAGCTTCATGTTTTACATCCTACATTCACATACTGTGGTAGATGTTCCAGAATTTGTGGTAAAAAGTATACTCACTCAACAAGAAATTGGATGTAACAATAGGGGAGCTTGAATTACTAAAGTGTAAGAATATGATGTTGAGATCAAACCTACTAACCTGGTCCGGGGTAAAGGATTGTGTAAGATGATTGTTGAAAGTAAGGATGAAGGTAAAGAGGAATTACCCTTGGTTCTTTTCACTAGTAACACTGACGAGTGGTTCTCTAATGTTTCTTATTTCTTAACCTATGGTGATGGCCCACCCCACCTTTCCACAAAAGAGAAGAGAAATCTGAAACTCAAAGCACACAGGTATGTTATTTGGAAAGGTAATTTGTACAAAAGAGGAGTTGACAGGACTTTTCTAAGGTGTGTAGACAAAGATCAACAAAAGAAATTACTGGAAGCTTTTCATAATGAAGCTTGTGGAGGACATTATTCTATGTTGGTAACGGCTTTCAAGATATTGAGACAATGCTTCTATTGGCTTGGGATGTTTAAAGATGCTTATGAATGGGTATCAAAGTGTGAAAAGTGCTCAAAATGTACAGGTAGATCACAGTTAGCCGCCTTGCCTTTGAGGCCAGTAATCATAGATGAACCTTTCCAATAATGGGGTTTAGATTTTATTTGACCAATCAATCCTAACTCAAGTGCTGGACATACTCATATCTTGACCACAAAAGACTATTTTACTAAATGAGTAGAAGCTATACTAGTAAAGAGTACTACCTTTGAGGTGGTTTGTACCTTTCTTAAGGAGAACATTATAGTTAGATTTGGTGTACCTAAGAAGCTGGTGACTGATAATGGTTCAAGTTTTTCCTCTGCAGAAATTACTCTCTTCTATTATGATTTTGGTATCAACTTATCCCATTCATCCGATTATTACGCACAAGGTAATGGCCAGGCAGAGTCTAGCAACAAAAACCTTATCTCTATCGTTAAAAAGCTAGTTGAAGAAAATTAGAAAGGATGGCATAAACATCTGTATGATGCTCTTTGGGCTGATAGGATAACATATAAAAGAGCACTTTGTATGTCCCCTTTCCAACTTGTTTATGACATTGATAGTGCAATTCCTATTACCTTGGAACTATTTGCATTAAATCTGCAAAAGGTAATTGAAGACAAACAGTTTTAGTCAGCCCTAGAAAAGAGGATATTATACTTGCACTAGCTAGAGGAGCAGAGAGAAATTGTCGTGGCTAAGATTTCTAAGCATCAACAAACTGTAAAGAAGATTTTTGAAAAAAGGGCTAAGCAGAGGACCTTTATTGTGGGAGATTCTATACTCTTATGGGATAGGAGGAGAGAACCAAAGGGTGCACACAAGAAATTTGATTCTTTATAGAAAGGCCCCTTCAAAATTAGAGAAGTTGTGGGGGAAAATGCTTTTCTATTGGCATATCCTGATGAAACACCGCTATCTCTTGCCTATAATGGGCAAGATTTGAAGTTATACAATTGGTAGGATTTCTGAGTTCGGTCATGTACCATAGTTTCTTCCCTTGTTTTACTATTTTTGTTGTGTGTCGTCTCATTTTTGGTGTGACTCTATTGCCCTTGGAATAAGGCTTATTCGCCATGTTTTGTTTGGGTTCTCTACGTCCTCCTAAGTCCTTCTCCCCAATTAGAGCTAGTTGTTGCCCTCCCTTTTTTTAAAGTGAGTCATAAGTTCATTCTTTGTTTTTCCCTTGTATTCATCATTGGCCTTATTCATTCGCTCCTTCCTTCGGGTCAGTTTTACTTCTCATTTTTGTGAGTCGGCAATCCTTCGTATTTTTGAAGTCAAGTCGGTAGGTTCACAAGTTCTTGAATCACCCGACCTACTGACTCACCTTGAGTTTCCAATACCCTGACTCTTTGTTAGGTCTTCGTAGGAAGTCTTCCCTTTGTAGTTGGGAGGTCAGAGATTCTTTGAAGTTTTGAATCTTCGGCTCCTTGTTCAAGAGTTCATATTCTGCCTGACTCGCTGACTTCGCGTAGCACACTTTCCCAAGTAGTACTAGATGTGCTGGCATGATTATATGGAGGAATGACATTTGTCACTATGCATTCAATTTGGAGTACGTGCGGACACAATGGCACATTTATCGGAGGGAAAGTCGAGGCATGCATTTATGATTTTTAATGATAAATTTGCTGCCAACATTTAATATCCTTCTTGGGGGAATTCATGAGAAGTGACTTGAATTAAAAGGCCCACATAAGGTGATATTATGTGCAAAGATAATGTGTTGCAGAGGAACAAATGACTAGCTCGCTATGTGTAGAATTTTAGCTCAGTTTTATCTTCACAGGTTAGCAAAGCTAATAACTTTTCTCTCTATAAAAGCTTCATATATTTTTGGAGGAGTTAGATATTTTTATTTCCCATATATTTGCACAAGGAATTCTCTGTGGGTATTTTGCCTCATTCTCTGCTATCCGCATATATCTCCGAGTCTCTTACTTTCTGGTTTCTGGAGCATACAAAGATGAAATTTAAATTCCAAGGGGCTCTTGTGGCTAGGGTGAATGATACAAATTTGGGACATGTTTTAGATGATTTTTGGGGAAGAATACAATCTGAGAAAAGAACTCCTTTAGTGGAGAAAATTATCAGCATCAGTTTGCATAAAGCTGGTGGCTTCCCACTTGCTGTGAATTGTCCCAAGTTAATGGTTGCATGCGCCAATGGTTATTTTCAAGACTCTCAAGAAATTAAAACTCCCAATGGTACTGTGGGGGCCAAAATTGATTCTGAATCTATTGCTTCGGCTCTAGACTTGGAGGAGTATGAAGATAATGTTGATGTTTCTGTTTCCTTGGCTTGGAATTACGACAATGAGAAGGACTGGTGCTGTACATGTGTTGCCAAGCATTGGCTAGAAGAAGAAAAGAATGGGAAGTCTCGGTTGCCCGCTAATCTAAAAAGAAGCCATTTCAAGAAGGAAATCTTAGACATGATAACCCTATTGAACATAGTGGTTGGTAATCCTGAGTCAGATATCTTTGAGTTCTAGATGTGCATTTTTATCCTGTTAATTTGTGGAGACCACTAGATTGACTGGTCAAAAATCATCAGCGGTTCTCTACATGAGCAGTTGGTAAATTTTACACAAAGCGCAAGATTTCACATGTGTTCTCAGCTAGTCTATATCTTGGCTTGAAAAGAGGATGCTTGGCCTAGTTTGAGGACCCAAAGGAGTTCTTTAGCAAGCACACCTGCATATCAATTTTTCCTCAATTACAAAGGAATGAAGGTATGAAAGATTTATGCCATGTGAATGATACATTTTCTATGTTGCTAGCTAAGAGAATTGATGGCTCAATAGAAAAGACATTTTCTGTAGAAGCATTTTCATTGGTCACAAGATTTGGGAGTGCCTATATTCAATTTGACTACTTCTCGTATTTAAGGATTGGGGGTTATGAAAATGCCCCATTAAAATTGCCTTAGTACCCCTCCAACTATTTGGTGGCACTCGAAATGTAGATAAATTGTTGGCAGAATTCAGTCTTCATAGTTTGTCTCCTCGTATATCATTTGATAGCAAACATTTTATAAAGGAAAATATTCATGGAGGAGGATCCTACTTGTACTCTCCTTATCTTGAAGATTTTTGGGAGGACTGCATTGATGAACGAGAAGTTCAGAAAAGGAAGTGGATGAGGTTGTCTATTGATCAAGCTTGTGCTTTCAAGCTGAATATTCAGGTCCCAGATATAATTGATGATTTTTTAGACCTTCTAAGTGAAGAATATGATACAGTGTCTAGGGAACCTCTGCCCCCAATAAGATGGTCTGAGAAAGAAGTTTCTGATATTATGTTGCTGTTATTTTATGTTTTGAGGAGAACTAAAAGGTGGTTGCAAGCAAAGACTAAGGAGTGTGCTGGCTAATCAACACCTAAGGACTCGGCCTCCCAAAATCAATCTAGGTCTTAGACTACCACCTCACACAGAAGAACATCTAGTTCGGACCCGTCTCTGCAAAAAGTTAGCTCACAACCAAACGGTGATGGTGAAGGTCTACTTGAGGAACTTGGTAAGTTGAAGACTGCCTGTGAACAAGATGTTCAAGTCACAAAAAGGAATACCAAATTGGCTACCTTATCATCTAGGGCTGACCATGTGCCCCCACTAAACAATCATCCAAGCGATTCTAATTCTTTTATCTTTTTGCAATTGGGAGAAGATAATTTATTGCATTCATTACTCAGTCCACCTAATTCCCCACAACAAAAAGAGATTCCTGGGCAGAATTCTCATCCTGCACCAATAGTGGCGACTGCCAATGCCTCCAATACACCAATCTCATCTCCAAACTGGTTAAAGAAAGTAGTTCAAAAAAAGAAGAGATACATTGTTCCATTGAATGATGGCATTGATACTATTGCCAGTTTGTTGCAGATGGTACCAAAACCAAAACATACAAAAAGGATGTCTAGGATAGTAACTGATACCACCTTGGGAAATCAATTTTTGGAGATTGTAGACCCACTGGTTGAGAAAAATGAAAATGAAATAACTGAAGCTAACTTCAGGGTAAGCCAAGTGGATTTAGGACCATCGACCACCAAGGGTGATCTGTACCACATGCATTATTCAGTGGACAACATTTCTAAAAGGGTGAAGGATTTGCAGGATGAAAATTCAATGTTACTAGTGCATGTAAGTTCTTTGTCCTCTTTCACAAATTCAATTGCTGAGATAATTACTCCCTCTATTGGAACTTTCTCCACTGCCAAGATTCCCACTCTTGACCCAAATTTGCTTCAGCAAATTAGAACTTCTTTTTCTCTGAGGAAAGCTATGGAGTAGTGGACTGAGAAGATCATCTTTGATGGTCTCATATTTATTGAAGAAGAAGTGAAATTATTTGATTCCATTCATGCTAAAAGAGACGTTTTAATAGTAGAATTTGAGAAGGCCCGAAGTGATCACCACAGTTTAAATTTAGCCTCTAAGTGCAGGAAATTGCCAACATGGACCCTAGTGTCCTAATGACCGAAGAAGTCATAGCTAATCCTAGAGAATTAGATACCACCGTTTGGGCTAATGCATTAGAATGGAAAGTTTGTATTATTTCTGTAGTTGAGGAAGAAATGGGAAAAGTAGTGGCAATTTATTATAAAGAAATGATGAGAATTAAAAGGGATTTTGCTGCTTTAGGTGTTGAAGCCAACGGATCTAATGATGAAAAGCTGTTGGACGTCAAGATAATCAAGCAGAATTTCAAAAGGGTGGTGACAAAGGTTATAGTAAACTATAGTGCAATTACAGGAGAGTCATTGGGCAGACTCTCTAAGATGGCAACTTACATTAGCACTTACAAAAATGGCATCGAGGAGGTGTATCGAAAGGTGACTGACTCTGACAGGGCTATCATGAAAAGGAAGCGTCAAATCAGCATGACCGGATCTCCACCTGGCATGACATTAACACCTATCATCAACAAATATAGAGCATACAAAACCAAATTGCGAGCACAGGTACCCCAAGCGGCGCAAAGTGTCACTAGAGAAGGTGAGCAATCGAGTGAAGATGAAGAAATGGACAAGGTGGATGATTGTGATGTGGACTTGGTGATCTTGAATTGATTTTATTTTCATGTTTTTAAGTTATCTCTTACTTGCTCTAAAATTATTGGCTCTGGAGGACCCCTATTATTATTATTATTGTTTAAACAATCTTTTAATCGGTCGTTTCAAGAAGTCATTATGGTTTTCTAGACAGTTATGTTTTGGCTTAGATATATATTCTAAATGGCTTGTCAAATTATGGATCCTTTTTTTGGGAAGAACTTTGTTTCTGGGAAGGGTGATAGTAAAAATTTTGTTTTCCATCTTCTATGATATATGCAATACAGTTAATATAGTGGAGATTTGGATTGTCATGGACTTTGTGTTGTGATCATTTGAATTAATGTTCTTCTTAAGTTGAATGTTATTCTATTGATGTTAATGGTATTCATATACTCTGGTAGTTGGATGTTATTAAATCTTGCTCACTGCTTCAAATAATCTATCTGTTGGTATTTTGTTTAGAAGTGGTGATTTCCTATGCATGTATGATATCTTCAATATTTATTTGCGGTTGGAAGTCTATGAATTTCTGGAGTTGGTGTTAGAATAATAGATTCACCTTTATAGCTTTCTGGTTAAAAGCTCTGCCTTTATCTTGCTTTCGAGTTAAAAGCAACCGCAAGTTTACATTCCTCAGAATATCTGTCAAAGGTAGCCGCGGCTTGTTAAATAAGAAAAGAGCCTGTGTAAAATACCAATATATTGGGCTCAATTGTCAGTTTCATTTGTCACTTGTCTAGGCATGAGTATATAGAGTTAGGTGACAAATCTATTAACCAGCACAACCTAAAGGCTTGTATTGCCTTCCCAACATCCAAAGACATGTTTTTGCATATTCTATAGGATTTCACATAATTTTGTTCGTGCTAACCCTTAGATTTGTACGTGTTTCAAGGTCAAACAAATAGAACACCTGGGTAATGTTAGGCTTTATCTTATCTATTTAACGATGTAACTTTTTTCACATTTTGACAATGTTAAGCCTTTCATCTTTAATTTCTTTTGCTTGTGTGTCTGTTTTTGGTCAAAAACTAGTGTTTGGTCTTTTTTCATTATAAATTAACTGTTCATTGAAATTTTGAATAAATTACATTTTTATAAACTAGATTCCATTCTACACATTAAAAAAAAAATTCAATTAGTTTTCAAAATTTACAAGGGTAGCATGGCCAAAATTCTATTTTTTAGGATGTGTCCACTTTGAAATTTAGTAAAAAATCAAATATTCATTAAAAAATTGTCAGAAAAATTGGCATAAACTACATGCTGTTAGCTAATTTCTCACCGAAGCGAGTTTAAAAATACCAAAAAAAAGTTAACCTTTTGAGGGAGCCACAAAACACACTATGTTATTTTTTTGACATAAACAACACCAATTTCTGTGGCTCCCTCTTTTGAACCCCTTAATCTATACCATTTTAAAAAAAAATTAGTAGTTTAGAAAGTAGATTCGGAGCACTCCAAACATTGTTTTTAGTGCACCTTAAAATTTTGAGTGTAACTATGCTCAATTTCTCATCCAAAGTCAGTATTTTCTGATTTCAGAAAAAAAGTGGCCACTTAAGACCCCTTTTTGGCCCCCCATCTTCTTGCACTTACCCAGACTTACCACCTCACCTTGCTTCTTTGAGTTGGAGTTACTTCAGCATTCACTATTCGACTTGTTTTTTTCCTAAGGGGAGAAATGTCATTTGCCACAAATGGATCATTTTCAGCATTCATACATGGGCATTCTCTTTTGGGATAGGGGCTACTTCATTGTGGGGGGGCTGCAAAGTCTCTTTTACTCTCCTATGGGGGGGTCACATCTGCATCATCAAAGTTAGAGCGACATGGATTCAGGCTTGGTGTAGAGTTATCATCTTCGAGGAGGCTTCCTAGTCCTCTTCTTTTATCTTTTTCTCTCTTTTTAGAGGGGAGTTTTTCCCACGTGGTTTTCTCCTTTTCTCCACTTTATGAGAGATTTCATTGCATTGCATTATGCATGGGTACCTGATCAGGCCTAGTTGCCGGGACCCATCTTCATTTAGCCCACCTAAGCTATGATTAGGGGGGGTGTTGGTGTATATTAAGCTTTCTTAGGAGTGCATATTTAGGAGTCTATGTTTAGCCTTGAACTATACTTGGCATGCCTAGATTAGCTTTGTCTAAGTTAAGTGGTTGATTTTTCTATTCTTGAAGCACCACTATTCTTAGTGAGCTTTTTCTATTATTGGCTCGACTATTCTTAGTCGATTATGCCCTATATGTACTATATCTTGTAAGTTAATTTATCATCCCATATTTTGCATTCCAATTGTCCATTGTTTACAATACTTGTTTTCTTGTAGGTTGAGCGTGCTTGTGTTTGTCTCAGGTGGTTGGAATCGGTACTCACATTCACTCAATGTTCTTTATTTCTACAAGGGTGTTGTATAAAAGAACAAATCTTAATCCATTTCTATCCATCCAAGAGATCGCAGATCCATTCAAGTACCACATAGCATTATTATTTAAGCATGAAATCACTCATTACATCATCAACTTACATCAAGTATCTACAATTAGCGATAGATTAGGGAACATTGCATGATTTCTTGATGTCTTTAGGGCACATTGCATATTGCATGATTGCTTGATGTATTTAGGGCACATTGCATGATTTCTTGATGTCTTTGATCCTTGTTCCAAAACTATTGAATCAAAATCAAGAGTTTTGATTCAATGAAAAGATTATTGCCTAGAATGACTAAAGGTGATAAACAATAACACATTATTTTATATATATAGATTCTAGAAGGTGAGGCAAACAACTTCCAAGCATCTAAGAGTGAGTAGTTGATTTATGTGAATAAGGTTTATTTCTATAGGCGATCATTTCCACAAGAATGGAGTTAAATAGTTCCACAAGCACAAATTTGACCCAGGACATAAAACATTTCCATTAACTATCTATCAAAAATTATTAGTTTTATATATGCTTTTAGAGCATAATTTTGGATTGCAAAGCACATTCTACAATAGAAAGTCATCATGTTGTACACAAAGCTAAGTCCCGATTCCTCATTATCATTTTAAAAAGTGTACTTGTTATTAGTTATTATTGTCAACTCTTTAATATAAGGCTAGTTGCTTACTTGTGCTGACTTTATTGCTTTGCCCTAGAGTTTAGGAAAATTTATTTTATTTCCTTTAAATTATGAACATATGAATTAAATTCAACTAAGTTTGAGAAATTTACTTAATAAATACAAACTAATTGGCCAACAAATTACCCTTCCATTGAGAATAACAATTATTTATAAACATGTGAAACAAATCTAACTATTATTTTTTGACATTTTGTTAACTACAAAGTTTTCTCCACTTAATATAATGAGTCCTACTATATGATAATAAAACATGCCTTATGGTAATTTAGGCTCTATTTGGGTGATAGCACAATAGTGTGTACCACGTTTTGGCCAAAGTGGGACTCTCAATATCGGTATTTTCAACATTTTTCAATTTGTGTCAATTATAGGGAACACGTGGTCAAGAATTTAAGGATGATGTAAAATAATGAGTTGTGAAAATTTCTATATAGATTCAAGCTATTTTAAAAAATAAAAATAAAACAATTATTTCTATCATTTTTTACTTTTATTTTTTAATCAATTTTTAAATTTTTCTATTAATTTTTATTGAGTGACATTATTCCATAACACATAACTTTCACTACAAATAATTTTTTTTCATGATTTATTGGAATTAGACTATTAACTCCACTATCTAGTGCATTGATTTTTTTGGTAATTTATTATCAAATATTTTATCTATTATTAATTTTTGAATTAGTACTAACAAAAATTTCAAACCTATTTTATTCCATAACACATTTCTCTTAGCATATATATCGAAATTAAAATTATCTTTTTTCATTGAAATAAGGACATCTATGTATAGTGCAATTCATCTTTTTGAGATTTTTCTAACAATGTTTGTTATCATTCCTAGTGTCTTGACTACAAGTCATTATTTTTTCATAATAGATCTATATCTATTATAATTTTTTAAAAAATATAATTAAAGAAAACATATTACATGTTATAATTTTTGGAAAGGTAATACTAAGGGATACATACTTACAAAATAAAATTTCTAAATGACTTCATATGATCCCCAAAAAGTGAATCAAAATTGAATTTTTGTTAGCATTTTGATAGGTGCAGAGGAGACTCTGTCAGGGGGTTTGATTTAAGAGTAGAGGGTTCTATCTAAGGGGATTTGATCTAAGGGGGTTTGATACAACCCTCTTCAATCAATCCCCTTAAATGGAACACATATAGGCTTAAATCATTAATTTTTCTAAAAATATGTGATTTTAAGAAAAAATCAGGACGTCCCACAAGTGGGACAAACTATTGTGGGATCACCTATTTAACAACAATGCAATCAATGAAAATAAAATCTAAGCTAAGATAAGCTAAGGCACTAAGTGAAAGATGTTGGTGTGTATATGCACACTTGTTAAATCAAGTTTACTTAGGCTAGTATACTTAGTCCTTTCCCCTATTTTTAAATTAGAAGATTAGAAAAAGTAAGTTGTACAAGTTAGCTAATCATATCCCACTATTTTTCTAATCAATCACATTCAACTATGATGTAAACCAACCAATAAAGTTATTTCTAGGCATACCTTAGATATCTATAAATTTAGCCTTCCTCCTTTCATTTTCACACATATAGGATAAAGTGACATAAACCAACCAATAAAGTTATTTTTAGGTATACCTTAGATATCTATAAATTTAGCCTTCTTCCTTTCATTTTCATTTTCACATATATAGGATAAAGAAGAAATTATCTAAGAGGTATATTCTTTCCTTAAGAGAGAACCATTTTAAGGAGCTTATCTATATAGTGAGAAATTTTTATCAATTTATATTGTTGTCATGCTTATTTGAAGCCTTTTTAATATATTCAAATGACCAATTTCAAGTTTTGGTTATTCTAGTTTCTCGATTTAGATATAATCCTAGTTGTTGATGAGGAGGTTGTGAGTGATTTCCTACTCCTATACTTTAGCATGGTATCAAAGCTAGATATGAAATTAACTATTGAATGGTGGAACAATTAGTACTTGAGCCACTATAGTTTTTCTAAATCTCTCTATGGTTTTCCCCATACTTAATTTTCTCTTTCCTTATTTAAGTAATATTTAAGAAAAATGGTCATTATAATGAGATATAGTTTATGAGTATTAATCTAATTAGTACAAATAGGTATTTTTGGGGTCTCTAAAGACATTATTTTAATTTTAATTTTTTTTTGTTTTATAGAGTTCTATGAAAAACCATAATTTTTTTTATGATTTCTTGTTTATTCTTAGCAAAAAATCATTTTAAAAAAAATGCCTAGATCCTACTTTAATTGTAAAAAAATAGGTTTGTTCTAGTTTTCTAAAAACAATCCCCTTTGGGAACACTAGACACCCAAAACAAGTTGCAACCCCCTTTGTGGACACCAAGACCCTCTTGAAGGGCACAAGTGCCCCTAGCTATGAAAAACCTCCTAATAAGATGCCCTCCTAATAAAACACCTAGTCCTTAATTAATACAACATTCATTATCTATCCAAATACATCCATTATCAATCCAAAGTTGTCAATCCTACAACTACAAACTAGAATCTGATTTCTTTTAGCCCCACTACCTTAGTCATTTAATTGTTTTTAATTTTATGCCATTTGATCATCATATCCCTTCAACATGCCTTAAACCTATTTATTTAGAGATTTATTTCAACACAATGGTAATGTGGTTTATTGAGATTGACAAAGATCAAAGGGTGGATCCAATGTAATAGAAGGTCACATCACCTATAAAGGCCCATTCTTTCCAAAAAAATTCCATGTCATGTAAAGACTTTAACTTTTGGGAGTCATATACTTTAATCTAGGACACCTTTTTTGTTTATTTTTTTTGAAATTACACATTCTTTCACATAGAATTCAGATTTCTAATCAAATTGGATTATTAGTAGACAAACACACACTTTATGTTTTTCATTTTATGTCACAAAGAACAACTCTATTATAATATTACAAATTTTAAGTAGTTCTAGGGGGATGAGCACATTGTAAGTGCATTTTTTTATAAAGTACCCCAAATTTTAGGGGAATTTGTGATGAATTGTAATTTTTTTTGTAGAAAACTATGTATATCTTATTTACATATAATGAATTCCAAAGCTTTTGCTAAAAATTTTTGTATATATTTTTGCATTGATGTTTTGGATCACACTTCATGATCCACCATCTAGAAGATAAAATTGATCAATTTTATCCTCTTCTTGATTATGGATCATAAAGTGTGATCTGAAACATCAATACAAAAAAGATACACATAAATTTCTACCAGAAGCTTTATAATTTAATTTCATCCTCTTCTAGATGGTGGAACATGAAGTGTGATCTGAAACATCAATGCAAAAAAGATATACATAAATTTCTACCAAAATTTTTACAATTCATTACATGGATTGTAGAAATATCATGTAAATATTAAGGAATTTGTGATGATATTCTAAGGCCAAATTTGAAGGCCTTGCTCTCTTTTCATGTATACAAAAACAAGGACACTTCTTAATTCTCATTATTTTCTTTGCACCTTCTTGAACTATTTCTAAGAAAAAACTACCAATACTAACTCCACATAATTTCTTTACTTGGTGAACTAAAATGAGCATAAATATAAGAAGTAAAGGATTGTATAAAGTAAAAAATAGGTGTTGGAATTAAACCCACAAAGGAATTTGAATGAGCAAAGTAGCAAAAGCAATGTGGTGAGTGTTGTGCCTTGCACACATGCCCCATTTTTCTCTAGCAAAATAGGGACCCCTCTCTTTTAGTTGTTATTTTTCCTTTGCTTCATTTTGGGTCAATATTTGATGTAGTCAAGATTGGGGGGTCTTGTCAGACAACCCAATCTTGTAGCTCCAAACAACAAAACCCACAATCACAACAAGATTTGATATGTTTTTATTCATATGTACAATGTTAATCTCAGGAGTACAACATTACACCAAGTCACAAAAATAATGAAAATAATTAGTGTTTTATTCAAATTACAATTTCAACCAATTACATTTGCTTCACAAATCCACAATCTACACAACCTCCATCAGGTAATCTGTCTTAATTACAATGTTTTCCTCTCTTATGATAAAAATAAAGACTCCAAAATACCCCCTTTCCTAGACCAATCGAACCCTCTTACAGAGTGAAGCAACTTTCTTTTATACTTCCAACATGGAGGAAGTTGAACCGTTTACATTATTATAGTTATGAAACTAAATTGTCACAAGCAATTTCAAATGAAACTAGACAATTGTCGACAT
This sequence comes from Cunninghamia lanceolata, assembly GCA_027924645.1. NCBI lineage: Eukaryota > Viridiplantae > Streptophyta > Pinopsida > Cupressales > Cupressaceae > Cunninghamia > Cunninghamia lanceolata. Next base: position 1,305,489 of record BSBN01000538.1, read on the forward strand.
TTGAAAGGACATCAGGAATATTTAAATGAAAATTTGGATATTGTCAGAACGTTTGCATCCAGTTGGAACTTATCAGTGAGTTCTAGTGTGACTGGAACTACCTAATTCCCCAAAACATGGTGTGTTCCAGTCCATCAGGGATTTCCACCTTCCTTGGAACTACTCAATCACTTGTAAGGAGCCACTTTTAGCACTTAAACATTGTCGAAGAACTTTAGGCAATAGGAACTTTATCAAGCTTTTCTGATGTTCTAGGAACTTATCATATCTTTTATTTCCTTTCCCTTTTGTAAGTTGTTGGAGATAAGAGAAGGAACAAGAACTGTCGAGCATTTCTAGTGTTCCTGGAACACCCAAAAACTTTGATTTTGTTCCTAGTCAAGCCAAAAATTCTGATTTGTCCCAGACTTCACCAATTTACTCCAAATTTCACCAAATTGAAACTGTAGATACCTGTAGACACCTAAAAATGGTCACACCAGTTCTTGACTTCATCTACATAATTGGTAAACTTAAATTGAACAATTATCCATTCCACCCGACACATATATTAATTAAATAATTTTTAATTATTTAGTTAATATTTTCTCCATCCCATCTTGTCACCAAAAATCACTAATAATCCTGTTTTCCTCTACTATAGTCTAAAAATCAAATATTTATCCTAAAGACTATAGTTCATATCCATTCCAAAAAATTAAATAAATATGCCTAATTATTTAATTCCCTATTTTACCCACTTTTGATTACTTTTAAGTAATCATCATTAATTTCCTCCTAATCATGTGCACATGGGTTAATTTAAATTAATCTAGGATTACATCTCCCAATGTTTCTAGAAGTCCACTTGTCATTCCATGTACATGACAAATGGTACTTTGGAAGCATGGGAAAATCTTCCAAATAGTTCCATTTGTCCTCTCACCCACTCCATGTGTCACTATTCACCAAATTAAAAAAATTCCATGTGGCACTATTCCTCCAATTTTAAATTCCACATGTCCTCTCATCCTATTTTTTAATTTTCCATAAAATCCAAGCCTTACCTTTTCATAAATGAGTCCTTACACATCATCCACCTACTCAATCTTGGCCATCCATCCAATCAACCCTTCATTCTCCACCCCTGATCTCTTCTTGAATCTTGGAGCTCCACTCTCATACAATCTCCTTTTGACACTTATCCATCTCTCATTGCTTGAGAGCCCTCAAGAAATATGAGCATTTGATCTCCACAATTAATCCTACCCCTCCATCTTGACCTCCAAAAATCTATAAATTGGAGTTCACCCCCCTCATTTTTGCAACACTTTTGAAGGCAAGGAAATTTTGTTTCTATGAGCACTTAACATCACTTAGCTATTAGCATAAATCATAATCAATTATCACATATCAAGAGCTTTGCATAATCATTTAGGGTGTAATTAGGATAGTTTATTTGCATTGTTCTTTGGTGTAATCTTGAGGTTGTAGTTGTTTTAGAATTGCATAGGTTAGAGTTAATCTAGCTTGTTTATCATAGTTTATATTCAATTACATACATTTTGGCACGCTCAGTGGGACCCCACCACCTAACATAACCTCTTTTTTTATGAGTTTCTTGTTTGTTGTTTCCATGCAGGTTGCAGTCATGCCTATGCCTGCAGATCATCGCCTATTGTTTCAACACCCTCATTCCCTGCTTAAGCTCGTACATGTCTGCCGTTAGTGCCTACATAGTTTCTATCAGTGTCTGTGGTTGATAACTCTCTGTTTTACAGGTTGTATTTAGATCAACGCCTGTGTGCTGTCAATTAGCACTCGCGTTTAAACAAGCATTTCAATTATTTTGTGCTTTGAATTTTCATATCTAAGGGCTTTAATTGGTTTTATTTTCATCTCTAGCAGCTCCTAACATGCTATTTTGCAGGTTTGACATTTTTCTTTGTAGAATTTCATGTAGTTGCAGGTCACCCTTTGTCACAACACCAGTTTAGCTCCTGTGTAGTCGAGTTCAGCACCCCTACACTCAGGTATAACCTCTATTTTTCAGCATGTTTGTTTGCTAGATTAACGCTTGTGTCAGATTATTTAGCACCTCTATTTTCTTTCAGTGCCTGTATTTATTAGATTAGCACCTATGTCTATTAGATTAGCACCTACATGTCATCTTTCAACACCTGCACAAGTGTCTATCAGTGCCTGCATAGTCTCTGTCAGCACCCTCATCTGTTACAATTTTGTTTTGGGCTAACATATTTATCTTGGGCTTACTTTTTGTGATTGCAACATCCTTTGACCATCCAAGACAATCATAAGAATACTAACCTTATGGTTTTTCAACCCTGCAAGTCAAAGTTTTGTTTTTATTACTAGTTTAAGCATTAAATTAAAGTAGAAGGGAATTAACTTGTTTGCTTTTTCTTAGGGTGCTAGAAGGTGTATGCTCTCCCCTTGCACCTTTGGGTGATCTTAGGGATCAAAAGCCTTCTTTCACTCTCTTTTTTTATTGTTAATTCCTAGGGTGTTACTTCACATATGCTCTCCCCTTACGCTTCGTACAATCTTGGGGATCAAAAGTGAGTAACATTCCTTCCCATTAGGAGGCCTGCTAGGGGATTTCATCACCCCTAGGGATGACCTCAACCACGTGTACAAATAGGGTATACAAAGGGGGGAGAGCAAAAGATGTACCTCAATGGTTAACATGACTGGTCCAAATTGATCCCTAAGACTCTCGGTCCACCAAGACTTGGTTTGGTGATGTTTGTGGCTCATCACTTGGAATCATGTTCATGGTTTGGGCCCCATGTACCTTTCATATATAGAGGACTCCTTAGAAGCCTTGTAAACCTAGATTAATTCCATCAACTATCATATCTTGTGTTGTGTCACTATGGTAGGAGGGGAAGGCGCTCATGCATACCGTTATACTTGAGATAGGGGCTACTTTGGGCAAGATGGAAGTCTCCAAGGTAAGGGGTATATGGTGGTACATGACCATATATTCCCTATCTATCCAAGCTATAGCATTATGGTTTAATGGGGGTGGGAATCTCTTCTGTTGGGGTTGGCTCACAACCATTTTGTGAGATCCACAAGATATGTCACACCTACTTGACTAATTTTAGGCTTGTGATCAAGTGTTTGGCATGTCTTCTTTGTGCAAAACCAATGAAATCCATATAAGCCTTATTCCCAAAGTGTCAAAATAACCATTGTGTTTGATTATTTGTCTCTTGCCAAGAAAATCCATCCATCAAACACCTCAAGATTACAAAATAGACCCTATCAATGCATGTGCATGTCTCACAGTGCTTATGATCTAAGTTTTAGCATCTATGCTTGATGGTTCAATGCCCCTAACTTGATCCTTCATACTAATAGAAATACTTCCGTGCCCCTATATCTAGGATTAGCACTTGTGAGACCTCTATCGGTGCCTATGCAAAAACATCAAACATTTACATCTTGTCTTTTAGCGTCCATGACATCAAACGACACCTGTGCTTTGTCTTTTAGCACCCTTGATGTTTTTGTTAGCACCCATGATACCAAATAGCACCTGTCACCTCTGTCTCGGCACTTGTGTATGTAACTATATGCAGCTAAGAGTACCCTCTTTCAAAGTCAAAATTAGACTTGTGACTAGCCTTAGACACATCGTATACCCATCCACCTCACCCTCAAAATCACACAATCACCTTCACAATCCCGCTTGGCATTGAAACATTACACCCCCATTAGATAATCTCCACGACATCTATCTAGACCTTAGCCTTGTGATCAATGCACTTTAATCTATTCTCATCATTTCAAACCTCCTTTGTCAAATCAAATTAATCAAACCAAATCCTCTCATTTCGCCATCAAATCAAATCATCCAAATCACATCCTCTCATCCATCATTACCAAATTTGTTAAATCTAGAATCTAGATCTTTCATTTATCATCCTTTAGTTTGCATTAGACTTAAGAATTTGTCTATCTTAAGTTTAGTGTAAATTAAACCCTATCCTTCTTAGATAAATTAGCTTAGGAGCTTAGACTACTCTTCAGTTGGTGGACTCCAAGAATCCTTTTTTTCTTAGTGCATCTTGTCTACCCCAAGTAAGACAATCCCATCCTCTTTTTTCTTAGGCTCTTTGTCTACCCTAAGTAAGAAAGGATAAAATCCCTCCACTATTCACAAAAGATCTAGATTTGTGCTTAAATCCTATTTGGTAAAATCATAATCCATCATTGAAACCTTAATCATCATCAATTCTACCAATCATCCATCCCAAAAAACTAATCCTTGATTAAGAACTTTGCCTATCTTAAGTAGGATCCTCATCCACTCACACTATCAAAATCTTCAAATCACACCCCCATCCAACACAAATCTACCATTTTATGCCTCCCATCACTCAATCACAAGCAAATCTCAAAATGGATTCTCATTACCAACCCACTTCTCCTAGCTCTACCACAAGCAATATGGAGGAATATGTTAATCAACTTGAAATGGGAGAAACATCTGCCCCCACTTATGCATATTCACCCACATTCATTGACTTTCTTAATGAGAAGAGGCTACATGACAAATTTGACTAATTCCTTGAAAATCATAATGATAAATTCTTGGAGCAACTTATCAACCATGGAGCACATCTCCCTCACCACTTCGATAAATACAAACTCAAGACATTTTTCCACAACAAGCCACCATCACCCATTTATAATCAGCCACGACTACATGTCCCTAATCCAAACAACCCAGTCTATGATAATCCATGGGCCCAAATCACCACACCCACTAATCCCATACACACCATTAACTAACACATAGGAACTAGTGTCATCCCACATTCACAAGTATCAGATCCTCCCTATGACATGTCACCACACATGATGCCATCCAATCCTCCAACTTCCACAAACATCACTACTAATCCATCCAACTCAATTTTCTTCACCACTCCACCCATCAATACAAACTCCTCCAATATTCCTCAAAATATGGCTAATGTCATCACCATCCCAAAATGACTTCCACCCTTATTCATCCCCCAAAGGATGACTATGACTCAAACAACATTGCCACCTACCATACTTTCACAAACACTTCTCCAAATTCAACACCCACTCACATCAGAACCACCACATCACTCACAAAATCCCTTAACGAGCTATACACATCCCACACATACCAAACCACCACAAACCTATTATTCTACCACCCATCTAAAACCACCCAATGTTGCATCCATGCAACACCAAAACATTGCCCAACAACATCAACCACCATTACAATCACAACAAACATACTACTCTTCCACTTACACCCAACCACCCAACACTATGTCCATGCCCCCACAACATCAAATATACAGACCCCCTATCCATTCACAAGCCATGGATTCACTATCATACAATCCTTAACAAAAACACCTCATCCCACAATACCAACCACCATTTCAACAATCAACACAACCACTGCCTCTTGCCAACCCCTTTGATTAGAAATGGCAAGACATGAAAAATGAACTTAAGAACCTTCAACTAGGGATTCAAAAGAAACATTATAAGTTCAAAGACTTATGTCCCTACCCATTTGATAGAACTATGACAACTATACCTTTTCCCCAACATTTCAAAATTCCCAAGTTTGATAAATACAAGGGAAAATGAGATCCCTGTGACCATGTCAAGGAATTCTTCATGGCTTACCAAGAAGAATCCTATGATGACCAATTCCTCCTTCATCTTTTTCCACAAAGCTTAGGAGGACAAGCTTTAGAATGGTTCATGCACCTACCTTATGGCACTATCTCCACCTTCTTCGACCTATCAAAAAAATTTGTCACCTATTTCTCCTATAATGTAGAGCATGAGATCACCATGTTTGATCTTTACAACACCAAGCAATGAAATGGTGAAAGTTTTTCCGCATACCTACAAAGGTGGAGGTCATTTTATAGTCATTTTCCTTGGTCCACACTTGAAAAACAAGTTGTTCATATTTTCATCCAAAATTTGAACCAAGAAATGGTGTTTCACTTACAAGTACATTACAGTGCATCAAACTTTGATGAGATCATTGAAAAAGGGGTCACTATAAAAAAAGCTCTCATAGCCAAAGGTTTGGTCAAAATCTACAATAAAAATGATAACGACAAATCATCCAACGACAAACCAAAATTTTTGGCTAAGAATAAGAATGTTGTAGGTGATGGTGCTACCAACTTCAAGCATATACAAGTTACTGCCCCCAAACCAAAAGATACCCCTATGGTACAAATTGTCTCCCAACCAAATAATGTCTCCATATTGTCGGGACAATCTAAATACAACAATCCCAATAATCCAAAACACAAATATACTTCATTAGGGGAACCAAGCCAACATGGTTGTGTTCTCCACAACCAAACCATTCGATGAGAACCAACCCAAGCCCACTTAGTACAAAGAAAATGAATATTGTGACTACCATCATATTAAAGAATATTCCATGGCCAAGTGCATGAAACTCAAATACTATGTCCAAGACCTTGTTCACCACAGAGAAATCCAAGTGGAAGGAAGTACCAACACATCACCCAATGATGGTTTGGGAGTATACCAGGATCCCCTACCCAACCATAACCAACCTTCGTCCTCCAACACCAACCAAAACAATCATACCAATCACATCCAATATAACAATGTCCCTTATAACTACAATAATATTATGGGAAGAATTGATTTTGATTTCACATGTGTCTCCATTATCAAGATAATAAAATAAATCTCTTGAATGTGCTGTCACCACACGATGTGGATAGATAACCATCAAGGGTCCTTCTCCACCTTCCACTACAATAGTAGCCGAGTATAACCTCCTAGATCACCTAGGGAAAACACCAATACAAATCTCTATTCTAAAACTTCTCAAAATATCCTCATTCATCGTAACATACTTGATAAAGTCCTCCAAGAGTCCCATGTCCCCACCGATATTCAACCCGAGCATTCCAAAATCTCATTGCCCATCTATCATCCTCATATCACCTCACCTTTAGCCAATCTAACATGCCACCAATTGACCTCTCGCATAATAAAGCTTTGCACATCGAAGTCCAAATTGTCAAACATAAAAGTCAAACATGTTATCTTGGATAATGGATTTGGTTTGAACTTGTGTACATAAAAATTCATAAAGCTATTTGGGTATTCAGTGTTAGAGTTGGCTATGATTGGAGCCACCCAAGATCTAGGACTTCATGAAAGCACAAGAGAGATAAAATGAAAGAATAATGTTATTCTATCAATGAATGCAAAAGATTGCAAGATTACAAGAGATTACATTGGATTGTTACATAATACATGAAGAGAGCCTTGCTTATAAAGGCAAGGTGAGAGCTAGAAAGGTGGAGTGGAAAGTGGAGATATTCCTACAAATGTATGTGTCAATTAGAGGATGATAACTAATTGTACATGTGGAGGATAAGACAAGTCACTCCAACTATCAACAACTCAACACACAATTAGACTCAACTAGAAATCTAGAAGACTCACTAAGTCAACTTAACATGTGTGATTTATGTGTGATGTGTGAATATTATTTAACTAATAAATAGTTAAATAATATGAATTATCCACACAAGGGTAAACCGGTTAGGTGATAACCCTGTTCACACCAACATTCAGTGGATAACCTAGAACCCTTGGTGATTTCCATCAAGGCATATGACAATACAAAAAGAGAATCCAAAGGTACTATTTGTCTTCCCATTAAGGTGGGTCCTATCATCCAACCCACTCTATGCCATGTTGTCGATCTTGACCTCCCCTATAATCTTCTCCTCACACAACCATGGCTTCATGCCATGGAAGACATTCCCTCCACCTATCACTAATGCCTTAAGTTCCTGCATAATGGTGTGGAAGTCACTATTCATGCCGATCAACAACCCTTTGAGTTTTATAAGGCTTTAGAAGTCATATATGATCAACAATTCCATTGTCCTAGCACTTATGTGGACCATATCAAAGACCCCACATCCAGTCCATCCACTTCTTCTGAAGAATCCATATCATCTCAACCATCCACCTCTCACTCTACCCTAATCCCTCATGTGTCTAAGGTCAAGACCACTGACAAAGGTTGTGGGGAGTATACACTTCATAATGCCTTTCATGTGGGACAACCTCCTTTGTCCCATAGATCTCATGGACACATATTACATAAAAAAACCCACAAGAAGATTCACAAACTAGGTGATGGGATTCCCTTCACTCCAGCAGTGATACCCCGAGAAGAAGAAGAAATCATAGACTTCATAGAGAATTGGTTATATTGTGATGAATCTGATAAGGAAGAAGATGATCTCACCTACCTAAAGATGAAATATCCTGTGCCATATCAAATGTGTGAAAAAATGCCTTATCAAGGAAAAGGACTTAGCATTAATGAGCAAGGACCTACTAATCTTATTCCAGTAGACCCAACTTCACCAAAGTACAGTATGCCAAATACTTTGTCTTAAGATATACATCGCCTATTGTGAGAATCAAGGGTCCTTGTGAACATTCAGAAGTCACAAATGATCCTCTTCCTGCTATTGACAACATCGTACTAGACGTCAACATAGCCCCATATTAAGATCTTGATCTCTTATGTATCTTTCCTGACAATTCCATTTTCCTCATCGACCTCTCCCTTGTCCATCCCAATCTCATTGACTGGGACCAACAAGGGCCACCACCTCTTGATATGCTCCAAAACAATGAGGCTCTTAATGCATTCCTAAAACCCCATGACACATCAAAGTACAAAGTATGCCTAAATGCTGACACGTACTTTGGGGAACATGAGGAGTTCCTTAGTCAAAATAAAAAATCAAAAAATAGAAAAACGTCCCCTAGTGAAAACCTCTTTCAGGCACTATTAGACACAAAAGAGAAAAATAAAGACATATCTCCTAATGAAAATCTCTCCGAGGCACTAGAAGATGAGGAGCTCCACCTTTGACCCATGCTTCCACATTGGTAGGAATATTCCACCATCCTAATTGAAGACACACAAGAGATCAAGCTTGGAACTGAAGAGCAACCTAAAATCACCCATCTTGTAGAGAGCCTCACCACTGAGGAAAAATATAACATGTCAGCTATACTAAAAAAAATACTAGACATCTTTGCTTGGTCCTATGCAGATATGCTAGGCTTGGATCCTTCATTAGTCATTCATCATCTTGTCATACATCTAGATGCAAGGCTCGTCAAACAAAAGCTCTAGAAAATGTACCCTCAGGTCGCCTTGTTAGTCAAAGAAGAAATATAGAAACTACTAGAATTAGGCTTCATTCACCCTATTGATTATCCTGAATGGGTTTCAAACATTGTCCTTGTTGCCAAGAAATCTGGGGGCATTCGAATCTACACAGATTTTTAGGATCTAAACAAAGCATATCCAAAAGAGGATTTCCCACTCCCAAACATTGACATCATTGTTCACATGACAGCTGGTCATGAAATGCTCTCCCTCATGGATGGATTTTTTAGGTATAATTAGATCAAAATTGCCCCTGAAGATCAACATAAAACAACTTTTACATGTCCTTGGGGCACCTATTGATGGTAAGTCATGCCCTTTGGACTTAATAATGCAGGGGCAACATACCAATGAGCCATGACCAGTATTTTTCATGACATGCTGCACAAGATTATGGAAGACTATGTAGATGACCTACTTGAGAAATCTAGAACAAGGGATGAAAATCTTGAAGTGCTACAACATATGTTTGAGCGCCTAAGGGAATACAAGCTATGCCTCAATCCCAAAAAATGTGTCTTTGGGGTAACATTAGGAAAACTCTTGGGCTTCATTGTTTCTTGTAGAGGAATTGAACTGGATCCAGCTAAGGTCACAGCCATTACAGAAATGCCACCACCCAAGACTTTGAAATAGCTTCATAGCCTCCAAGGAAAACTTCAGGCCATCTATAGATTTATTGCCCAACTCACTGATAAGTGCCAATAATTTGCTCATAAGCTTCAATCACTCTGGGGGTACTTCTAGCACAACATGATGAAATTAGCCGTGAAAGGGCTATTTATTAAATCAGCAAGACCCTTGTCGGCTATGAACTTAATTACACACATATGGAATGAGTATGTCTAGCTCATAGGACGAATGGCTAAATGGGTTATGCTACTCAGTGAATTTGATATTGAATATGTGGACCACAAAGCTATTAAGGGCCAGGTTGTGGAAGATTAGTTAGAAGAGGCTCCTCTCATTGACCATCAACCTCTGACTATAGATTTTCCAAATGAATCTATCCTCACAACAATAGAACCAACTATGTGGAAATTTTATTTTGATGGATCATTTACAAGTCATGGCTCAGGATCTCGAATACTTTTGGTCACTTCCCAAGGAGACTACATTCCTAAGACATATAGGCTTGCCTTCCCATGCATAAAAAATGTGGCCGAATATGAAGCCTTGATCATCAACCTTAAAACAACAACTCAATGGAACATCCAACAGTTACAGGCTTATGGCGACTCCCAATTGGTCATTAAGCAAGTCAATGATGAATACTACACTAAAGATGAAAAATTGATTCCTTATAAGAAAATGGTTGATGAATAAAAGCTATAGTCTATCTACATTTAGTTCGAACAAGTGCCTAGACTTCACAACAAAGCATCCGATGCAATGGCTACCATTGGGTCCCTCCTAGACATGCCACATGATATCCATCAACGTGAATTCCTTATGGAACAAATCCTTATGCAAGCATATAGAGTCATGGAATTGGAATTTATATGTAAAATTGTTGGTCCTGAGATCTTGTGGTATCATAACATTTATGTACTTACCTCCAAAATCACACAATTCCACCCATCTTTTCCCACAAACAAAAAAGATCCCTCATCCACCAAGCTTCACACTATACCATACTCGTTGACACCCTTTACCACTGAAGTTGTAATGGCACTCTCTTGTGATGTCTAAATACAGAAGAGGCTTCACCTGTACTACACAAAGTTAATGCTGGTATCTACGGTGCTCACACAAGCAATATCATCCTCACCAAAAAACTCTTACGCACATGATATTATTGGCCAACTATGGAGCATGATGCCTATGAATATGTGAAGAAGTGTAAACCTTGTTAGTAGCATGGGGACCTCATTCATGCTCCCTCTTAGGCCTTGTAACCGATCATGACACCATGGCCCTTCTCTCAATGGGGCCTAGATTTGGTTGGCAGGACTCAACCCCTCATCCAATGGCCACAAATTCATCATCATGACTACTGAATACTTTACAAAGTGGGTTGAAGCCAACCCCCTCACCTTTACCACTGGTTCCTAAATTGCTAAATTCATCCTCTATCACCTCATTTTCGATTAGGTATTCCATCCGCTATCATCATCGATAATGGAAAACCCTTCAAAAATAATGATGTTCATACACTTTGTGATCAATTCCACATTAAAAATCATTGGTCCACTCCATACTATCCCCAAGGAAATGGCTAAGCCAAGGAAACTAATAAAACCTTCCTAAAAATCCTCAAGAAAGTTGTAAATGAAACTGTATACGCCTAAATATGACACGACTCTGTCCAAATAAATATTCTTAATATTTATTTAAGTTTAATTCTTCTATCAATAAATAAATAAACCAATTTATTTATTTGATTCATATTCCTCTAAGTTAATTAAATATCAAAATATTTAATTACCTCTTCTAAAGTCAAAATTAAATAAATCCTTTATTTAATTTAATTCTTCCAAACAATTAAATAATTCTTAATTATTTAATTAAATCAAATTCTTCTTCCAAATTTAAATAAATCAATCAAATTTATTTAAATTCTCTCAATCTCTAAAAATAAAATATAATCAAATATTTTATTTATTCTTCCAAATCATGCACAACAATTAAATAAATTTATTTATTTAATTTGCTTTCTTATATTTCTTATTCCTCAAAATATCTTCCAAATCTTCTAAAAATAATTCTTCTTCTTCATGCACACAAAATTAAATAATTTATTATTTAATTTCTCTCAAATCATGCAAAAGCACATCACAAGTTGAGTTAATTGATTTAATCAACCTTGTTTTTATCAATAACTATTAAATTAGAAAAAAAGCATTCTAATTTATGAACTCAAATCTTATCTTTATAAAAGAAAGCAGTTAACTCAAACAAAATAGCTTTTGTGTGACACTTGTCTTCTTTCTATTCACACACATTCTCTCAAGGTTCCTATACCATTGATCTTATTCTTTCTATACCATTGATCTTCTCTCTCACAAGTCTATAAATTGAACCCTATTCCTCCATTTCATTCATCTAAGCTTTTAGTATCGTTACTCTGCAGAATTTACAGTGCGCCTTTGGCACCCAAATCCATCCATAGCTTGCGATCACCCTTTTATTGTATTGAAGCTCATTTTCATTACAAGAAGTATCATAGCCATGTCTCCATCATCATCTTGAAAAAAAAAGCAAGGATGCACGCTTTCTAAGGGTTTCAATTCACATACAAAGATCAATTGAGACTAGGCGAACAATGGAAGCAGCAAAGTAACAAGGTTTGCATAGTTTGTTCTTTGTTATTTGAATCTTTATTATTTGCAATTTCTATTGAGATTATTGGTTTATTGATTGAGTTTAATACTTTGATAATATTTCTAGTAACAGAAACTGGTCATGATCAGCACCTCCATATTCATCTAGCCCTTTGGGCATATCGCACAAGCATCTGTACACCTACCGGAGCCACTCCATATTCACTCATATTTAGGTCTAAAGCAATCTTTCCAATTGAGATTGAACTCCCCTCCTTACACATCTCCTTGTGTAATCTCATCACCGAGGAGGAATATCATGGTGCACACCTGTAAGAGTTAGAGATACTAGATGAATGGTGCCTCAATGTTTTGATTCATCTCTGGGCATATCAAAATCAGCTCTATAGATCATACAACAAGAAGATATGTGCCACAGAATTTGGTATAGGTGATTTGGTCCTAAAAGAAAATCAGAAGAATCTTCAAGATCAAGAAAAGAAAGGCAAATTTGAACTCAACTAGTTGGACCCCTATGCGGTTGTCTCTAAGTATGGCTCTAGGGAATACCATTTGGCAACTCTTGAAGACAAAGAACTTGAAGAATCTATGAACATCATCCATCTCAAATGGTTCTATACCTAGGCCACTGAATACACCTTAAAAAATAGAAAAAAATCCAAAAAACAAAAAAAGGTAAAAAATAGTAAAGAGAAATAATTTATCTTGTAGTGAAAACCACATCTTGTGGTGCCTTGGATAAGTACCATGATGAAAACCTACTCACAGGCATCATGTGTAGTATCAAACTAGATCCACTATTCACACCCTTCCATTGTTATGTCAATCATCTCCATTCCACTTCCAAATTCAAGATTAGAGGTTTGTGATGGATTACTATTTCCCCATTCCATCTATAACAACATTCTTATAAAACCTGTCCATCCATCCTGCTAATACATCCACTCCATAAATATCCATGCTAGGATCCTAGTATCTCCAACCCCCATGGTTGCCCCTACTACTTGATCTTGGTTTATCCACCTTTCACATCTCACTACATACAGGCACTTCATCACATCTCTCATAATAAAAATTCACTCCATAATAAACAAATACTCATATCCACCACCATCCTTCTCCATCCCCATCCTCACCTAAACTTGACATTCATGTAACAAGCATACTATGCATACTACCAAAGCTTCAAGCTTCCATCCAAATCAAAAGCAATGATATCAATCTTGACTTAGCATATTGCCTCCATATCTATTCACCTATCATTTGAATTATCCAAATCATCATTAATCCTTGCCTTATGGATGCATCCTTCCTACAATAGGCAGAATCCTAAATCCACACAACTCTTGGAAAGAGATATGATGCATGTATGTTCGGTTTGATTAGTTGGTCTTTTTCTTGTTGTTTTTTTCTTTTTGTCTCATTCCATGATTCCTTCAATTCCACCTCGATATTTCTATATCTTGGTGTGTTATGGAGGGAATAGAATGGGGCATAGTCATTTCTTTCGTATGTTGTGTTTGTTGGTTGCTCTTATTACTTCAGTTAACATTCATATCTTATGTGTGTTTGAATAGCTTTTTACATACTAGTCATCTTTTTGCATCTAAGGCCATTCAACACCTTCTGTGCATTAAGGACATATGCTCTAGATTTTCTTCCTCACATGTCTAGATAAGGTTGTATTATGTTGGGCATTCATCCTTTTGTTTGCAGAGTCAAGTCCTATGCATGGGATAAATTATTACCTTGGTACCTTATACTCGGGTGCATAACATCTCATGCTATATCAAAATAAGTGCTCATGACTATATGCAGTATTTTAAATGCATTCAAAATTTCCTCCATATCCATTATTCCATCACCTTCCTACTCTACCCATCCATTTCTAGCTCCAAGGTTCAAGAAGTGATCCTCCCACCATCTCTCCTAGATCCCACTCCCTATCCTACTTGTCATTTCATCGTAAGGGCTTGATTGAAAAACCATACCCCTATCACCGATGTCTTGGCAAGATCCTTGATTTCCCCCTCACCTATCTAAATTATCCTATGTGCACATTCTCTATTTTCCCCATTCTATCTTCCTCCCATCTCTACCATTCCTACACATTATCATACTCATCCATCTCACCTAATTCAAACTTTTCCCTATGATCATTTCTAGTGACCATTTATCATGACCAACCAAAAAATTAACATTGTCCATTGCATCACACACATCCCATCATTAATAAAAACACATGCATTTAATTAACATTCCATCCATAACATCATCCTAATTCATTTACACAATCATGTAATCCACAACATCAATATCCATTCATAACATATATTTATTAATCTAAGAATCTTTCTAACACTTTCCATCTCATTCCATTTCCATACACACATTTAGCATTTTCCATACCATTCATGTTCATTCATAATATATATTTATTAATTTAAGCATCTTTTTAACATTTTCCATCTCATTCCATTTCTGTCCATAATATATGTTTATTAATTTGAGCATCTTTTCACAAAACCACATCATCATCCTTATTATCCAAAATTAGCAAGTGCACTTGTATACCTATGCATATTCCACCCATAACACATGCACCAAACATCCATAAATAATCAAACACATCCATAGCCATACATAGCTAGCCATAATCCATAACATAATTTTATAACATCATAATCCATAACCATCACAAAAACATAAACATCCATGACATCATAATGCATAAAAAACACCCACATCATATATAATCCACATATATGTATGCCATGAGACCATCCTAACCACATGCATACATATCAATTTCCACATCATTGCATATTCCATTCATAATATATGTTTATTAATCTAAGCATCTTTTCATACACAATTTCCATCATAATCCATCTAACTATCACATAGTCACATATACATACATCCATAACAATAAAATACATCCATAATCCATCAACATAAAATCATCACCATAATCATAGCATACCATCATCATACATCTCATATATTATCATAACACATGTCTCTAATGTATATCATAACAAATCCATGTCATAACACATATAATCCATCACACGACCATCATCATATAACATCATAGCATCCATAACATCAAAATCATCATAAAACATGCTTACATCATCATCTAAACATCCTATTCATAACATCATCAAATCATATAAACATCATATTTATAACCATAACATCATATGAATACACATATTTATCCATGCATCATCATGTATACCATAACATCATCATAAATAAAATAACACATCACATCATCATATTGAAATTATGTCAACATCATATCATCATATCATCATCCATAAACATCAATAAAACTATATCAATGTCCATATATCGCTGCCAAAACATGTCATCTCATATACATCAAAAAATGGTCATGATACAATGTCTATGCAAGTGCTCCACAGAGCTATCAAAATACAATATGGGCTTGAACCTCAAATCAAAAAATATATACAAATCAAAATATATACCCCAACCTCTAGGTTAAACTCCCCCCTCTGATGGTGCTGATTGTGCTAGCTATGAGGGCCCTACCAATGCTAATGGTAGTGCTAGAGGAGGTGTACCCATAGGCTGTCGTGTTGGCCCTAGTACAAATCTCTTTGACCAACCTATCCTCCGTGATGTTAAAGCCCTTGACTAACTCTGAAAACTCTCCCTCCTATCTGCAGGCACCTCCCTCTCATATAAGGTCTTGTAGTGCTAGGCCTCTCGAGTAGCTCAATATAGGTGACTCTATAGCCCCCAACACATCTGCCATCCCTGGCTCGAGCACCTTCCGCTCCCCATCCCTCTCCTACTGATACCTAGCTAGCTATGCCTACAACTATGTTATTAGCCCCTATCCTTGTGCTACCTATGCATATAGCTATGTCACTTTCACCTATAACTATGTGAGTTCTTGTCCCCCTACATGTGCTAGCTACACCTACACAACTACACCACTTATCCCTGTAACTAGCCTAATTGTGCCTATAGCTATGTCACCTGCCCCTGCAATTGTGTCACTTGACCCTATTCCATCACATTCATTTTCATCATAAATTAGACTTCAAAACATTCACATAACATTTTGTCCCAAGATCTCAAACCTAGGGCTTCAAAAACAACGATTTTCACTAAATTTGGCCTTATCGACTCTATAAACTTGCACCATAGGAGTATTTTGAAAAGTATTTTTGCATTAATTGGCTGTTATTAGGGTAATAATTTTCTTCCCCTCATAAAAAATCTTCACAACCCCCTTTTAACGAGCTCTTGTATTGAAAGTTTGGTGAAAAACTACATATTTTGACCATTTTTGCCCTAGGGTTTGACCTAGTTTACACTCCAAGCATGTTGTGATCAATTTCATGGATTGAGGTGACTGATATTATTGATTTTATTTTCTATACCTCCCAAAATTCATTACAACACCTCTTTTGCTAGGTCTTGGAATTGAAAAACCATGAAAAATAGCCTATTTTTGCTATATTTTCACTAGGGTTTTACCTTAAGTGGCACTAAGAGTGTGTTGTGTTGGGAATTTTGGCACCAAGTGGCTGTTATTACTAATATTATTTTCTTTCCATCATCTTTTTCCTCACAACACCCTTTGTTATGCCCTCTTGCATTAAGTTTTGGTGAAAAAAGTGCTTATTTTGACATAGTTTCACTATATTTTGACTTGGCATTATCTTGGACTTGCATCAAGAGTGTGTTGGGAAGGATCTTATTGGTGTTTTGGACTGATATCAGACATATAACTTCCTTCCCCTGATCAAAATCCTTACTCACTTATTTAATTTGAGAAAGAACCAAAGAAGCAAGCATTTTAAGTCATTTTCATACATTCTTTTGCACTTGTCTTTTGCATCAAATTTGAAAAGCTTTTAAAATATGAGTTTACATTGAAAACAATGCAATGGCACCTTCATGTCATTTTTCTATGGTATCTTTGCATGCATTTATCAAAGATCTTGATTTTGACAAATTCCTAATTCTCATGAGTAAACATCCTTTGATATTAGAAGATTTAACCAAATTCATCTCTAGGAACACTCATGAGAAAGATGAGAGTGACATGCCTTTTTCCACCATAGAGTATGATGATGATGATGTACCTTACTCTCATCCCATTGCTCTCCCTAGCCAAGATGTAGCATTAGTGGATGAGAAAATCTCTCACATTAAATACTTTAGGGATGGATGTTGGGTGTAATCAAGAGGGAAACAATGTTAATTCAATACTTATTAATAGACTTGGTAACACTATTCCTAAGATGGTTGTGCAGGGGCCACCTAATGTACCTTCTTGCTTAAAGCTGATGATTACGGTTCAAGGTGTTCAAAATGTGTTACAACAACCACATCACAATGTGATTGTTCACACATACAACACCCATAGTAACAAGCAAAGTAACCAAGCACTGCATGTGCCTGTCTCTCTTCCATGTTCTCAACCTATGCTCCCTCAACCACCTCATCTTACTCAGAAAAGTGGTCAAGAGTATGATCTTGTCAAATAGCTTCGCGCTACTCTGGCTAAGATCTCTCTTTGGGATTTAATACAAACATCACCTACATACCATGGAATGCTCCAAGAAGCTTTACAAAAGGTGATTGTGCCACCTACTATTAAGCCAAATGATGTAGTAGCCGTATTGGATAGTATGCATGTGACAAAAATAAATATTCTTTTTCAACCACAGGAATTACCATCAATTGAAGTTCAAAACCAATATGATCCTCTTATAATCTTTGTCACAATAAACAAAATGTTGGTTAAGAGAGTTATGATTGATAATGGATCGGCTCTTAATGTTTGCGGCATAGACTTATTACATAAGATTAAAGTTGATACATCTGCCATCAAGCTAGAACCATTAAGTATTCGTGGTTTTGACAATGTTGGACGATAATCTATAGGCACTATAACTTTACCTATACAAGTGGGACCTGTGATTGTGCCTACTCTGATTCATGTCATGCCTAGTTCTTTATCTTACAACATGATTCTTGGTAGACCTTGGATTCATGCATTGGGGGTAGTCCCTTCCACTCTACATCATTCAATCAAATTTATATTCAAAGGTAAACTTCATACTATTCATGCTAATCTTGAACTAGATAACTATTTACACATTGAAATGCAAAAACCAGTTTACAATCATATGATCTTAAACAATTTGCGAGGCGATCCATCAATGACTAATGTTGTGCAAAACTCCCAACCATTGAATGCACTTGTTGTGATGATTGGGGTTCACTGGATTTTAATCCTTGTAGTATAGGGGAAAATAAAATTAATAGCCTTGACACATCAAAAGTGGCATCAATCTCACCTAAGCAATCTTTTGAAGCAGCTAAGAAACCTAAAATCCCCTTGGTAGAAAATAAAAACAATACTCACTTATACCACAAATTACGAGACCTATGAGGCTTCACCATCTTCTAAGGAAATGACATCCCTTTACGGTCAATGATTTAAATTCCTTTATAATAATTGTGAATATGTAGGTAAGGGATGTGGTGTAAATCAACAAGGGATTCGAATACCTATAGAATCCATTTCAACACATTACTCAAGTGGCATTGGATATAATCCTTTTAAAGAAAAGAAAGCCTCTCGTCGTCCTACACTTAATGTTAATTCAACAAGATCAAAACAACATGATAGATATCCTAGATATGTAGGTTCTTAACGGTGGTACCCTAACAGGTAAGTATCTCTAACCCTCTATCTCTCTCGTGATGTGCTTCCCCCGTGATGTGTTATATGTTGTTTAGGCCTCCTGGGATGACCCCTGATTCTCCTGTAAGGGCCGGGATACCAGGAGACTGCCTTTGTTGTGACCTTCTATTTGTATCATCATTCTTCTATATTGCATCTCTCTGATTTCATTATTGTGTGTTGTGTCTTATGGACATAGCGTTGTGGTTGGTGACACTAGGGGCACCCTCATACGTGACTGTCCCTAAGACACTTGTTTCTCCTCTCTTATTTATTGTTTCCCTTCCTCTAGTGTTTCCACCTAGCAGGTGGACGATGACAAACATTTTTACTGATGCGGACCTAGTGTCCCTTTTGAGAGAAATAAAAAAATGGACTTAGTTCCTAATTTTACGATGGGGTTGTATATCTTATTCGATGCTTGGCTAGTGGAAGTACTTGTGCTTTTCACATAGTGAATTTCATGATGTTTATATCGCATTTACAAACCTTAACATAACTATTGCTCTATGCACCTTTGTTTGTCTTTGGATCTTGCCTTGGTGGTACTTGATTTGGAGAGCTTCATGATATAGCCCTACAGTTATCCTTGAACTCTGGATTCGTAGTATAACCTTGGGCTCTTTGTGTGGTTAATCATATGCATCGATGTTGTTATTTATTATGATCTTGTAGACACTAACATGTTTCTTGTAGGGATGTGTTTGTGGGAACATTTGGCAATCGTAAAGTACATGTCACCTCTGGGGGGCATGGGCTTTGCCAAAGTTGGTGTTCCCTTGTGTGTTTTCTTCCTACCTTAATGTGCTTGATATCGATAACTGATATCAACCACCTTAAGGTGGGGGCATATATAAGGTAAGATTTCTGTTGTAGATGTTAGCAATGTGCTTGTCCTCAGGTGCAAACTAGTGCGATGAGTACTTCCTACATCCTAAGTTTGTTTGCAATCAACCAATATACCTTAAAATCTATTGCGTATACATCCTTTTCACTTAAGGAGTCTCCGTGATGCGGGTGGGGTTGCATTTTCAAAATTCCTCTGCGGAGGTGGGGAACAGTTATGTGACTAACTCAACCCTTAAGCATGTTTTAGGTGATTGTTTTGGTGAAGCCCAATCGTCAGTGTGTGCCTGTAATGTGCTTGAGATGGTGTTGGACCTAGAAATAGGTACACTCCATTTCTTTTCTACCGTGTTTTCTCCGTGTCTTCAAGTGTGTGTGTTTTGGCGTGCTTGTTTTGTGTGGCATGTTTGTTGCCCCATATGCAGAGACCAACACCCTCGGGTAGTGCTTCCTACATTTTGGGAGGTTTTTTGTGTCTTGTGTGTGTGTTGCCCCATATATACAAATAACTGCTCCCTAGGGTAGTGCATCCTGTATTATGGGAGGTTTGTTTACTTTCTAGTACTTGCATCTGCATTTCATATATATGAAAGAAAAAAAGAAAAAAAGAAAAAAGAAAAGAAAAGAAATCATGCCTATCTTCCATGCATTAATGTGTCTTCTATGCATTGACTATCTTCTCTATTTTCTGTGTGACTGTGACTATCTTCTCCGTGTTTTGTGTGCCTGTTACTGTTTTCTATGTGATTGGCATGTCTTCTTCATGCTTGATGTGTTTGTGACTATACTTTAATGCATGTATTGGCCTTGCATTTATACATACATTAAAGTGGGGGCTAAATCTAATGTCAAAAAATGTCCCCTTTGGGGCTTTTCCCTCATAAGGTTTAGCTCTCAGGTGTTTTGCATGCATTTAGGACATCTTAGTTCATATTTTGGCATCCCGATGGAATGAGCCCTGGGTAACATGACAAATGGGACCTAGGAGGACCCCTTGAGATGTACCCTACCCAAAATAGGGGGGAGGACTTGGGTGCCTGCACCCTAGTCCTACCGTATTTTGGGGCAGCCCTAATTTTTAGGTGTTGGTTTATGATTGTTATTTGGGTCCTTTGCTGACACGGTAAGTTTGAATTACAAAAATCTTGGCAGGAGTGTTTGTAGTTGCATATAAAAGCATGCTTAGGCATTCATTTAGAAAGTAGATGGCAATTGTGATGTTCAAGTGTTCTCAAGCTGATTCAAGGTTTTCATTGTGTTGCAAGAGTAGATTTGTTTTGTTTATGTGTTTGTATTTGTAGATTTGAGCATTCATCTCCTCATGGAATGAAGAGCATCTTCCTCCCATGAGATTTTCACTACAAGGTGATATCATTGTGCTTTCTATCATTATTTCATTTGGATTTGGCCTCTGCCTCACAAGGGCATACTCTCTCTATTTGACAAAGGTGTTTGGAAGACTTAAGTGTCCTTCAAGGGTTTGACTGAGGAAATCTCCTAAACACCACAACCCCCAAACCAAGTTTTCATGATTACAGGTTACAGATTTTGGAGCTGGACTGAGTGGATTTGTAGAGGAGCATATTGGAGTGTCTGAAGTGCAGGAAAGGAAGAAAATTTGCCCCCTGGACTAGGGCACTTGCTCCCTAGTCTGCAAAGTTTAGTTTCAGGAAAATCTCTGATATAGAAGATTTAGGTTGCAAACCTTGTTGCCAGATCCGAACAGAAAATAGGACCTTGGACTTGGGCGCCCTCTCCTGTGTCCCTGACTTTTTTGTCTCAGATCCCCGAAAATAGGTACTATGTAATTTGGTATTTTACTTCCGTGTGTAGCAGCATTTTCTATTATTTGTTAGTTTATTTCCATAGTTGCATAATTAGGGTTTTAATGGTCAATTGAACATAAGAGAAGAAAAAGTGATAATTAAATTCCCTAATCCAAGTTTTCCTACATCTCACAACGATCTAGGGTATGATAGTGAATTGCCACTCAACCCTATATCCTTGAATGTAAAGTGGAAAGGAGGATTTAAACATCAAAACACTAAAACATTAACAAATCCAATTTTCCACTAAACAATGACGAAAGAGATGTCCAGTCTTTTAGAGACTAACATTATTTTTCTAATTAAGCACTCCTCTTGGGTGGCTAACCTAGTCCTACTTAGGAAAAAGAATGTTGAAATTAGTCTTTTTGTGGACTTTAGAGACCTAAATAGGGCCTCCCTTAAAGACCACTATTCACTTCCATCCATGGGACAAATCCTCCAAATAGTAGCTAGGGCTAAAAGATTCTTCCTTCTATATGGCTACTCAGGCTATAATCAAATTCTTGTCAAAGAATCAGACTAATTAAAAACAATCTTCACCACCAAATGGGGTACTTTGGCTTATAGAAAAATGCCATTTAGATTAACCAATGCTGGTGCAACCTTCCAAAGGGCAATGGATTTGGCCTTCAAAGGCCTAATCAATGATATTAGTTTGGTTTATTTGGATGACTTAAATATCTATTCCAACCATGCAGCTAAGCACTTTGATCATTTAAAGAAAGTTTTTGATAGGTGTAGGGAGTTTGGCATATTATTGAATCCCAAAAAATGTGTATTTGCTGTCCTAGAAGGTAAACTATTGGGACACATAATTTATAAAGAAGGGATTGTAATAAATCCAGAAAGAACACATTCTATTTTGTACCTTCCCCTTCCTAGCCATAAGAAAGTCCTACAAAGTTTCCTAGGAAAGAATAATTTTGTGAGAAGATTCATACCAAACTTTGCTTCAATAGCAAAACCTCTCATGCCCATGCTAAAGAAGAATGTTGTGTTCAGCTGGTCTAAGGAGAGAAAGAATAGTTTTGAGGCTATCAAATAGGCCATTGCTCAAGCTTGCACATTGATTACTCCCGACTATGAGAAGGAATTTATTCTCTTCGCCTTTGGGGGAAAGGAAGGCATATCAACAATTCTAACCCATTAGAACAATGAAGAATTGGAGCAGCTAATTGCTTTTTTTAGCTAGCCTTTAAAAGACTATTAACTCAAATATAATTTTGTTGAAAAACAAGTATTTGATGTTGTAAAGGCTCTCAAAAATTTAGGCACATGCTTTCGAACAACAAGGTGTAGCTAATGGTCAATCATCCTAGTGTAAAAGAATTCTTACTGAGCAAGGATGTAAGTGACAAGAGGGCTTGTTGGATCACAAAAGTCATGATATATGATGTGGATATAAAAATAACCAAGATGGTAAGAGGTAAAGGATTGTGTGAGTAGCTTGTAGAAGATAAAGGAGTTGGAAATGATGCAATAAACATCCTTGAAGAGGCCCAACCAAGTGAACTTGATACGTTGAGATACTGGTATCATGACATGACTACCTTTTTACAAATAGGTAGATATCCAAATGGTTTAAAATAGTCTAAAAGGAGATATTCAGACTTCAATTCATTCCATATGTCATTTTTTATGGTGTATTATTTAGGAAGGACATCATTGGAGTTCTTTTAAGTTGCACTGAATAAAATCAGATTGATAAAGTGCTCAAGGAATTCGACAATGGTCTCTTTGGGGGTCATTTCTCACCTAGGACCATAGCTATTGAGATCATGAGGGCAGGTTACTATTGGTCCAATCTATTCAGAGATGTTTTCAAGTGGGTGAGAAGTTGCAAGGAATGTGCCCTCTTCATAGGTAAACAAAGGTTGGTTGCTCTTCATCTTCACCCTATTCAAACAGACCAACCATTTGTCTAATGGGATTTAGACTTCATTGGCATGATAAACCCACCATCCAGTGTTGGCCATAAGTGGATTTTAACAGCCACTGGTTACTTCACAAGGTGGACTGAAGTAGATACATTAAGGGATGCCACTGATGGTTCCATTATGGATTTTCTTGAAGGAGTTGTTACAAGGTTTGGTGTCCCATCCACTATCATTTCTAGTAATTCCAAGGCCTTTTTAGGCAAGTTAAAATTAGTGAATGGGCAATCAAACATGGAATTTATTTGAATACATCTTCTAACTACTATCCTCAAGGCAATGGCCTGGCTAGGTCTACAAACAAAAATCTAATAAGGATCATTAAGAGGATAGTTGAAGATAATCAAAGAACATGGCACACTAAGCTCAAAAAAACTCTTTGGGATGATAGAATCATGCCCAAGAGGGATATTGGTAATTTTCCCTTCATGATAGTTTATGGAAGGGAAGCAAAACTTCCATTGTCACTAGAGTTGCCTTCTCTTGAGATTGCACAATAGTTAGAATTGTTGGAAAATGATGCCATGACATTAAGATTAGTTGAGCTGATGGAGTTGGAGGAACTAAGAAATCAGGCCATGAAGACACTTGGAGCTCATCGAACTGAGGTTAAGAAAATATTTGATAGAAAATCAACTGGAAGAACATTCAATAAGGGAGATTTAGTGCTGAAATGGGATAAGGATAGAGCTAAAGTTGGACGACATTCAAAGTTTAATGCCATTTGGAGTGGTCCCTACATCATTACCAACTACAAGTAGTCCAACGCTTTCCAACTCTTAAAGCTAAATGGTGATGTTCTTCCCATCCTAGTTAATGGGATTCATCTCAAACCTTGCTTTTAAGTTTGGTTTTGAGGTTTTGTATATAGTAGTAGTTTGTCTTTTCCTCCAAGTGTTGTTGCACATGTTGCATTCTCATTAGGAGAATGTATGCTTTGTATTTTTTTGTTGTGCCTTGTGTTTTCTATGGGGTAGTTTCAATTATTGTGATCAGTTGTTCTGGTTCCCTTTGACTTGATGCCCAATGGATTTTTTAAGGCCACTGGATCCTTATGTTTAGTAGGCAAACATCCCCATGAAGTCACCAAAATGTTCACCCAATTGAGTCAATCCCTAAGTCCTAAGTGTTCTAATAATCTAAGTGTTTTCCCCTTAGAAATTTATTGCCTTTCAGTAGGTTCATAGGATCGCAAACCTGTTGAAATGTTGAAACAGGCTTTAAAAGTACTTTGCCTTAGCCTTTTTTTGGCATTTTAACAAAGTGTTGAACCAACTAACTAGTTCATCGGTTTGTCGTTTCCCCGAAACACTGAAACAATGTTAAGGAACAAAGTGAGCAACAAGTGTTTCAACATTTTAGCGAAATGTTGAACCAATGAACTAGTTCTTCGGTTCTCCATTTTATTCAAATGTTGAAATACTCAAGGATAGTCAAAGGCAAGGTCAAAGTTGGTGAAGGCAAAGAAGATGTAGGCTTTTGACAAGTTCGTGAACTCACCAAAATGCCAAACAAAGAAAAAGTAATGCACAGTTTGTGAGTTCCAAAGTTGTCAAAATGGAAAGCAAAGAAATAGAAATGACTTGGCTTTCGGCAAGTTTACATGTTTACAAACTTGCTGAAACACCAAAATTGGTTTGGTGGTTTCTAGGGTTGCTGAAATGTTGAATTGTCAAAAGGAAGAATGGAGAGAAAGAAAAGGAAATGGTTTGATGGTTCTGTGGTTTTCTGGTTTGCCAAAACACCAAACCACCAAAAAATAAGATAGTAAAGGGCAAAAGTAAGCAAAGTTTTAAAGTTCACAAACTTCTAAGTTCACCAAAAGTCTTCCCAAGTGCATAATGCATATTTTGAAAATACATTTTTTGGCGCATTGACTCTATAGAAGACTTTGTTCATCACCCAATGATGTCATTAATGAAGACCTAAGAGGCTTTCAAGTAGTTGGAATAGTGAAATGGATTTTATTGTTGGAGGTACTCAAAGTGGGTGGATTTTCTAGTGACCCATGTTGTTGTAGGTCCTTCCAAGGTCAAATCGGCATGCAAGGGTATGGGCGACCCTCCAAATATACAAATTTTATGACATTGCCCATAGGGGTGTGATGTATTACAACATGGGCAACTAGAAACGTGTTGACCAATCTTCTCACATCCATGACTACAATAATGATTTGAAAATGCTATATATGCATATGAAATAGATGTAATGGTTGTTGGTATTTGATCTTTTGAACCAAAACTTCTTGTATTAGCTATGTAATCTTACCTCCATGATTAATTAATAGTAGATTTTACCTTCTCATGTTTTGTACTGTGTAATTTCTAGGTGTTCGAATCTCCATTTTGTGAATGAGTTATTCCTTATGGGTTCTAATTATATTTATTTAGCTCTACAAAAAGTTTGTGAGCTATGTATATGTATTTGTTGTTTGATATTATGTTGTGTATGTAGGGTTGATCTAGAAACCATCCATACTAAATTTGGTGCATCACCATTTTATTTTCAATTTTCTCCTTCTTCTCCTTTTCCTTGTGATTGTTAGAATGGGATTTAGTTGCAATTTATTTCTCTGAGACTTAAGCTCAGAAAGAGGAATCAACATTCTCTGGAGGTGTGATCTCATTTGCAAGGTCCCACACCTTAAGATCATTCCAATGTTTCATTGGATTGTTGCAGCAACATGCCTCAACAAAGGGTGCAAATCCAAGTGACAATAGATAATTATTTACATAACATGATGCAGGGGCATCCTGGTAATTTTCAAAATTTGTGTTAACCTTTTAAAATTTGGGGTTTATGTGTTAAGTCTAGTGATAGAAGCATGAGGAAGGAATCTCCTATCACCAAGGCGATAGGAACAATAATAATTGATTATTAATTTCAAGAAAGTTGTACAAATGGAGGAGGTGATTATTGCTAAAATCAGTTACATTGTTAGTTTGAGGAAATTGGCAGCAAGAAGGTTCAATAGCTATTTGTGGGGAGGTGCTAGATTCAATAATATTCAGCCATGATATATGGCAGAGACACTCTGAAGAGTCAGTGCATAACAGTAGAAGATTCTATCTTTAAAATGGGGAGTAATGGTCAAAGTGTTAGAAATTACAGCTACATGCAGGTAGAAGAGTTAGTGGTTTCATAAAGAAAGATTCTTTTTTTGAATGGCAAGGAGGTAGTTACTAATCTAGGTGTGGTAGTCAGTGGCAGGTCATAGCCATACAGAAATATAACCACTGAATATAGAAGAGGACGGAGGATGAAGAGGTTGAGTGGGAGAGAAGGCCGGAAGGGGACAGGTTGATAGGAATTAGAGGATAGAGAGGCTGTCATTGGAGAAATGAGAGGGGAAGAAGGCTGAAGATAGGGGTTGTTGGACAAGAAAGAACTAGGCTGAAGCTGAGAAGAGAATAAGATGGCCGAATACAAAACAGGCCGCAAGGCCAAAAAGTTAACAACCAAGAAAGGATGAACATGGTTGATACGAGGGGGCATCGATGGTAAGAAAGCCTAGCAACAACAAATGCAAGAGGTCAATTTGTTTAAGAGAAGGCAAATAAAAGGAGGCCACATATTGTAAAGAAGAGGAGGCTGATTTGACAGTGGGTGCGCAACAAGAGGAGGAGACTGAATAAAGAGGGCTAACTATAAAATAAGAAAGAAGGCCTAGTTTGTCATAGGCCGAACATTGAAGAGGACAAAGAAATAAAGAATAAGCCAGAAGCCGATCATAGAGGAGGCTGAGGATGGTGAGTGGTGAATGAGAGAGGCCGAATGCATGTATGACAAGGAGATGCCAAGGAAAATAAAACGTTGATTTGATAAGGAGAGAAAGAAGATTAACATAGTTTACATAAGAGAAGGCGATTCACCCAGCATTGATTTATAGCCTGAAGATTGTAAAAGAATCTATGAGTATGTGTATGTGTATTTGGTGGGCATTGAATAAAGCCTATGTTGATTAATTTGTCTGTGTATTCGATATTCCTATCAATTATTTGTTAATCTTCTATCACTGTTGATGTGAGTTCCTATAGCATGATAGGGCTGAAATAGTATTGTTGTAGAATTGTATTAAACTAATCTCCTATCACATGGTTGGCATAGTTGAGAATCTTATTGCAAGTTCATAACCAAAATTGTTCATATTCTGCCTATATTGTTTAATATTTCACGATGTTGTCCTAGTTCCTATCATTTTAATTGTAGATGTTATGTGAAAACCTTTTAGCTGTGTAGAGACATGGCTCTCATATGATGGTTGAATGGGGTATTCATGCATGCTTTATGTGACCATGCTATTAGATTGGTATCAGAGCACAGAATGATCTGAGTGTGAATATTTAATGTGTTATTAACCTTTTGAAGGTTGTGCATTGTGATGTTGTCGCTGACTGACAAGGTAGATTGGAAAGAGAAGAAAGCCCTAAGGAGGTGACTGAAAGATGAAGGAAGATAGAATAATGCATAAGCAAATGAAGAAAGAGAGTCTCACAAAAAGAGACAAAAGAAAAGAAGGCGAAGGGATGACAGATGCAAAATATTAAAAAGAATTGGCAGAGTTGAAGAGGGATCTGATGTTGGTAAAACAATGGTATGAAGAACAAGACCTAGGATATTATTAGGTTTGGCCAATGAGTAAGAAAGTAAAGTGGCCTGTAAAAGAAATTGTTGAAAGGAGAAAAAGGAAGAGAAGAGATGCCTTGAGAAGAGAAGAGAAGGATGAAAAGAGTGCCCACAAAGATTGGGACAGCATAGAGTTGCCATTGGAGCAACATAGACCAGAAGAGATCAAGAGAGTCCTCATTGAAGAGAACATGAGAAAAGAGAAAGAGGAAAAGGTGCAATAGGTAGCACTCAAGGAAAAGAGAAATGAAGAAGGAAGAATGTCCATGAGGAGGGCATTGATAAAGACACTGTGGTCTCTCATTTTATTTGCTAATGTTATGTTTACAAATTTGTATGTAGGTATGAAGAATGTGTGGAGGAAGGTCCTGAAGAAAGAGTGGAAGATGTGAACAAGGAAAGTTTGATGGCAGGAGAATGCTAAGAAGAGATTACAACAGAGGTGCATTACAAAGTACCTAAAAATGAAGAGGAGAATGATGCTAAAGATGTTCAGATTGATGATGAAGATGAAGAGGAAACCATAGAGTTTCATGATGCATGTGAAGATGTTGCAGTAGCAGCATAAGATGCTTGTAAAGAATAAAAGTTGAAAATCCAAGAAGTTGAAGGTGGATGCAATTTGGAACAACAGATCCTTGCACAGAGGAATGAAGGTAAAATTGTTACTTTTGATCATGAATGTAGAAATGAGAATATGGATAGGCAAATTAATAAGAAAAAGAAATTGGAAAATGTAAATGTGATTAAGGATCATGGATATGTAGTTCCACGTTGGCAAAAGAAAGAGATTGATGAAAAACAACTTTTGATTGTGTTGATGCTAACAAGCAAGTGCATAGAAAGAGAGGTGTATAGGAATAAGTGGTAACCCAATGTAAAGTTGAGATGGTGAGCAAAGAGACCCAGAGAAAATGATTTGAGGATGAAGACAGAGCAAGTGAAGAGAAGTACAAGTGTAACAAGGAAAGGACAACAGTCTAGTGATAGAGTGTGGGTGGTAAAGCAAGCAGCAACAAACAAATGTGTTACAAAAAAGACAAAGAATTGGAGGCATGACAAGGAGAACAAACTCCTAAGAATTGGAAGTAAGATGAATCCAGTAGAGGGTGGCAAGAAAGAGAAGAAGCATACAGAGAAGTTGCAGTGAGAGAAGCCAAGTTTAGGCAAGCTAAGAGAAAAGAAATCTAATTTTTATGTTGATAAAGCTTTGAATGAAATTCATAATAATGAGGAAAATATGAGGAGATTATTAGATGAAAAAGAGATAAGGAGGAATAGATATTTGAGAAGACAAGAATGTAGACAAAGGCAAATTGAAAGATACAAGTATGCTAGAAAGGAGGAAAAGTGGAATAGAAGAGTTGTATGGAAAAGAAAGACATTAGAGATATGTGTTGAAGGTGCAGATTTGACCCAGCAAGTAGCTATAGAGGAAGAAGATGATGATGGAGCAGTCATAGTTCTAGAGCAAGAAAGCAAATAAAAGAAGAATGAAAGCAAAGAAGAGACAAGATCAAAAGATAGAACAGCAATAGAAAATGCTAAAGAAGATTTGTGGAAGCAGTTGGCAGCCATTGAGCAAGAATGGAATGAAAAGATTAAAGGTGTGAGCATGAGTAGGACAATAGAGAAGATTGAAGACAAGGGTGCAGAAGTGGTTGCAGAAATAAAAAATGAAGATGTTGTAGATTAAAGAGTAAGATGGTAGAGGATGAAGCTGAAAATGATTTGGTGTTGTAGTAGATAACCATGAGGGAAGAATGGCTAGAAGATATGACAAGTGAACCTATTGAGGATGATATACGAATGGTAAGTGTTATCAGAAATTGTTGTTAACAACATAAAACCATTAATAAACCAATGAACATCAATAGAAATTGCAAATAACAAGATGGAAAATAAAAGGACAAACCTCACACAAACCTTGTTATCTCGCTGCTTCTATTGTTCCTTTAGTCTTAATCGATCTTTTTGTGATGAAAGTTGCCCTCAGGAAGCGCACTTCCTTGCTCCATTCTTCAAGATGGCGATGGAGAAATGGTTATGATACTTTATTGCAATGAAGATGAAATTCAAATACAATGAGGGTGATCTCAAGCAAAATGGCTATGGGGGCTACCAAAGGCGCACTGGTAATTCGACAGAGTAATATTACTAAAAGCTTGGATGATAGAAATGGAAGATTAGAGCTGTATTTATAGACTTGTGAGAGAGAAGATCAACAGTGTAGAAGAAATAAGAAGATCAATGGTGGAGAAGATTTGAGAGAATGTGCACAAATAGAAAGAAAACAAGTGTCAAAGAAAAGTTGCTTTGTTTGAGTTAACTGCTTTCATGACAAAGATAAGATTTGCTTTCACAAATTAGAATGATTTATTTTAATTTAAGAGTTTTTTGATAAAAACAAGATTGTTTTAAATAAATTAACTTAACTTTTTGATTTTGCATGACAAGGAAGATTTATTTTTAGAAGATTTGGAAGATAAGAAAGCAAATTAAATAAATAAATTTATTTAATTGTTTGTGCAAGATAGAAGAATAAATAAAATATTTGATTGTATTTTATTTTTAGAGATAGAGAGGATTTAAATAAATTTGATTTATTTATTTAAATTTGGAAGAAGAATTGACTTTAATTAAATAATTAAGAATTATTTAATTGTTTGGAAGAATTTAATTGAATAAAGGATTTTATTTAATTTTGACTTTAGAATAGGTAATTAAATATTTTGATATTTAATTAACTTTAGAGGAATGTGAATCGAATAAATAAATTTGTTTATTTATTTATTGATAGAAGAATTAGAATGGAATAAATATTAAGAATATTTGTTTAGACCGAGTCATGTCAATTTTAGGCATATACATTTTGTCCCTCTTTGATGCAATGCAGTTTACGACGTTGTTTCAAATATTAAGAATTTCTAATAATGATACATGCCCCAGTTTTCCCCTGGTATAGGTTACA
Organism: Cunninghamia lanceolata; assembly: GCA_027924645.1. Classification (NCBI taxonomy): domain Eukaryota; kingdom Viridiplantae; phylum Streptophyta; class Pinopsida; order Cupressales; family Cupressaceae; genus Cunninghamia; species Cunninghamia lanceolata. The sequence continues at coordinate 1,337,001 of BSBN01000538.1, forward strand.
ATGATAGGATGCCCCCTCAGGAGATTGGACGGGGAAGAAGGCAGAAGGACACGAGACGGAAAATCTCATGATGAAGAAGGTGAAAAATAGGTTAGAATGGGGAAAATGTTTGAAGAAAGAGCTGAATGATACGCGATGCAAGATAGAATGATAACACACACAAGTAAGCAAGCAAGTATGCACAAATGATACAAGAACAAACAAGATATTGCCCCTGTCAAGCGGTAAACCAACGATTAATTGATATTGAAATATGACAGTGTTGTCATGGCAGGGAATGATAGATCCCTAGAGCAACACGATAGGATAGTGTTTGTTTTCAGGAAATGAAACATGTCATGTAAGATGCATGTGTTGGTTTGATTTCGACAATGCAACATCATGTATAAGACAATTGATTGATTATAATTGATTGAGTTGGTTTACAACCGGACAAGGATCAAGACCACTGAGTGTGATTGGATCATTTGACAAGTTTGACTTGACTTGATTGGTATAGATTAAGGATGGACCTACATTTGGATCATTGCTCGGATTGATTGGATGAAGATGAAAGATACAATGATAGATATAAATTTCATTGATAGAAGAATGACTCGAGAGGACTCACAAGATTTTGTTTGCAAACATTGATACTTTGCATAGAATTTTTATGGCATGGAATATGGATGCTTTGTGGATACTTTTGGATGTGAATGGATGCGAATGGTTTTTCCATCTTGATATTTGCAAGTATTTTGAAGTGCCTATTTCGTCATTGGGCTTTTTTTTATTATGTTGTAAGAAATTACAAGCATCTAGTCAAAATTGAATCTAGATGACCTGAGTATCGCTTGCATTTCAATAGACAAGGATTGCCCCTTTTCATGTTTAGACCTCAAAAGTCCTCGATGATCTTTTGCTGATCATGTTATTAGACAAAAGTCATCACACTACTAAAGATTGATCCACAAGCAATAGACAAAGAAAAATGATTATGCCCCCATCATAGCATCTCTAGCTTTTGGCATCCTTGAGTAGCATAGAAAGACATAATAATGAAAATCAAGACTCTGTAACTTAACCTTTCCACAAAACATTCTTGCATTAGATGTGCTTTCTTGCCATAGTATAGATAAAATCATTTTGATGTGTTTTGGTCCTTGTTTGTTTTGCTTTGGAGAGGTTGTTTTTGTGTCAAGATTTTTGTTTTGGAAGCATGTTTTGCTGTGTGTACGCGTCTAGTGAAAGGTATCACAATCCTTATTGGTGTCTTCTTAGAACATGTGGAATTCATGAATCTAATTCCATAACCAGGTCAAGGACTTGCCCCTAGTCAGATAAAGGATCAACTTATTATGAATGAACTGACAAATAGAGACAAAGAACAGGCCCTAAGGGACTAACCTAGTGCCTCGGGCGCGCATTACTAAATGGCCTTGCCTACATGATGACGCAGAGGCAATGTAGTTCAGGGTGAACTTGGTGGACCTAAGACCTAGGTGATGGGAAAAGGTGTGGATTTAGATAGATAGAAGGGTAAACAATACGTGATGGAATGGATGAGAAGTAGAGCCTTGAGGGCACACCGATATAGGATGGCCTTGCCTATGTGATAGCTCAGAGGCTACATAGTTCGACAATGGTTTAGAAGTCTAGATTGGTAGTCTAACGGCAGAAAGAGATAAGGATGAGTGAACGAGCCATGGTAGGTACACTGATGTGATTGGGTGGATGCTTGGTTAAGAGGTACGAATGAGGAACAAGGTTGAAAAAGATGGAGAAGGCGGTTCATCACAAGGAGCCCCTGTTTACCAGGTTTTCACCACTTGCTTTTATTTGCACGAAAGCTAAAAGTACACATGACACCTATTTTCCAGGTTTTCACCATGGTACCTATCCAAGGCACCTGTTTGCCAGGTTTTCACCAGAGGACAATTTTTTTGTTATTTTTCTAACTTTTGATTTTTTTTCTATTTTTCCATTTTTTTGTGATTTTTTGCTATTTTTGATTCCCTTGCATTAGGGTTTAAGTGTAGAATTTGTGAAGATGCATGCTGTTGATGGGATCATAAAATAGTTCACCTTTTGATGTGGCCAACTGATAAGCACCTGACCCATAGGCATCAACAATGACATAGGGACCAAGCTAGTTGGGTTCAAACTTTCCTTTCTTTTCCCGATCTTGTTGATTCTTGGGATTTTCTTTAAGCACTAGATCACCAACATTGAATATCCTGGGATAGACTCTATGGTTATAACTTTGGGACATCCTTTGTTGATAAGATTTGAGATGGTTAAAGGCCTATTGCCTTCTCTCTTCTAGTAGCTCTAGGTCTTGTAGTCTAGATACTTAGTACTCTTCATCTGTTATGAGGCCTTTTAACAATACTCGCAAGGATGGGATCTCAACTTCAATGGGCAAGATGGCTTCAAATCCCTAGACCAGGAAGTATGGTGTTACACCTGTGGGTGTGCGGATACTTGTACAGTAGGCCCACAATGTAGGATTCAATTGGACATGCCAATCATGACCAACATCATTGACAGTCTTTTTCAAGATTTTTAAGATGGTTTTATTTGATGCCTCCACCTGGCCATTTCCTTGGGGGTAATATGGGGTGGAAAAGTGGTGTTGGATATGGAATTTATCACATAGTTCCTTGACATCCTAATTTTTGAATGGTTGTCCATTATCAGTGATAATGGATAAAGGGATACCATAGCAGAAAATGATGTAGTTCAAGATAAAGGAGGTAATTTGTTTGCTCGTGATATTGGCGAGGGGCACGGATTCAATCCACTTTGTAAAGTACTTAGTGGTGTTGATTATGAATTTATGGCCACTCGAGGATGGAGGGTTTATCTTGCCCACTAAGTCAAGTCCCCATTGACAGAAAGGCCAAGGAGTCGATAAAGGCTGCAACTCCTGTGCTGGTGCATGTATTAGGTTCCCATGGACTTGGCACTTCTTGCACTTCTTTACAAACTGATAGGAGTCCTTTTCCATTGTTGGCCAGTAGTATCCCATGCAAATGAGTTTCTTGGCTAGGGTAAGACCACTAGAGTGGGTCCCACATATACCGTTGTGCACTTCACTCAAGGTAGTTTGATATTCCTTTCTATCGAGACACCTAAGGAGAGTACCATCAAGACCACGTCGATATAAGGTATTGGTGATAATAGCATAACGGGATGCTTGACGAATGAAGGTTTGTTTTTGGTTACTTGAGAGATCAGGTGGTAAAGTATTATCTTTGAGATAGGAAATACTTTTTCGTATAGGAGAGAATCAGATCCTACAATGTCGCAAATTATATTGGATTCAGGAGAGTCATATGCAGGATGGGAGATTGGCTCTACCAAGAACTCGTAGTGTGATTGATTATCAGTGATGTTGAGGAGAGAGGTGATCATTGCCATGACATCCACTGCTTTGTTCTCTATCCTTGGTATTTGCTCAAAAGAGATCTCAACAAAGTATTATTTGAAGTCATCTACCATTCATTTGTATGGTATTAACTTCTCATCCTTTGTTTGCTAGTCATCATTCACTTAGTTGATAACTAATTGTGAGTCACCATATACCTAAATTTTTGTGATGTTCCATTCGACTGCTAGCTTGATACCAATGACTAGGGCTTCATACTCTGCCACATTGTTAATACAAGGAAAGAGTAGCCTGTATGATTTTGGAATGGTGTTTCCATGAGGTGTGATCAACAAGATGCCTACCCCAAATCCATGCTGAGTATAGGAGCCATCAAAGTATAGTTTCCAGGTTGTGGTTGTTATGTGAAAGATGGAGTCATCTAGAAATTCAAAGTTCAAAGGATTATCATCTATTAAAGGTGCCTCTACCAGCTGATCTGCAAGTACTTGACCCTTTATTGCACACCTGTCCACATACTCAATGTCGAACTCACTGAGAAGCATGACCCATTTGGACAATCTACCTGTAAGAGTAGCTTTGTTGAGCAAATACTTTAGTGGATCAATTTTTGCTACTAGCTTGATAGAATGCGATAGCATGTAATGTCTCCATTTTTGTGAAGTGAAGACTACCACGAGGCATGCTATTTCAATTGGTGTGTATTGTAGCTCATAACCAACCAATGTTCTGCTGATGTAATAAATTGCTTGTTCTTTCCCTTCATGATTTTGCTGTACAAGGAGAGCTCCCAGAGCTGTTGGTGTGGTAGAGATATAAAGTAACAGAGGTTTTCCCTAGATGGGTGGCATCAATACCAGTGGTTTCATGAGATACTCTTTCAACTATTGAAATGCTTGTTCACATGAAGCATTCCATTTGAAAGGAATGTTCTTATGTAAGAGATGCGTGAATGGGTGGCACTTGTCTACCAATTGAGAAATGAACCTTCTGATAGATTGTAGTTTACCCTATAAAGACCTTAGTTGACTAATATTTTTGGGTGGTGGCATTTCCATGATAGCCTTCACCTTAAATGGGTCTACTTCGATTCCATTTGCAGATACAATGCATCCTAGATGCTTATCAAATGTGACTCCGAATACACATTTCTTTGGGTTGAGGCGCACATTGAACTGCTCCAATCTTGTGAAGATTTTGTCTAGTACTACCAGGTGTCCTTCTCTTGTGAGTGATTTGGCCAATATGTCATCCACATAATCTTCCATTATGGTGTGCATCATGTCATGAAAGATTGTGGTCATAGCTCTTTGATATGTCGCCCCTACATTTTTCAATCCAAATGGCATGACACACCAACTATAGGTGCCCCATGGACATGTGAATGTGGTCTTGTGTTTGTCCTTAGGTGCAATTTTGATCTAGTTGTATCCTGAGAAACCATCCATTAGTGATAACATAGAGTGTCCTACTGTGAGATCTACAATGATGTCTATGTTTGGCAGAGGGAAGTCATCTTTTGGGCAAGCTTTATTTAGGTCTCTGAAGTCGTTACACAGTCAAACTCTCCCATCTGGTTTGGTGACAGACACGGTATTGGAAATCCACTTAGGATAGTCTATGGGTCTGATGAACCCAACATCTAGCAATTTCTTCAGTTCTTCTTTTACCATGAGGGCAACCTGCGGGTGCATCTTTCTGAGTTTTTGCTTAACAGGTTTAGCTCCTAGAGCTAAGGACAAGTGATGCATTGTGAGATTCAGATCTAGTCCTGACATGTCTGCATATGACCAAGCAAAGTTTATTTGTTTCCTTTTGAAGAATTCAGTGAACTTTGGTTTTTCCTGTGTAGTTAAAGATTGTGCCATATGGATCATCCTTGGATTATCACCCGTGCTAACATTGATCTACTCTGCTAGTTCTATCAAAATTGACAATCTCTCCTGATGTGTTAGATTGGGGAGAGGGTCAATCCTTTCATCCTTCAGCACCTCAGAAAGGTTTTCACTGTTGGATACGTCTTTCATATTTTTACTATTTTCATGATCTAACACTGCCATAGAATAGTTTTCACCATTAGATCTTTCTTTCATTTCTACATTTTTGAGACTGAATGGCTTGACACTCTCTCCAAAATAGGCCTTCTCATTGAGTTCTATGGCATAGCCATCCCTGTGATCCCCTACGAGTATATGTTCTCTAAGCTCTAGAAAGTCTATGATGGCTTCATCATTTTGGAAGGTATCTAGCTCGGAGGTAGTATCATGTAAGTTCTAATCTATGAGTTCTAGATATTCTAGTGGTAGAGGATCATTGGGTTGGTCTAGTTTGAGGACATTGATGGTCAAGATGGAGGAGTTAAGGTGGTCATTATAAGCATTGACAATGCGTGCGATGGTACTCTCCATTAGTTGATCTGTCAAGTTCGATATCATTCTTTCCTCAGGAATTTCACTATCATTATTATGCAGGTCAAACTCTAAAGGTCTAGCCCTTGGGCTTTGTCCCTCGTTAGTTGCATGGGTAGGGACATACTCGTGGACCACATCAATATATTTTTCATCACAAGATAGTTTAGAGAGACTGTCCCATTCATACTCATTTGAGTCCATCTCACTCGATTCTTGTAGTCAGTGAATTTGATCCAATAAATTAGTAGCATATGTTTCTGGTTGCTTGCCTTTATGCTTATCTGTTCTGTTGGTTTTCGCTTTCTCGGTGTAACCTAGCCCTTTAGTGTCTCGGGCTGTTAAGGTATGAGGTTGGATAGGTTCAATGATACATTCCTTTCTTAATCTGATGGGACCATGACCTTCATACCCCATTCTTTGTAGCATTGAGAATCCTTGGCCATATTGTTCATTTTGTATCATGGAGTGATGGTCTTGTTGCATGGATAAGCTATCTTCATCTTTATATAACCATTGTAGGATGTCCTTTTCATCACTCTCGTCTTCAAGGCTTCCACATTTGATTAACAGACCTTTAGTAGTTGCTATTTCTTTAGGTTTGCTCATGGAAGGCTTTCCATAGGATCTGGGGGAGATAGGGAGTTGTGATAAATAGAAGGATTGTGCAATTGTGTATTCACCTAGGCCCTTGTCTTTGACTTTGAAGTTAGCTCGGGGCACCTTCGATGTTGAGGGGAGTGAAGTTGGGTCGACATGGGATGAAGATGAAGTAGAGGCACAGTTATGGGGAATCACAACTTCAGGTTTATATTGCACGGTGTTACAGTACTGAAATGGATTGGAATCACCTTGGATGGTGATTTCTTGACCTTCAAAGTGGAATTTTATACACTGGTGATAGGTTGAAGGTATTGCCTTCATAGCATGTATCCAAGGTCTCCTAAGGAGAATGTTATACACAAGCTCCATATCAAGGACTTGACACATGACATCCTTTACTATAGGTCCCACTCTGATAGTTAAAACAACCACTCCTTTTGAAGTTCTTTCCTCATCATCATAAGCTTTGATGGTGATTTTCCTTTTTGGGTCGATAGCATTATTTGAAAACCCAAATGCAAGGATTAGCTTTAAAGTGTAAATATTTAAAACGGCCCCTCCATCAATTAGAACCCTTTTGATTTTGTGTTTGTGGATGAAGGCTTCAACGTGGAGAGAGGCATTATGAGGTTGAGTGGGGGACATATCATCCTTTTTTGTGAATGATAGGGAGTGAGGTGTGGTAATGTGACTTACCATGGTCTGGAACTTCTCTTCAATGAGGTTTGTTGGAATAGTGGCTTTAGAAAGAGCTTGGTCCAGTATGGCTCTATGAGATGGGGACAAGCGTAAGATTTCGAAGATGGAGATACGAGCAGGTGTTTTGTGAAGTTGATCCACGACACTATATTGATTGGACGAAGAGGACAGCTTGGATGGGACCCCCTTAAGAGTAACCTTTGTACTACGAGTGGTCATGTTACAATCAAGAGTGTTACTTAGGGTATTGACATGTGAATCACTATTTGAAATGTGGTTAACCACATAGTCAAATGCCACTTTTGTATAATTGGCATTATTAGTGCCACTGTTGTTTTGTCTTGAAGCCCCTTCCTACTCATGATTGGGAAGTGGATCTTTGAATGCCAAATGATCATCATTAGAGGCATGTCCATCAAGTGACACCTTTTTCTAGTCCAACAAGTCTTGAATGGTATGTTTGAGTGCTATACAATCATTGGTCTTGTGTCCCTTGTTTCGGTGAAATTTGTAGAAGTCATTGTCATTCCACCAAGGAGGTTTGACCTTTGGTTCATAATCCTAAGCTGCCGGAAGCGTTACGAGTTTATTTTCTAGAAGCTTCCCCAGGTTGGTTCCAATGATTCTCCCAAAGGTGTGAATTTTCTCCTAGGTTGATAGTTTGTGAACTGTGATTCAGTGTTTCACAGTTTCTTTTGTTGAGGGTTGTTTTGTGGTCTTGTTAAAGTAAAAATTGGTTGTTTTGGTGCCACATTTTGGTTATCCACCACCCCATCATTTACAACATTTTTGTTCTTGGTCTAGAAGCGTGGCTTGTCCATGTTGGTATTTGTACTTGGAGTGTCCTTGTACAGTTTGTTTGTCCTTCCTCTACCAACGCCTTTTCAATGATCAAGCCCATCTCAATGACTTTGCTAAAGGAAGAAGGACATTGTATCTAGATTTGGTAGCTGAGGTCAACGTGGAGGTTATGAATGAACATTTCTAGAATTTTTTTTAGGTATTTGGTGTGGACATTTGCTTGCCAATTGTCTCCATCTTTGTAAGAGTGCAGTGAATGATTCTCCACCCTTTTTCTTGGTGTTACAAAGATCTAAAATTGAGATGTCATGCTCAATATTGTAGGAGAAGTGTAGGATGAACTTGTCTAGTAGTTCATTGAATGTTCAGATGCTAGGGGGTATTCTAGAGAACCACTCTAATGCTTGTCCTCCCAAGCTCCTTGGAAATAGTCGCATGAGGTATGTGTCATTGTGGGCGACTTCAATGCATGCTACACTAAACTCTCTAATGTGGTCTCTTGGATAACCTTTTCCTCGATATTTGTCAAATTTAGGTACCTCAAATTTAGAGGGGAAAGATATCATGACCAAAGTTCTATCAAAAGGTTATGGTGAAATATCCTCTAGAGAATAGTGTTTCATTGATGTTCTAGTTTGCATGTTTGTGAACTATTGCTGTAAGTCTTGGATTTGTTGTGTTAATAAGCCTATAGAGTCGGTAGAGTCAATGGCTACCTTTCCTTTGTCTACGGTTCTCTCTTATGGTGCACTATCCTTAGGGATTCTTTAATCTTCGGTTTCCTTTAATGCGTTGATGTCAAAGTCCTTGGGGAGTTTTGTTCCTTGGCTTGCTAGGTAAAGAAAGAATCTAGTAGGGTCTTGGGTGAGCACCTTATCCATCAGGTGTTGGAACTTTCAGTCTTGTTGAGTTTGTAGAAGCTCTTCCTGTGAAATCTCCTCATCACTAGCGTGAGGGGATGAGATAACTTTTTCAGAGGTGCCCACCATTTTAGATTGTTTTTGGTATTGGGATCTTGTTAGGACCATGCAATGTGAATTTGGATGGAATGATGTTGAAGGGAAAACTTGTAGTGGTGAGGTTTGAACGAGGGTTTCCTTAGACCAATGATATCAAACAAGGTGGTAGATGCAAAAATGGTAGCCAAAGTAAGGATGTTTGGAATCTGATTACTTGATGTTGACTAGTCTTGCACAAGCCCCTAGTGAAGTTCCGAAGGATGATAGCTCCTTGATCGTGGAGACTTACTAGGTTTGTTTGAGGTTGAATTGATCTTAGAATTTCTCTATCCTAACCTGATTTTGGTACTTGGTTTGATTTTGGTAACTTTTGCAAACTGCTACAGAAGTGGAAGAGGTGTTTGCACAGTAAAAACTAATCTTAGAAATTAGAATACAGTTGAAATAGGTACTCAGAAGTGTTGAAAAATTTCTCTAAAAGGACCGGGAAAGACTCATTGTCACAGATGTGCAGCTATATATGCGTTAAAACAGAAGATGTATGTGCTACAGGTCTATGTAAATGCGCAAGTCTGGTTAAATTCAAAAGCGTGGTAACAGATGGTAAATGCGCAGCTGGTCGTAGTATAAGCACAGAAAGTCAAAACAAATGCGCAGTTTTGTAGGGGACATGAGCAGATCTAGTTTTCTAAATGTTTATGTAAAGTTTTTCGACACATTTTACAATTTTTTTTGGTTTTTTAGTTTGTAGGTTGGTCATTTGAATTTGATTTTATCAATTATAGCAAGAAGACACAGCAAACACTTAAAATTATTTCATGGTTTTTAATGAATTTTTTAAAATTTTGGACTCTTTTTGACACAAAAACAATTACAATCCTAGGCTGGTAAAGACAATATTTTTTAGATCCCCTAGCTATGCATATTTAAAGTGGATAGATTTAGGATCTTGGTAGCACCGGCTCCTCTCCACGGCACACACTTCTCACACATACCAAGATCTGGGTTTCCCAAGGCTCATACCCCCACCGAACCTTAGGCTTTTCCCTGCTATCTCTACTAAGAACCACATGAATCAGGGTGGCTTCAAAGGTCCCACCTTTTGTGCCAACAAATAGAAGGATTTTGGGCCACTAAAACAAAGGATATGTAATGAGGGCAGCTATTCAAGTGGTTATACATGCGGCAACACTACTCTCTGTTGTGGGGTCTCCCAACTTGCAAGGGTTACGTCTTGGAGGGTTTTGGGGGAGGTTGGCTGTCGATATAACATAACTTCACTCATTATTTGAAGCTTTCTCTCCAAACACAATTTATTTAGAGTGGCTTGGTAGGGCTTAGCTTTAGCCTGTTACCACTTAGGGTCATTCCTACTTGGACAGACGGGTATCCAAGAGCAGGCCCCTCTAAAGGTTTAACACATATGAAATGACATGTCTAGCGTTCTGATCACCCAAGATAGGGGAGAGCATATGCCTAATGTCATTCCAAAAATAGAGAAGACAGTAGTTCTTTCCACCTATTTAAAATGAAAAAAATTAGATGTGCTACACTACTCGGGCACACACACGATTGTAAACTTTGAAGTGATTAACAAGATAGCAATGTAGCAATGATCCAATGATATGCAAGATAGCAATGATTCAGTTAAAACCCTCCTAATTAGACGTATGTGAGATTTGTATGAACATCATTTTACTTTCTCCTCTAATTAAATCTATGATGGGCTAATAGGTGCAGCTATATGACTAAACCATCTCCTATCTTTACAAGTAGATGAGAAAAATAGTCCTGCAAAACAAGCGTTATCATTAGCAGAAACCACAAGCAATACTCTAAAATCCCTGTTTAGGAGAAATGCACAACTTTAGAGCCTAAATGTGCAGAAACAGTGCTCAAAAGTGCAGGAATTATGGAAGTGCAGAAATAGAGGTTATAAGTGCATAATAGAAGAGTAAATGCGCAGGATTATCATATGCACCGAAAGAAATGGTAAATACGCAGCTTCTGGGGTCAGATGTACCGAAGAACTATATGCGCTGAAACATATGTCATATGTGCAGCTTCTAACAATGGATACGCTGAAGAATTGTATGCACCGAAATAGAGGTTATATGCATGCCAGAACTGTTCAGATGGCGCCAAAAATGTTATCAGAAATTGTTGTTAATAGCATAAAACCATTAATAAACCAATGAACATCAAAAGAAATTGCAAATAACAAGATGGAAAATAAAAGGACAAACCTCACACAAACATTGTTATCTCGCTGCTTCCATTGTTCACCTAGTCTCGAGTGATCTTTCTGTGATGAAAGTTGCCCTCAAGAAGTGCACTTCCTTGCTCCATTCTTCAAGATGGCGATGGAGAAATGGCTGCGATACTTTATTGCAATGAAGATGAACTTCAAATGCAATGAGGATGATCTCAAGGAAAATGGATATGGGGGGTGCCAAAGGCGTGCTTGTAATTCGACAAAGTAATATTACTAAAATCTTGGATGATAGAAATGGAAGAACAAGGTCGTATTTATAGACTTGTGAGAGAGAAGATCAACAGTGTAGAAGAAATAAGATCGATGGTGGAGAAGATTTGAGAGAATGTGCGCGAATAGAAAGAAGATAAGTGTCAAAGAAAAGCTATTTTGTTTAAGTTAACTACTTTCATGACAAAGATAAGATTTGCTTTCACAAATTAGAATGATTTATACTAATTTAAGAGTTGTTTGATAAAAATAAGATTGTTTTAAATCAATTAACTCAACTTTTTGATTTTGCATGACAAGGAAGATTTATTTTTGGAAGATTTGGAAGATAAGAAAGAAAATTAAATAAATAAATTTATTTAATTGTTTGTGCAAGATAGAAGAATAAAAAAAATATTTGATTGTATTTTATTTTTAGAGATAGAGAGGATTTAAATAAATTTGATTGATTTATTTAAATTTGGAAGAAGAATTGACTTTAATTAAATAATTAAGAATTATTTAATTATTTGGAAGAATTTAATTGAATAAAGGATTTTATTTAATTTTGACTTTAGAAGAGGTAATTAAATATTTTGATATTTAATTAACTTTAGAGGAATGTGAATTGAATAAATAAATTTGTTTATTTATTTATTGATATAAGAATTAGAATGGAATAAATATTAAGAATATTTATTTAGACCGAGTTGTGTCAATTTTAGGCGCATACAGTAAGTATTGTTAATGAAATAGGTGTTGTTATAATCTTTCCATTTGAGTTTGATTTGTTTGAGATGAATGAAAGAAGAATTCGAGATTGGAGGTGGATCCTAAGTGTTGCAGGCAGTCATGTGAAAGCAGCTCACAGTGTTACACAAAAATGTTCAAAGAACAATGCATATGGGATAGAGAAATTATGGAAAAGGTGAAAGAAAAGGATTGATGAAGTTTGCAAAGTAACACCAGCACATGATTTTTGTCCCCTGGGGAGTCTGATGCAGGGGCATCCTGGCAATTTTCAAAATTTGTGTTAACCTTTTAAAATTTGGGGTTTATGTGTTAAGTCTAGTGACAGAAGCATGAGGAAGGAAGCTCCTGTCGCCAAGGTGATAGGAACAATAATAATTGATTATTTCTTTATAGAAAGTTGTACAAATGGAGACGGAGGTGATTATTGCTAAAATTAGTTACATTTCTATTTTGAGGAAATTGGTAGCAAGAAGGTTCAATTGCTATTTGTGGGGAGGTGCCAGATTTGATAATATTCAACCATGATATATGGCAGAGACACTCTGAAGAGTTAGTGCATAACAATAGAAGATGCTATCTTTAAAATGAGGAGTAATGGTCGAAGAGTTAGAAATTATAGCTACATGCAAGTAAAAGAGTTAGTGGTGTCATAAAGAAAGATTCTTTTTTTGAATGGGGAGGAGGTAGTTACTAATCTGGGTGTGGCGGTCAGTGGTAGGTCATAGCCATGCAGAAATATAACTACCAAATATAGAAGAGGACGGAGGATGAAGAGGCCAAGTGGGAGAGAAGGCCGAAAGGGGATAGGCCAATAGGCATCAGAGGATAGAGAGGCTGTCATTGGAGAAATGAGAGGGGAAGAAGTCCGAAGACAGGGGTCATTGGACATGAAAGAACCAGGCCGAAGCTAAGAAGAGAATAAGGTGGCCGAATGCAAAGCAGGCCGCAAGGCCAAAATTTGACAACCAAGAAAGGATGAACAGGGTTGATACGAGGGGGTGTCAATGGTAAGAAAGCCTAGCAACAACAAATGCAAGAGGTTGATTTGTTTAAGAGAAGGTAAATAAAAGGAGGCCGCATATTGTAAAGAAGAGGAGGCTGATTTGACAGTGGGCGTACAGCAAGAGGAGAAGGTCGAATAGAGAGGGCTGACTATAAAATAAGAAAGAAGGCCAAGTTTGTGACAGGCTAAACATTGAAGAGGATGAAGAAATAAAGAATAAGCTAGAAGATGATCATAGAGGAGGCTGAGGATGGTGAGTGGTGAATGAGAGAGGCCAAATGCATAAATGACAAGGAGAGGCCAAGGAAAATAAAAGGTTGATTTGATAAGGAGAGAAAGAAGAATAACATAGTTTACATAAGAGAAGGCGATTGAGCCAGCATTGATTTACAGCCTGAAGATTGTAAAAGAATCTATGAGTATGTGTATGTGTATTTGGTCGGCATTGAATAAAGCATGTGTTGATTAATCTGTCTGTGTATTCAATATTCCTGTCAATTGTTTGCTAATCTTCTCACTATTGATGTGAGTTCCTGTAGCACAATAGGGCTGAAATAGTATTGTTGTAGAATTGTATTAAACTAAGCTCCTATCGCATGGTTGGCATAGTTGAGAATCTTATTGCAAGTTCATAACCAAAATTGTTCATATTCTACCTATATTGTTTAATATTTCACGATGCTATCCTAGTTCCTGTCATTTTAATGCTAGAAGTTATGTGAAAACCTTTTAGCTGTGTAGAGACATGGCTCTCATATGATGGTTGAATGGGTTATTCGTGCATGCTTTATGTGACTGTGCTATCATAATATTGATATGATAATATAGTTAATTTGTGATTATGGTTTATTTATATAAATTGATTATTTATGGTAGTTATTCATGGACCCTATTTATGTTAGATTTTATTAACATATTTTAACTAAGTAGATTTTAATATTGTAATTAGATGACTGATTAAAATAAATAATTTAGTTATCTTTTGATTATTCATATAATTTTATTTTGTGCATAATTAATAAAGAATTATGTTTTCATATTATCATAAATGGATTCTATTTACTTTAAAATTAGAATAAATTGTATGAATTTATTTGATAAGTGTAAGTTATAATAATTAATATTACTTTGAGAAGACCATGTCAATATTCGTATCAATAGATATTTCAAGTATGAAGGTAATATGAAGGCTAATGGAAATATTGGAGGTTCTCAAGAAAATCTATATTGTACTTTCTTTGTGATACCTATAACTAGGTCTTCGAGGGACTAAGGTCTTCAATGTTTAGTGTGTGTTTAAGTACAATGTTGATTTATAACTAATGTTTTTAAAGTGGTTTAGATAGTCCTTGTTCATATTATTTTTTGTGAGGTTTTGTACCTTGGGTATGTACCTATAGGTTGAGTATCTATTTGTGCATATAATTAATGATTTAATAAAGTTTTAACCCATCCTAAGTCCCTTAGAAAGAAAGTGGAAAAACAATTTTGGAATGAAAAGAGTCACGTCCTCTTTCAAAGATAGAGTCATATAGTGTTCTTTATATTTGAGTTTGTGGGCATCGTTTGAGGAATCTTAATCCTAATCTAGTTCTAGTTAATTTTTCTGGGGGGGGTTGGAAAAGAAGTTTTAATTTAATTTGGATGAGGAAATTATGGATAGATTGAATTGAGTTGCAAATTGAGATTGGTTAAGAGCATGTATTGATTGAATAATGAAGAGGAAATTATAAAGGAATTCATTTCACAATTTGGAAGCTATTTTGAGGTAGGGTTTTTTTCCATTTTGTAGAAATTGATTTATTAGTTTATGTATCCAAATTTGATGTCAATATGTTATTAAGATTTCTTATAAAAGACATTTCCAGTTTGATCTCATGAATGTTAGTGTATTTGATCTCCTAAATGTCAGTGTTTTTTTAATGTAGTTTTGGATGGGAGTTTTGTGTTCCTATAGCTCTCTAAATTTGATTGAGAGAGGCCCATGTGTGGGGTTGAGGGAGGAGTGAGGCCTTCTTTGGGATATATTTTGTTCATTCCTTGCGAATAAAATCTTGCCATGAGTGCCATTTATGTTTTATTTTGGTGGTGTGGCAATAATTTGGAGTGAGGTGTGAGGCCTCATTTGGGGTAAATTTTATTTCCTTGTGAAGGAAATCTTGGCATGAGTGCCATAAAATTTTATATTTTCATGTGATGGTGGTGATTTGGGTGTCGATTTGTTATGGAAGGAATTGAGAAATGTTGGTTATGGGGAATAAGTTAAGTGGTGCAATTTTTGATGATTTTTTATTATAAGGAATGATTTAAGTGATGGTGTTTTGGTGTGACTTGTTGGTTATGGTAGAAGGATAGATTTATTTTGGAAGTTGTTATTATGATGATAATTGTGGAGATATATTATCTCAATTAATTTTGTCCATTGGAGTGTATCCCCTCTTCTCCTCCTATTTATGGATCTAATGGTGATTCATATGTGATGTTAATACCATTTGGGTTTTGTGTTTTCTATGAATGTGTTGTGTTGAATTTTGTATGTGTTTGTATTTGTATTAGCTATCAAGTGAAATCAAGTTTTCTTGAGAACCTCCTATCTTAGGGGTGGGTTTGTATTCAAACCCTATGGATGGGAGGAGAGCAATTCCTCCATTGGTTAGATATTAAGTTGTATTGCAAATTTATAGAAAAAATTTCATTAAATGGCTATCTTTGGGGTGGTGGGAACCTTACTTATATTTGAATATTTTTTTGGGTCAAAAGGCCATTGTAGAAAACCCATTTGTGGGGATATGTAAAATCATTATATGAATAATTTTAATAATTTATTATTAATGTTTTATGTAAATGATTTTAATGGAATATTTTAGAATAAGATTATTTAGTTATTGAATCAATTTAATAAAAGATTTGATTTGATTATTTTGTATTATTGTTAATGCTATCAATGAAATAAAGAAATGGGAATTAATAATACTATGTAATTACAAATTTGATTGATTATTCATTGCATACTTAGTTTTAGTCTATTCTTAATTAGGTAAATATGCAGTGGATTTTTGTGTATAAAAATACTTATTTGCTTAAATACAAATTGTCAAATATATATACTCTTTCATGAAGATTTTCCTATGTTAATCTTAATAAGGAAGCAAACCATTTTCCAAATTAAATATAAGTTCAGGAATTTGATATTTGTATATATATATATTCACATGTAATCATAGTAATATAGAGCTATACACACACAAACTATAGTTGGATAAAAATTTGATAAAAGCAAATAAAAACAAGAAATTTAAATTAATAGTTGATAAGGGCGTGGTTTGGTGGTTAAGTCGCTCAGTTGTAGTGGTGGCCACCAAAGTTCAAACCCCCACTAGGCCAACAAGCTTGTAGGCTTTAAGCCTTCAATGGGCCAATGAACTCATGGTTTTGAAGTGTTCTTGCTAGGGGATGAGGTCCCCCATGTTGTGGCCTCACCAGTTCATAGCTCCGGGAAAAAGCGTCACCATGGAGCTGGAGGGCGTGTCACACCAGCATCACCGGTCTAGTTAAAAAGTTTTACAGGCACATTATCTTAAAAAAAAAAAAGAAATTTAAATTAATAAATATCAAAAGAAACTAAACTTTAAAAAAATTAATAATATTAAAACTATATATAAAAGAAAATTTAATTTTAATGTTTTTAGTAAAAAAGGGTTGAATGGCTTAAATTTAAGAAGTGTGGGGGAGGAGTAAACCCCCTCCCTAGGCCATACCTCTTCCCTATATACAAATGAAAACATTTAAAATTTAAATTTAATATTAAATTTGATTTATATGTTGGTAAATTTCATTAAATGATTTATAAATCTTTCAAACTATATATGTACTTAAAGATATTTTATATTTCAATAGTGTATCTCAATTTGCCCAACACATGTTTCAAGTGTCAATCCTCTGATCATAAGATCAAGATTCTCCCTTGGCCTTTCCTCATAATAATCCGTCTTCTTAGCCCTCTGAAGCCCCCCCTTCTAAAGATGATGAAGGATGTACTATAGTTGGGAATAGTAAAAACAATTATAACTCTAGTAATGGTGGAGCTTAATTCAAGCCATTTGTTACTTTGAGTAATCAAGTTGTTAAGCCGACACTTGATGCCTTGTCAAAACTTCATGAAAAGAAGAAAGAGTTGACTCCCCCATCAAGAGAGCCCTCCAATCAGCCTAAATATTATAGAACACCTCAACCAACATGTATTTTTTCCTTCATGGCTAGTGGTGAATATATGTCTTTCTTCTTCACCCATGAGTTTGCAAAGGTCTCACAATACACCTGGGTGTTTGGAAGAAGGGGAAATTATTATAGAGAAAAGGAGTATTCCCAATATTCAATTGGGCAGTTTTTCTCAAGAAGAATTCTTATTGAATCACTATTCTCCTCTTAGGGAGTCAGATAATAACGATATGCCTCTTAATTATCATCAAGAATGCTTGAGGTCTTATTGACCACCCCAGAAAGTATATTGTGAGAGATAATCATCAACAATTTACAGACTTAGATGTTCTTTGGCTTTCTATTGCTTGCCATGTTATTTGGCTAGCTAGTTCTTTTTGGTTTAGCAATCATGATGTGGGTTGTGGTGGAGTTGTCACCTTTCTCTATCATGAGTTGCATTCACATATTTTTGATCACAGATGCGACCCCACTAACTAGGCATTATGGACCCTTTTCAATACCAATAATCATTCTTTCAGCATTATTAATGTTTATGCTTCCAATGATGTTGAATGATCTTCCTTGTGGTGTTGGATCATTGATTCAATACCTACTACTAGTTGGGTTTTGTGTGACAATTTTAACATGGTTGGGATGGGGTATGATAAAGATGGTTCTCTCTCCATGTGGTGGATAGCTGGTGAAAAGGAAGCCTAGTATTACATGTGTAATAAATTAGGCCTTTTTGAACCCAATATAGGTCACTGCCATAATCATTCCCATTGGTTTACATGGACTAATTTCAGGGCTTGTTCTAATAGAGTTTACAAACAACTTGATCATGCCATGATTTCTGCCCATTCCTTTTTTCCTTTGATAGCTATTATCTTCTTCTGGTGGTATCTTTTCTAGATGTTATTTTATCTAACCACTCACCTATATGTTATTTTTTTCTCAATACTTATTTGTTGACTCATCAACCCATGTTGGCTCATATCCAACAGGTGTGGAATCTTGAACCAGGGCTAACTCAACAAACAAGCTAGATTAACTGGTGGAATTATGCTATCAAATGTATGAAACATTTCCTCCACATCTATGGTTGCTAGCTAACTTGTTTTTACCACTACACATATAAGGCCACCACCTTAAAGCTCCACCAAGCCACCACTGCACTCAAAGACAACCCTTTTTCTCTACACCTTCAATGGTAGGTAGCTAAGCTTCATCACCAGAAGCAAATTTCTAATAACTATACTACTAGAGGTTCCTAGATTAAGGCTTGGCTGCATTGGCTTAAAATTGGAGACAAAGCTTCCAAATAATTCTTTCAAGCTCTCTATCCTCATCATACTTCTCAATCCATCAAGCAAAACAATGATGGTCAATAATTGTTCAAGGAACTCCCATATATTCTCTAGGATTTTGTTCGCCAGTATGAGAAAGTTTTCAAATCTCAAGAGAATTCACCTGGAGATGAACATGCTTTGCAAGAGTGCCTCAAGGTTGTCCCTTGTTAGATCTCTTCCAGAGGTTGTCCCTTGTCAGATTAAGGCTTGGTTGCATTGGCTTAAAATTAGAGACAAAGCTTCCAAATAATTCTTTCAAGCTCTCTATCCTCATCATACTTCTCAATCCATCAAGCAAAATAATGATGGTCAATAATTGTTCAAGGAAATCCCATATATTCTCCAGGATTTTGTTTGCCAGTATGAGAAAGTTTTCAAATCTCAAGAGAATTCACTTGGAGATGAACATGCTTTGCAAGAGTGCCTCAAGGTTGTCCCTTGTCAGATCTCTTCCACTCAACATGTTTTTTGTGATCAATTTCTCTCCATTGTTGTCCTCTGTGAAGTTGTATTCACCATGGCCAATGATAAAACTCTAGGATGTAATGGATTTCCTTGTGAGTTCTATAACACACTCTAGGATTTGATGGGAGAAGATTTGCACAAGGTTTATCTTTAATCATTTCATTCTAATTCCTTAGGAAAAATATTAATAAAGGAAATATCAAGTTCATAGCTAAATTTGGCGATCCTAAGGAAGTATGCACTTAGAATCCAATCACTTTGCTTAATGTCTCCTACAAGATCATTGTAAAGGCCCTTTCTTTGAAATTGCACCATCTCCTCATACAAATTATGTGTTACATAAACTAGTTTTTTAAAATCTAGGTTTATTATGGATAACATCATTACCATTTTGGAAGGCATGGAATGGGTCTATCATTCTTATTAACAATTAGTCTTTATGAAAATTGATTTTTCCAAATCCTATGATCACATTGAATGGCTCTTCATCACTGCTCTGCTTGAAGCTCTTGGTTTTGCTCCTCATTTTGTGTAATTTATGTGTATACTTTTTTTAGATGCCTCATCTTGTATCACTATTAATGGCCACCAATCTTTATTTTTAATTCTTATTACCTCTATCCTTCAAGGCTTCCCTTTGGATCCTACTCTTTGTGTTCATGTTTCTGAAGGATCTGGTTATCTTCTTTCCCATGACATTTCCCACTAGCTGGTCAAGGGCATTTATCTTCCCAATTCCTCTACTCAATCGGTGAATGGGAATTTTACTGATGATTCATTCCCCACTCTCTTAAAATAGGAGAACAATATTAAGAAAGCTCTTTCGTGTCTAGACAATTTTTGTAAAGCCTCTAGTTTGAGTATTTAGTAGTAGAAAACTCAATGTTATCGTCAATCCATTCTTCCCAAGCTTCCTTGGTGTTGGTGTCCGAATCGACAGAGGGTTTGCCAATTCCAATGTACAGGCAGATTCAGCCAACAAATATAGGAGGTTGTGTGAGCTGGCTCCCCTTCACTTCTGGTTCTGCCACACCAAGGGGGGTATCCCTGTAGCTAAGATATAACTTTGACTCACCCAATGATAGAAAGGTTTAGCTTTACAACAACATGCATAATACTCTCATGTATTTGGGTGATAAATCACAAGGTTGGCACTGTTCTTGGACATATCTAATTGGTTGTGGATGAGAGTATGCAAGGGTCCTATTTCTACTCCTACAACTAACAGGTTGGAATTAAGAAATGATTTGTTTTATATTTTGGATGCAAGACAAGGGGTTTTGGATCATAACTACTACACAAGGAGAAGACTGGTGCCTATCTCAGGGCAAGGAGTCAACTAGACATATACAAGTGAATGATTTGCACTGGCATTCAAGTTTCAAGGGGTTAGGACTAGTATTTGCCTTACAAACACCACCCAAGACTGAGTATTTAGCTACCTCTACTTACACATATCCCAACTGACATACATTCTTCTTCATACTTCACCTAAAATAGCTTAATCCACTCCTTGAATGGAAGTCACAGATCAAGCATGCAATACAAAAAGTCTATATTCTAGAATCTGAGGAACCCTTAGCAACCAAATTCAGAAGAAGATATGCGTACAACAATGGAGACAAGCAACTAAACACATGCAACAATGCATTTTTCATATAAAAAAACACTAAAATTGAACATATGTGCAACCTACATTCAAAATGCAACTCATAAACTCCAACAGAGACAGAACAACCAAGAAATGCTTTGTTCTTCATTATTTTCCCAAAAATGCCCAAATCTTCAACAACCTCCAAAAATGAGTGACACAGTTCGCTATAAGCAAGAACGTGTACTCAGCAATAATTACATGGTGAATTCAAAATTTTGCCAGATACAATGCACCATGAGAATGGCACCCAAAACATTTAATGTGGCCAAGAGAAACAGAGGAAAGAGTGGTTGAAATCAGGATATGCACCGCTGCCTAGAGATTTTTTCATCGAACATGGTAGCTGGCATGCCAATCAAGATCCATACCTCAACGATCTTGTCATAAATGGCCAACCTACCCACGGGATGTAGTAATGGTTCATGGTCTGAAGTTTCTTCCATTTGAAAAGTAGCTGCAAACACAAAAATTCCTTCTTCCCTGAAGATTTGAAGCAGGCCATCGATTTCCTCCCTATCACCAAGATCAATGGCCTCAAATCATTTTGAAAAGTTGCTGACCAATAGAATCATGCCACCCAGACAACCTTCTCTCCTTTGACTTTTCACAGTGAACATACATTTTTCCTTTTCACCCTTTTTACCTTTTCTGCCCGATGCACATTCAAATCTCTTGTATATGCAAGAGCATATACATACAACCACTTCCGAACACGTGGCAGCCTCTGATTGGATCTCCATCGCTAAGAACTTGTATCTTCATTGGTGAGCCATTGTATCTTTTCTTTTGCATATGTGGTTGTATATGTGATTGTATAAACATACAATCACCAACATACAAGGCGGACCCCAAATCCTTACAAAATAATTTGAAATTTCAATCAGGTCTGGCTTGCATCTCCCCTTTTGTATCATCGCTTTGTACATTGCACATATAATGCAATATACATACAATGTGGATTCCAGCTCATTTATCAATTAGATTGGAAAAACCCTTGAAATCTGGCTTGCATCACTTCCCTTTGTATATCGGCATATACAAGCACTTAACATACAAGCCGTGTACCCCACCGCTGAATTTGCCAAATTTGACTTCCCATTTGGGTCTGGCTTGTATGTTTTCCCCTTTGTATATCGGTCTTGTATATCGCATATACAATGCGAACATACAAGCAAAACATACATTCAATCGAACCTCTGCCTTTTATGAACCAGAATGCAATATCCTTTAGGTCTAGGCCTTGCATGCTAGGAATGCATATTCCCTTGTATGTTTGATTGCATGTGCAAACATACAATCGCCTATTCATGCAACTGGTGGGCCTGATGGTTTGTATCCTTTCTTTACACATTGACTTTGCACATTTCCTTTGTATGTTGCCGCTGATGCATCTTTTGCCTTATATGTCTGCATATACAATGCAACCTATATATGAAAGACAATCAACCTTTGTATGTGCGGACCCCACCCTTTGTATATGCATCGGGCCTTTGTATATCTGCTTGCATCTTTCCTCTTGTATGTGCATCGGCCGTCAGGGAGACCTTGGACTTGGCTGCCGATATGGATTGTCACGCTGACAGAAACCTTTGTATGTCCCCTTTGCACATTGACCCTGTTGGCACTAATTTTGGTCTAGATCTGAGCGCAGATGTTGAAGGGTTTTTTCTTTTTGGGCCCTAAGTTTCCTTGTTCATCGCTGTGACTTTCTCTATCGGCAAAACTTCTTTTTGAGTGCTCAAATTATGATTGAACCATTGTTTTGAACCACCGCGTTGAACCCTTTTGGTTCATGGTTCAACGGTTCAAGGCTTTGTGTTTGTGTTCATCAAATTTTCTTTTTCAAGTGCTCCGTTCGGCGTTGAACTTCTCAGTTGAATCATCTGTTTGAACCGGTTCATGGTTCAAAGGTTCAGAGCTTTATGTTTTTGGTTCATCGGAGTGATCAGCATCATCGGCGAGCTATTTTTTGTTCCCTCCAATGTGTTTGGTTTGGCTGATGGAAATGCCATCGGTGTGATATTCATCGTCGGCAGGCTTCATTTGTGTTTGGCCGATGGATGTTATCGGCGTGTGTTGTATTGTCGGCGTGAGTGTTTTGAGTTGTGCCAACGATGGGGGGCTTGGCCGATGGGACCAAGGAGGATGTGTCTATCGAGGTGACAAGTTCTATCGGTGTAGGCATTTTGTTGTTCGCCGATGGCTTTGGTCATACCGACAGGCGAGGAATGTGGAGACTTCATAGGTGAGAGTTTGGTCCATCGGCTGGGGAGCTTTGGGTTTGGCCGATAGTGTTGATATCGCCGATGGAGGGATTTGGAACGAGCAACGGTGTGACTTTGTGCGATTGGCCGAAGAGTTTTTGACTTGCCCGATGGTGTATGTCACACCGACGGAAGGAGGAGGCCAGGTCCATCGGCGTGAGTTGTGTTGTCGGTGAGCATCTTTTCTGTTACGTCGATGGTCTATGTCTTGGCGACGGGCGTGTTTGGAGTGAACCATCGGGTTGACTTAGTATGTCGACGAGGGAATTTTGGGCTAGCCCAACAGTTGTTGTCTGGCCGACGAAGTATGTTTTGGTGGCCATCGGGGAGACTCGTATTATCGGTGGGAGTATGGAGAGTTAGCCTGATGGTCAGTCTCTGGCCGATGAGGGGAATGTAGTGAAACGGTCGGCGAGACTGTTGAGGTCGGCCAGAGGATTTTTGGATGCTCCGATGGAGGGAGTCACGCCGACGGGGGTGCAGAGTGTAGTTTGTGGTCATTAGCTAGACTATTGATGTCGAGATGAGTTTTGTGCAGTTGGCCGATGGTTCTTCTCTGGCCGATATGGAAGTTGTAGGCTTTCGGGAGGTGTCGTCGGTGAGACTTGATAGATCGGCAGGAGGATTTGGGAGTTGGCCGATGGCCTAGGTCTTGGCGATAGGCTTTGGACAAAGGCTTATGCGTCGAGCGCGGCAAAAGTGCTCGACATTTGTTATACATGCGGCCATATTTTTAAAATGATAAAGTTGTCTCCACGGCACCAATGTAGGATTAATCTCCCTACATTTTTCGAACCTGTGGTAAACATGTTTTGGCGGGAATTTCTTTTTGAAGTGCTGTGACGGTTTTCAAGTGGCCGCGGGTGGTTGAGCCATCAATGGCGACTGTAGCAGGGGCATGGGCGAGTTGTTGAACAGTCATGTACCTGATTTTTGGCATGAGGACTTCCAGATGGTGGCACAGGGCTCGAGGCCACCATTGTCTACTTTCTGTCTCTGCAGCAATAAATTTTGAGTGCCATTCCTTTGAAGGATCTGTATCTGGCAAATTTTTTGTCAAAGCCATGTAATTAATGTTGAGTATGCTTCTTTGGCTGTTATAAGCAGGAAGTGTTACTCATTTTACGTTGTTGAAAACTGGACATTTTAGCTCTGTAATAAGATACAACTGGTTTTGGTTGCTCTGTGTAGCAAAACTTGCGAGTTTATGTATCTCCTGTTGTACGTTTGTGCATGAATCCACTGATTTCATGGTCAGTTTTATATGAATAATGCTATGTTTGCATGTGTTATGCTGATTCTATCTCCAGTTTTGCATGTATCTTTCTTCTAAGTCTAGGCATTCAAGGAATGTTTGAGATTCTAGAACATAGAATTCCTATGTTGAAAGTTTAATCTTTTAACTTCTGCTCAAGGGGTAGATTAAACTATTTTCAGATTGAATATTGGGAAGGGTATACTGCAATAGGGATGCCATAAGTATAGACAGCTTAACACTCTGTATTGGGAGATATCTGTAAGGCAGATATCGTGTATATCCCCCTGAAATCCAGTTTTAGTTGTTCATGCTGATCATTCACAGGTGTATGTCTACCAACTCCAAGCCGTGGATAGGCACCAATCTAGCTCTGTGTTGAGGTTATATACCATGTCTAGCTTTGCATCCAAAAATCAAATCAAACCATTTCATCCTTCCACCTGTTAGTTGTAGGAGTAGGATTAGGATCCCTGCATGCTCTCATACCCAACCAGACATCATGTCCAAGAATGTTGCCAACCTTGTGATTTGTTACACAAATCTTGGTCCATACATGAGAGTATTCTGCCTGATGCTGTCAAGTTAAATCCTTCTGTCATTGAGCTAGTCAAGGTTATACTTTTATCAAATAGGGACAGCCCCCTTGGTGCGGCAGAACCAGAAGTGAAGGGGAGGAGCTCACGCAACCTCCTGTATTCAGTTGGCTAAATCTGCCTGTGCATTAGAAGTGGCAAACCCTAATGCTGATTCAGAAGAAAAACCAACAGAAATTGGCGACTCTACTGGGGAGATCGATGTCATATCCATGAAAGTTTGAGTCTACAAGATTGAAGAAATAGGCCTGGATGTGTTTGTTGCAGCAGAGAAAAAGGTTGTATATGTGACTCTGTTGGTGGATGACCTAGAAAGAAAGAAATCAATTTGTAACTTCAGCTTGTTTGAAGCTCATTCCTCTTCAAGGAGGTGGTGACTCTACATCAAAGAACCTGATAAAAGAACAAAATCAGTCAGAGAAGAATTTGCAGCTCCTACAACATATCCAGGTATTTCATATTGTTTGACAAACTCCCTATTTGGTGAGATAGCACTGGTTAAAAGGGAAACATTGGTGAAAGCAGAGCTTGCATGCTTTTATTAGAACTTATTCTGTATTTCAAAGGGCATGCAATGTTGCTAAAAAGACTCATTTAAAGGACTTTAAGAAAGTTTGAAAAAATAGTCTAAATTTTGAGTGCCTAAAGTCATTGTTTGTAGAAAATCTGAGTAGAGAGGAGGGTTGCAAAAACATAAAGGATGTATTATCAGCCTATGCACCCTTGTGAAGTGTCAAGGGCAAAAATGCATAGTAGTCAGTCCCAACAATGTAATAAAAGAAGTTTCAACATAGACAAATATAAGCCCATAAATTTCAGTGGCATTTGTGGCTATCCAAATGCTCTTCCACCTAAAATTACAATTTTTTTGCCTAAATTTAATGGTATAAAGGATGAATCAGCTGAGAGACACTTGCAGCAGTTTATGAATGTGATAGATGACTTTGAGATTGACCATGAGGATGTGGTTATGAGATTATTTGTTCAATCTCTAGATGAAGATGCAAGGGACTGGTTTTCCTACCTTCCAACTCAATCTGTCAGCTCTTGGCATGGTTTTAAATCTGCATTTCTAGTACAATATGGTGAAAGAATCTCTGAATATGCAGTTATTAGTAATTTTATGTACATCCATATTGAAGAAGGTGAGTTGATCCCAGCCTTTAACCTCAGATTTATGAGGGCATTGAATAGAATTCCAGAATGCATGAGACCTAATGATGCACTGTGCTTAGTTGTCTATTTGGGAGCTTTTGATAAGAAAATGAGTTACAGATTAAGAGACAAGGAGCCCACCACATTGCATCAGGCACATCAGTTTGTAATAGATATTGAAAATAATTAGAGGTATGGAATACAAAAGGGTTATTTTTCTGAAAATTTTTGTTGTCCTGCAGCCCCCGATGTTAATGAAAGATTTAATTCAGGAGTTGACAATGAATGTCAAAGTATTCACACCCCTGTTGTCCCAGTTTTTTCATCATTTCAAGTTGATGATGTTTCTATTATAAAGGAGGATGTCTTGTTTTGCCCAACAAATGAAGTTGAAAACAATGGTTTTTCAAGTAATATTTACATACTAGCCCTTATCAAAGAGCCATCATGTTTAAATGATCCAGTTGTGCAAGGTTGTGATCATGTGGATCAACAGTCAGTATTAGTTTCATCAGGAAGTATTAGAGGGATGGAGAATGATGTAGATAGCTCAACTTCAGAATGCATTGAAATAGTAGAAATCTTGTATATGGGGCAATCAGTTGATAGAAATGATATCCATGATCAATTCATGGATCAGGTTTGTTCTTCTTATGACTCTGGATCTGATAGTACTAAAGAAGAATTGGAGTATCATGAAGAAGAAGCAGAGGCCTTTGCGGTGAGTGTTAATCCCCTTTATGATGAGTCTACAGATGCCTTTGATGCTGTGAATCTTGACTTTCAGTGGTGTAGGATTAATCCTTTTTTTGAGGATGATGATGAATATAAGGAGACTATTGACCTTGGTGTTACATCAGTTTGTGAGTGGGAGGCATATGAATCAGATATCTTCAGTTCTTGTAAAGATACTATGGATTTGCAAACTATGAATGATGGATGTTCATCATCACCTGGTTTAGATATGTGCAACATTGGGTGTGTGGATCAGGATTTGTTTTCAATATCAGTAGATATTGGGGGTCTCATTTTTTCTGAGTATTTTGAGTTTTTGGATCAGCTGGATGAGTGCCTGATGGTGTGCAGTAGCCAGATAAATGATGAAGACTGCCAAGAGCAGTATGATGTACCATCTGAAGAGTATAACATGCATATGTTGCTTAATGCTAAAGGATTTTTTAGCATGTATGGTTGCATGTTTGATTTTGAAATGCAGAGTGACAGAGGCAGTACTACAAGTGGCAAGCTGTCAAAGGTGGTGGATTATCTAATTGAGCAGATGACCTTATGGGCAAACTATGCCAATCTTTTCAGTTGGGATTGGGATCTTTCAGTTTGGAATCAGGCATTTGGCAGAAAAAAATTTTGGTTCTTCCTTTTTGGCTACCCGGGGTCACGTAAGTGATGATTAAAAATATAGTTTTTGTGCAGGTTGGTGCAATGATCGACTTTGTTGCCCAATAGATATGGCCCAATC
This sequence comes from Cunninghamia lanceolata, assembly GCA_027924645.1. Lineage (NCBI taxonomy): Eukaryota > Viridiplantae > Streptophyta > Pinopsida > Cupressales > Cupressaceae > Cunninghamia > Cunninghamia lanceolata. Next base: position 1,364,476 of record BSBN01000538.1, read on the forward strand.
TGCGAAACCAGAGATTCTAAGGTCCTCGCTGCAGTTTTGCACCTACACGTCCCCAGACAGAGCCAGTGTTGGCACTAATTTTGGTCTGGATCTGAGCGCAGATGTTGGAGGGTTTTTTCTTTTTGGGCCCTAAGTTTCCTTGTTCATCGCTGTGACTTTCTCTATCGGCGAAACTTCTTTTTGAGTGCTCAGATTATGATTGAACCATCATTTTGAACCACCGCGTTGAACCCTTTTGGTTCATGGTTCAATAGTTCAAGGCTTAGTGTTTGTGTTCGGCAAATGTTCTTTTTGAAGTGCTCCGTTCGGCATTGAACTTCTTGGTTGAACCATCCGTTTGAACCAGTTCATGGTTCAAAGGTTCGGAGATTTATGTTTTTGGTTCATCAGAGTGATCGGCATCATCGGCGAGCTATTTTTTGTTCCCTCTGATGTGTTTGGTTTGGCCGATGGAAATGCCATCGATGTGATATTCATTGTCGGCAGACTTCATTTGTGTTTGGCCGATGGATGTTATCGGCGTGTGTTGTATTGTCGGCGTGAGTGTTTTGAGTTGTGTCGACGATGGGGGGCTTGGCTGATGGGACCAAGGAGGATGTGTCTATCGAGGTGACAAGTTCTATCGGTGTAGGCATTTTGTTGTTCACCGATGGCTTTGGTCATACCGACAGGCGATGAATGTGGAGACTTCATCGGTGAGAGTTTGGTCCATCGGCTGGGGAGCTTTGGGTTTGGCCGATAGTGTTGATATCGCCGATGGAGGGATTTGAAACGAGCATCGGTGTGACTTTGTGCGAATGGCTGAAGAGTTTTTGACTTGCCCGATGGTGTATGTCACACCGACGGAAGGAGGAGGCCAGGGTCCATCGGCATGAGTTGTGTTGTCGGTGAGCATCTTTTCTGTTACGCTGATGGTCTATGTCTTGGCGACAGGCATGTTTGGAGTGAACCATCGGGTTGACTTAGTATGTCGGTGAGGGAATTTTGGGCTAGCCCGACGGTTGTTGTCTGGATGACGAAGTATGTTTTGGTGGCCATCGGGGAGACTCGTATTGTCTGTGGGAGTCTAGAGAGTTAGCCTAATGGTCAGTCTCTGGCCGATGAGGGGAATGTAGTGAAACAGTCGGCGAGACTATTGAGGTCGGCCAAAATATTTTTGGATGCTCCGATGGAGGGAGTCACGCCGACGGGGGTGCAGAGTGTAGTTTGTGGTCATCGGCCAGACTATTGATGTTAGGATGAGTTTTGTGCAGTTGGCTGATGGTTCTTCTCTGGCCGATATGGAAGTTGTAGGCTTTCAGGAGGTGTCGTTGGCGAGACTTGATAGATCGGCAGGAGGATTTGGGAGTTGGCCGATGGCCTGGGTCTTGGCGATAGGCTTTGGACAAAGGCTTATGCGTCGAGCGCGGCAAAAGTGCTCGACATTTGTTATACATGTGGCCGTGTTTTTAAAATGATAAAGTTGTCTCTGCGGCACCAATGTGGGATTAATCTCCCTACATTTTTCGAACCTATGGTAAACGTGTTTTGGCGGTAATTTCTTTTTGAAGTGCTGCGATGGTTTTCAAGCAGCCGCGGGTGGTTGAACCATTAATGGCGACTGTAGCAGGGGCATGGGCAAGTTGTTGAATAGTCATGTACCCGATTTTTGGCATGAGGACTTCCAGATGGTGGCACAGGGCTCGAGGCCACCATTGTCTACTTTCTTTCTCTGCAGCAATAAATTTTGAGCACCATTCCTTTGAAGGATCTGTATCTAGCAAATTTTTTGTCAAAGCCATGTAATTAATGCTGAGTACGCTTCTTTGTCTGTTATAAGAAGGAAGTGTTACTCATTTTATGTTGTTGAAAACTGGACAATTTGGCTCTGTAATAAGATACAACTCATTTTGGTTGCTCTGTGCAGCAAAACTTGTGAGTTTATGTATCTCCTGTTGTACGTTTGTGCATGAATCCACTGATTTCATGGTCAATTTTATATGAATAATGCTATGTTTGCATGTGTTATGCTGATTTTGTCTGCAGTTTTGCATGTATCTTTCTTCTGAGTCCAGGCATTCAAGGAATGTTTGAGATTCTAGAACATAGAATTCCTGTGTTGAATGTTTAATCTTTTAACTTTTGCTCAAGGGGTAGATTAAACTATTTTTAGATTGAATATTGGGAAGGGTATACTGCAATAGGGATGCCATAAGTATAGACAGCTTAACACTCTGTATTGGGAGATATCTGTAAGGCAGATATCATGTATATCCCCCTGAAATCTAGTTTTAGTTGTTCATGCTGATCATTCACAGGTGTATGTCTACTGACTCCAAGCCCTGGATAGGCACCAATCTAGCTTTGTGTTGAGGTTATATACCATGTCCAGCTTTGCATCCAAAAATCAAATCAAACCATTTCATCCTTCCACCTGTTAGTTGAAGGAGTAGGATTAGGATCCCTGCATGCTCTCATACCCAACCAAACATCATGTCCAAGAATGTTGCCAACCTTGTGATTTGTTACACAAATCTTGGTCCATACATGAGAGTATTCTGCCTGTTGCTGTCAAGTTAAATCATTCTGTCATTGAGCTAGTCAAGGTTATACTTTTATCAAATAGGGACACCCCCCTTGGTGTGGCAGAACCAGAAGTGAAGGGGAGGAGCTCACGCAACCTCCTGTATTCAGTTGGCTAAATCTGCCTGTGCATTAGAAGTGGCAAAGCCTAATGCTGATTCAGAAGAAAAACCAACAGACCCTTGTATCTTTGCGACGTATGTTTCCAATGCATATCACCATTGTATCTTCAAACATGCAACCTCTTTGATACAAGCAGGGAATCTGCGATGGAATATTTGATGCATATACAACTCGATATGCATACAAAAATGCATACGACCATTTTTCTCCATTCTGAAGCTGATTGAACTCATTTTTCAGGCCCGCCAATGTACATTTGCACTTGCACCTTCAAATGTACATACAAACAACAATGCATATACAAAGATACATGCATAAAAATGTGAAGGCCAACAGACCCAGGAATTTCTTGGATTCTCTTGAAAAGTGCCTTCGAATTTAGATGCTTGAAACCTGAATGTTTATGCAGGCACCAACATTGGCTCTGTCTGGGGACGCATGCCTCTTGCAAGCATGGCGAGAACCATAGATCTTTGGGATGCAGACCAGTCCCTTATCCATCAGGCACAAAGTCAAACATTGCACCAACCTGCATCACAGAATACACCTCTTTTTATAAAAAAAACTTGGTGGTCCAGGGCCACCAAAAAGGAAAAACTAGAATTTTCCTTTGTCAAACACTTAATTTTCTTTTGATTTCTTCAAATGAAGCCTGAAAGCATTTTGTTGTTTGCAACACCCAGCGTTGCAATTGATTGTGCTGCTCCCCACTTTTCTTTCTTTAACAATTCTACAGCAAGACTCATAAGCGTCTACCATTCTCAGCAGTAGACTATCATGATCATATGAGTCACTGATGTTGCTTGGAAAAATAACAGACTCACATGAAACAAATGAATCCACATCAGATTTTTGCCCTTCTTCAAAAAATAAGAGCTCCTTTGTATTAAACACACAATACTCAGGCATAAGCAACATCTCATAATCATAATCATCTTTAGAAACATTCAGATATCCATCATCATTATGCTCAGCAATTTTGTCATTAAGGTCCACCTGGAATGCCTCAAGAGCAGGCATAAAAAGCTCAGAGTGCAGCCCTTCACTGAAAGTTTCATAGTCACCCCTACAACCAACACTATCCCCAATTGTATGAGCACACACATCTGCAACTCGTCCATTCACACCTGAATAGTGACCTTGTTCTTCCTTTTCAGCAATGCACTGATAATCAAAAGTAAAATTTTCAATCTCTGCACTGTAAAGGTGGTCAGAATTTTCAAGGAAGCACTCATACTCAGCATCCATATATATTTCATCATCTGAAAGGCTCATATATGCATCTGAATGCCAATAATCACTAACATATTCACTACCATCCCTTGAATCAACATTTTCTATATTCAAAGTGAAGCTCTGCATAACCATCTCATATAAATATTCTTGATCAGATGAGATATGCCTATTAGTACAAGACACAACCTCATGTATATCTTTCATTTCATCATTTGAAATGCATTTTGCATCTACAAGCTTCTTTTCTAGAGGCTGACAACAATCTTTGTCTTCACCATTATAGGATGTGCCTACATTTTCTACAACATCTTCTTCATGTTCATGCATCACATCATGACTGCACCCATTGTTGTGAGATATATTTCCTTCTACAGAATCATCTCTCAATGAACACACTGGAACAATAGAAATATATTCACATTGAAAACTATTTTGAAAGCTTGCAGTCATGAAACCTACTGGCATTCCATATTTCTGATTATTTTCAATATCCATAGCAAATTTGTAAGCCTGGTGAAGTGTGACTGGTTCTTTATCTCTCAATAAATAACTCATTTCTTCATCAAATGCAGCCAAATAAATTGCCAAGCACAATGCATCATTAGGTCTCATATATTTAGGGATCTTCTTGAGTAACTTAATAAACCTAAGATTAAAGGCTGGAACCAGTTCCTTATCTTCCTTTTGTATATTCATGAAATGTATGATCAATGAGGCCAAATCAAATCTTTCACCAAACTGCTCTAGGAATGCAACTTCTAAATCTATCCATGAAGAAACTGAACACACAGGCAGGTCTAAAAACTAGACCCTAGCATCATCCTCTAATGACTGGACAAAAAGTCTCATTACTACATCTTCAGCCTCTACCTCATAATCTTCTATCAAATTACAAAAATTTTGCAGATGTTTGTTTGCAGACTCAGAATTTGATCCACTATATCTCAGCAAAAATTTTCTAATCTTATTGTGAATAACATTTGGGTAACCATTTATTCCTTTGAAATTTAGCGCTTTATATCTTTCAATAAAAAATGGTCTTCTTTGAGAGCACAACCAGGACTGTTGCTCTATTTGAATCATTTCAAGTGAAAAGATGGAATACCTAGAAATATGTTGTAGCATTGGATAGGTTCTATCAATAGAGTCACCACCTCTCACAGAGAGGACATAATATCAACAAGGCACTTTTGTTTTCTAGATTCATCACGCCAGCAGAGCACCACATGGTCATTCTTTGGTATTGCTGCAACAACTTCACCTGGGTCTTCTAAATCTTCAAATTGCTTGACTCCCTAGTAGAGTCACCACTTTGTTGGTGTCTAAATCGACAGAGGGTTTGCCAGTTCCAATGTATAGGTAGATTCGGCCAACAAATATAGGAGGTTGCGTGAGCTGCCTCCCCTTCACTTCTAGTTTTGTCGGACCAAGGGGCGTATCCCTATAGCTAAGATATAACTTTGACTCACCCAATGATAGAAAGGTTTAGCTTTACAACAACAGGCAGAATACTCTCATGTATTTGGGTGATAAATCACAAGGTTGGCACTATTCTTGGACATATCTAATTGGTTGTGGATGAGAGTATGTAGGGGTCCTATTTCTACTCCTACAACTAATAGGTTGGAATTAAGAAATGATTTGTTTTATATTTTGGATGCAAGACAAGGGGTTTTGGATCATAACTACTACATAGGGAGTAGACTGGTACCTATCTCAGGGAAAGGAGTCAACTAGACGTATGCAAGTGAATGATTTGCACTGGCATTCAAGTTTCAAGGTGTTAGGACTGGTATTTGCCTTACAAACACCACCCAAGACTGAGTATTTAGCTGCCTCTACTTACACATATCCCAGCTGACATACATTCTTCTTCATACTTCACCTAAAACAGTTTAATCCACTCCTTGAATGGAAGTCACAGATCAAGCATGCAATACAGAAAGTCTATATTCTAGAATCTGAGGAACCCTTAGCAACCAGATTCAGAAGAAGCTATGCATACAGCAATGGAGACAAGCAACTAAACACATGCAACAATGCATTTTTCATATAAAACAACACTGAAATTGAACATATGTGTAACTTGCATTCAAAATGCAACTCATAAACTCCAACAAAGACAGAATAGCCAAGAAATGCTCTGTTCTTCGTTATTTTCCCAAAAATGCCCAAATCTTCAACAACCTCCAAAAATGAGTGACACAGTTCACTATAAAGCAAGAACATGTACTCAACAATAATTACATGGTCAATATAAAATTTTGCTAGATACAATGCACCATGAGAATGGTGCCCAAAACATTCAATGCGGCCAAGAGAAACAGAGGAAAGAGTGGTTGAAATCGGGAATGCACCGCCGCCTGGAGATTTTTTCATCAAACATGGTAGCTGGCGTGTCAATCAAGACCTATACCTCGGTGCTCTTGCCATAAATGGCCAACCTACCCACGTGATGTAGCAACAATTCGCGCTCTGAAGTTTCTTCCATTTGAAAAGTAGCTGTGAACACAAAAATTCCTTCTTCCTTGAAGATTTGAAGCAGGCCATTGATTTCCTCCCTATCACCATGATCAATGGCCTCAAATCATTTTGAAAATTCACTGACTAATAGAATCATGCCATGCAAGTAGCCTTCTCTCCTTTGACTTTTCACAGCGAACATACATTTTGCCTTTTCACCCTTTTTACCTTTTCTGCCTGATGCACATTCAAATCTCTTGTATATGCAAAAGCATATACATACAACTGCTTCCAGACACATGGCAACCTTGATTGGATCTCCATCGCTAAGCACTTGTATCTTCATTGGCGAGCCATTATATCTTTTCTTTTGCATATGTGGTTGTATATGTGATTGTATAAACATACAATCACCAACATACAAGGCAGACCCCAAATCCTTACAAAACAATTTGAAATTTCAATCGGGTCTAGCTTGCATATCCCGTTTTGTATCATCGCTTTGTACATTGCACATATAATGCAATATACATACAATGCAGATTCCAGCTCATTTATCAATCAGATTGGAAAAACCCTTGAAATCTAGCTTGCATCACTTCCCTTTGTATATTGGCATATACAAGCACTTAACATACAAGCCGTGGACCCCACCGCTGAATTTGCCAAATTTGACTTCCCATTCAGGTTTGGCTTGTATGTTTTCCCCTTTGTATATCGGTCTTGTATATCGCATATACAATGCGAACATACAAGAAAAACATACATGCAATCAGACCTCTGCCTTTTATGAACCAGAATGCAATATCCTTCGAGTCCGAGCCTTGCATACTAGGAATGCATATTCCCTTGTATGTTTGATTGTATGTGCAAACATACAATTGCCTATTCATGCAACTAGTGGGCCTGAGGCTTTGTATCCTTTCTTTGCACATTGACTTTGCACATTTCCTTTATATGTTGCCGCCGATGCATCTTTTGCCTTGTATGTCTACATATACAATGTGACCCATATATGAAATACAATCGACCTTTGTATGTGTGGACCCCACCCTTTGTATATGCATTGGGCCTTTGTATATCTACTTGCATCTTTCCTCTTGTATGTACATCAGCTATCGAGGAGACCTTGGACTTGGCCGTTGATAGAAACCTTTGTATGTCCCCTTTGCACATTGACCCTTGTATCTTTGTGATGTATGTTTCCAATGCATATCGCCATTGTATCTTCGAACATACAAACTCATATACATGCAACCTCTTTGATACAAGTAGGGAATCTGTGATGGAATATTCGATGCATATACAACTTGATATGCATACAAAAATGCATACAACATTTTTTCTCCATTCTGAAGCCGATTGAACTCATTTTTCAGGCCCGCCAATGTACATTTGCACTTGCACCTTCAAATGTACATACAAACAGAAATGCATATACAAAGATACATGCATAAAAATGTGAAATCCAACAGACCCAGGAATTTCTTGGATTCTCTTGAAAAGTGCCTGCAAATTTAGATGCTTGAAACTTGAATGTTTATGCAGGCACCAACACTTGGCTTGACTCTTTTGGATGGAAGTGGATTGATCATAGGGATATTTTCAAATTTTTGGGCATCCCTTTTTCTTTTCAAGCTTCTTGAGCTACTCTTTGGTAGGTAGTCATTTCCAGAATTGAAAAGAAGCTCACTTATTAGATCACTAAGCCTTTGTCTCTTGCAGGATAATTTTAGATTTGTTCTAAAATTCTTGCAATTACTCATGTTTATTATTCTTCATGCTAGGCCCCTTTTAAATCTTCTTACCTAAAGCTTGAAAAGATTCTTCATGATTTCCTTTGGGCCTCTTCTAAAAATAATAGAGGATTTGATAGAGTTTCCTAGGAGTACTATTGTCTCCCTCATGATCCTAGGAGTTAGGCTTGATTTTTGTTTAACACCAAGGTATGGCCCCTTGTGATAAATGGATCTCTCAAGCCCTTGAAAGTAATGAGGCTTGTAAAATTCTTATGTGTCACTGCATTTCCTTAGGTACTCCTCTTGGGAAGCAAGCTTGGAAGGGGATCAATATTCACACCCTTCTTATTATGAAGAATCATTTTCAAATTCAAGGGCTTTTTTTAATCAAAAGTGTTTGGAATTCTTAGGAAGCCATGAAGCCTTGACTTCTTTGGAATGTCACTAGTTTCCACAATGGCCTTTCCATAAATTAATAGTATATCTGGTGGTCTCCAGTCATTACCTATCAAGATTGCCCTCTTGCTAAGGTCCCATGGGTCTATGCATTGAGGTTTTTAAAAAAAAATTAAGTCTCTTCTTGACTTATTATCTAGAAAAAATTAGAATCTCCTTTCCTAGCTAGAAGCCAAAGATAAATTCCATTTATGCAATCAGGAGCATGAAATTTTCCAGGTGATTATTAAGGTCGTGCCACTAGATATTATTCACAAAATTAGGGTCCACAATTTTAAACCATGGTGGAAATACTAGAAATGGTACCCATACACACCATTTTTCAATTACAAACCTTAAAATGGTTATTCATGGATTTTTCCACACTTGCCTATGGTTCCTGTTTTGAACCAAAGATGGTTACTTCAATCCTTTTTGGTTGTTTGGTAATGCAGATTTAACACTATTTGGTTAGCCATTATTGCACCCAAGCTTAATCATTTTGCATGGTGTCATTTATTTCAAAGGCTTCCTATTGGTTCTAGGTTGACTCATCTTGGTATTAAAGATCCTAAATATCCTCTTTGTGGCCATCAAGAAACACTTAAGCATCTCTTTTGGTTTTGTCCCAGGGCTCAGATAGCCTAGACTTGGATTCATGATTTGACTTGGATTCATGATTTTCTCAAGCCTTTCCAGCTTGAACCTTTGTCATGGAATATGGTTTTATTAGGTGATTGGCCTTGAATTCCTTTTAGATTTACCCAAATCTGACATGCTTTCAAGGTGGAAACTCTTTTTAGCATATGGAAAGATAGAAATTCTATTGTATTTTTTGGCAATGTAATTGATTCTAATTTTTTTATTTAGTCTAAAGCTATGATTTATTCCAATGTTCTCATGTAGATACAAATGCAAGCCAACAAGGTTTCCCTTGATGTTGCACATTTGGAAGTGCTTCTTGACCACTGGTGCAATGCCCCTTGCATTATGGCCGAAGTCCCCGTGACTCCTACCTCTAGCTAAGGTCGATCTCTACCTTGTGGACATCATAGGGGTCATAACCATTCTTCTTGTCAAGAACAAGATACTCATTTCTACATTTCTCAACCTCTTGGAAGGAGAGATCAAGCTCAAAAGGATGGACTCATCTTCCTCACCACTACTCTACATCTCCCCTAGATTTTGGCCATGGTTCTACAGGTTGGCCAAGCTCTAGCAAATTCCCTCGATTGGCTCTTGCCATATCCCATGATCACAACACTCAGATTGAGGATGACAATAAGAATGATGTTGGTAATGAAGATATGAATGATGGTAATGATGGTTGGGATCCTTTCAAAGACACTCCAGACCTAGCTAATATATGGGGAAAACCAGATGATCATGACCCTCCTCCACTCCCAATGCTATAGCTCTTGTTGTGTAGTGGCATTTTGTTGTTATGCTTCTTCTAGGCATATGCCCCGTTTGGACTTTGGGGTGTGACTTCTTCCACCCACCTTTTTGTGAATATGTGTAATATTATTTTCTTATTAATGATATAGACACCTATTCATAGAAAAAGTATTTCATATTTTCTCTATAATCAATCAAATTAAAAAAGCTTTGGAATCCATTTCTAGAAAAGGGGTTTTCTAGAAAATCAATAAATTAGAAAAATATACCTATTGGGTATTTTAATATTATTCATTATTAAAATAAAATAGTATATGTATTTATTGTATAGAATTCATTTGGAGATTTGGAATAAAACCCCTTGTTGTGCTTCGCACACACACCCCATCCTTTACATGACAAAAATGGGGACCCCCTCTTTTGAATTGAACATTTGAGTATGTTTCCACTCCTTATTTTTTTAGTTGTTCTAGTTAGTTTTGGTCCTAGTTGATCAATTTGACTTGGTCATGAATAATCTTGACTAGGTGACATGGTTTAGATGCATTTATTTTTTCTAGTATGTCCTAGGGAGTGAGTTTGATTGATTGATTTATCCTTATTATTAGATGAATTTGAATAGTTGAGATTTGGGGTTCTTAGCTTCTCTATCACATCTCTTCTCATTTGCATAGGGTTTGTTTTCAGGGTTATATCTCATTGTGTCAAGGTGGTGTTATCATGTGGAATTGCACCCTGCTTGAAGCCTATTCAAGCATTCCAATGACACAATAGGACTGATCTCAAGGTGTGGGACCTTAGAGATGAGATCAAACCTCCAGAGAAGGTTGGTTCCTCATTCTAAGCTTAAGGCTCAGAGAAAATAGATAAATCTAATGTTACTGATCACAGGGGAAAGGGGAGAGAGAACTAAAATTAAAAAGAGAGATGATGCACTAGATTTAGTGTTTAGTTGGACCTAAATTAACACAATAATGACCTCAAAATTGAAACATACTCACACAGACTCATAGAAGTTATTATAGAGGTTTGGGCAGAAAGATAAAACTATGAAAGGGACCACTTTATCCATAATACACAACTTGCATCTATCAAATAAACACAATGTAAAGCTTTAGAGAGAGGTAAAATGATAGTTTATATTGATCATGAAGGCTAGAAAGCCATTAAAAAAGAAGAAAGATTCATTACACAAAGATATAAACACAAAATGAGAGCTACAATTCATAGGTGAACTAAAAATGGAGACTTCAAAAGCTTAGAATCAAGTACAATGCATCAAATCCATACAGTTCTGGGAGATATCATAAGGTTTGCTACTGCAACAAATCTTCTGCCTTTGTAGTGAACCAAGAAAACAACTAACTCAAATACATATTTTACACATGTATATATAACTTTTTTCATTCACTATATAGCTCTCGGCATTGCAATTTAGTCAATAAGTCATGCCCATGCTGCATTAAATTAAGCCCAAAGGCTTTGTTAGAACCTACAAATTTTTAGTGTTGATTGTGCCCTGACAAATCTAAAAATTTGCAGAGGAAGATTGCCCACACATCCGGATACCTAACACATTAATGCGGGAAGGTCTAAAATCCTTTTATGGCACTTGTAAATCCATTTTGTCCCTCCTTTGTATTGGTGCATTGAATATTTTCACTATTTTAACCACCTCCATTTGACCTTGGCTCGCAACATTAATTGTTGGGTACCTCTTTATCCTACAACAATGGTACAATTCTAGGAAATCACTCCTTGTAGAAGATTTTACAACACTTTAAAATGTTTTGTATTTTGAATTCTTCCTTTGGTGCTATTTTCTCCTTTAGTTAGCAAAATCTCTTTTTTGCATACTTTTCTCTTTTGCTTTTGGGCTTCTCATCAACAAATCACCTTATCGACGAACTTGAGAAATTGCAAACCTTCTATCTTTATTGACTTTCCTATTTTTACCTTATCTTCATTTCTCTTGGTCGGTATCTTTTGTCTTCCTCCCCTTGCCTAATTGGTGAACCAAGAGGTTCGTGAACCTTCCCTTTGTCGATGAACACTTAATTCTTCCTCTTTCTGCCTTGTCGACCTCTTGAAACCTCCTCCTTCTCTCTTTATTCAATGATTTTACCAATCAGCGAACTTGCTGATCAGTGAACTTAAAGTTCACAAAACTCAAAGTTTGCCAATAAAGGCAAGCTTTGCCCTACCTTTGCTTTAGAAGAAAAATCTTCCCATTGTTTCTCTTTAGTTGGCAATTTTGCCGATCGATGAACTTAAAGTTCGCCAAACTTAAATGTCGGCAACTAAGGAAAAATATAAAGGCAAAATACTTAGAATCTTTAGGATTTTTGAAGGGAGACTTTCTTCCATTTAGGCTTTCTTAGAAAGGATATTTCTGATGGAAGAAAGGTAGGATAAGGGGCTCTTCATCTATTTTGGCCTGGGCTGAAATATGACAACATTTTGGTGACAATGCAGGGGTGTTTGCCTACTAAACACTAGGACTCAGTGGCCTTATCAATCCATTGGGCACAGAGTCAAAAGAGTTGCAACAATACTAAAATAGAAACCGACCAGACCAACACAAACTAAACATGCCTCTAGGAGCAAAACAACACAAAACACACAAAACAACAAGGCAAACAACCTCCTAATGAGGATGTAGTCTATGCAAGAGCACTTATTGAAAGGAAAACTAAAATATAAACAAGACCTACTCTAATTATTTACAAGAATCTCAAAACCAAACTCAGAAGTATGGTTTGAGATGAATCCCATTCACTAGGATTGGAAATGGTTCACCAATTAGCTTGGAGAGTTGAAAGGCATTAACATGCTTACAATTGGTGATAATATATGGGTTGCTCCATATGGGTCTTGAGCAAATCTTACTGTCATGGCATCATTTTCCAGCAATTCCAACTATTGTGCAAGCTCAAGGGAAGGTAATTCTAGTAATAGTGGAAGCCTTGATTCCTTTCCATAAACTAGCATGAAGGGTGGATTGCCAATAACCATCTTGGGAGTGATTCTATCCGCCCAAAGAGTTGTTTTCAACTTGGAATGCCAAGTTCTTTGGTTATCTTCAATTGTTCTTTTGATGATTTTGATCAGGTTTTTGTTAGTAGATGTGGCTAGGCCATTCCCTTGAGGGTAGAAGTTGGAAGATGTCTTCAAGTAAATTCCATATTTAATTACCTATTCACTTATTTTTGTGCCTACAAAGGCCTTAGCATTATCAGAAATGATAGTGAGTGGGACACCGAATCTTGTAGCTATAGCTTCAAGGAAATCTAGAATGGAGGCCTTTGTAGCATCCTTCAGAGCAACTACCTCTGTCTACCTTGTGAAATAATTAGTGGCTGCTAAAATTTAGTCATTCCAATGAGGTCTAAACCCCATTGGGCAAATGGCTGCTCAGTTTGGATTTGGTGTAGGGGAAGAGATATCAACCTCTATTTTCCTACAAATAAGGCACATTCCTTGTACCTCCTTACCCATCTATGGGCATCTCTAAACAAGTTGGGCCAGTAATAACTAGCCCTCATAATTTTTACAGCAGTTGTTCTAGGTGAAAAGTTGCCACCTACAAGGCCGTTGTGGAATTTTTCCAACACCCTGCTGGTTTGATTTTTCTCTATGCATCTTAAAAGAACTCCATTGATGTCTTTCTTAAATAGGAAACCATAAAAAAATATAGGGGATGAATTGAAGTTTGAATACCTCCTTTTGGCTTGATCCAGGCCATCTGGGCATTTACTTGACTATAGAAAGGTAGCCATGTCATGATACCAGTCATTTGGAGTGTGAAACTCAGTTGACTAGACTTGTTCAAGGGCATACACTGTGTCATTTCCAGCTCCAATGTCTACTTCCATCTACTCACATAGTCCCTTACCTCTTACTAACTTGGTGATATTGATATTCACGTCATACTCCATGACTTTTGTGATCCACCTAACACTCATCTCATTGACATCTTGGCTCAAAACAAACTCTTTCACACTGGGGTGGTTCACCATCAATTGTACCTTGCTGTTTGAAAGCATGTGCCTAAATTTTTTTAGAGATTTTACCACAACAAACACTTGTTTCTCAACAAAATCATACCTGAGCTCATATTCTTTGAGGGGCTGGCTGAAGAAAGCAATTGGATGTTCCAATTTTTCTTCATTTTGCTACATCAAGACTACTGATATACCTTCTTTCCTCCAAAGGTATAAAGTATGAAATCCTTCACAAAGTTAGGATTTACCAGCATAGGAGCTTGTGTAATGGCCTGTTTGACATCTTCAAAACTATCCCTACCTTCTTTTGACCATGTAAAGGCAACGTTTTTATTTAGCATGGAGGTGAGAGGTTTTTCTATTGAAGCAAAATTAGGTATGAACCTCATCACAAAATTAATCTTTCCTAGGAAGCTTTGCAGGCCCTTCTTGTGACTGGGAAGGGGAAGGGATAGAATTGTGCTGGTCCTTTATGGGTCAATGTCAAGTCTTTATTTTGAGACTACATGTCCCAACAATTTACCTTCAAGGATAAAAAATACACACTTCTTTGGATTCAATGATATGCCATATTCTCTACATCTTTCAAAGACTTTTCTCAAATTACCTAAATGGTCAGCTACATGCTTAGAATACATAGTCAAATCATCAAGATATACTAAAATAATATAATTGATTAGGCCTTTTAAGGTCAAATCCATTGCTCTTTGGAAGGTTACCCCAACATTAGTCAACCCAAAAGGCATCTTTTGGTAAGCCAGGGTACCCCATTTGGTAGTAAAGGCTATTTTGTACTGATCTAATTCTTTTACAAGAATCTGATTATACCTTGAGTAGCCATCTAGGAGTGAAAACCTTTCATCTCCTACCACTATTTGTAAGATCTGTTCCATTGACGGAAGCAGGTGGTGGTCTTTAAGAGAGGCCTTGTTTAGGTCTCTAAAGTCCACGCACAGTCTGATTTCTCCATTATTTTTCCTAAATGGAACTAGGTTAGCCACCCAAGAGGAATGTTTGATTAGATAGGCAATTATGGCCTCTATGAGCTTAGATAGCTCTTTCCTCATTAATGGCTCAATTTTGGGATTGACTAGCCTTTGTTTTTGGTAGGCAGGTTTTGTATTAGGATCTAAATCAATAGTATGTTGATTTAAACTAGGATCAAAGAATTTTAGATCCCTATAATACCAATAATTAAATAATCAAACTCATTACAAATCTCAACAAAACCTTGTCTTTCAACTTGATCACATACCTTGCCATGCTTTAGAAATCTTCCATGTGCAATCTCCACCTCTTCATAGTCTTCTTTTTTGACTATCATGTTCATTTTCTCCCTTTTGGGTTGATCATCAGCACCAAATATGTTTTCTAGAGTGATCAATCCCTTGGGCAGTTTATTTGTCTTTAGTTGGATCACTTGATCATCATACTGCTCTTGTAATATTGACTAGTTACTAGTAGCAGACTTTGCCTCTTCTTGCAAGAAATTAACAATTTGCTTGTCATTTTCAAATACCTACCAGCTAGATACATTATCAGGTACAACAGGCCACATAACAACCTTCACATGCTGATCTAAGTTTTGTTTGACATTCTTGGGAATGTCAAACTGGGCACCAATTGTAGCCAACCTGTCAG
The DNA here is from genome assembly GCA_027924645.1 of Cunninghamia lanceolata. Taxonomy (NCBI): domain Eukaryota; kingdom Viridiplantae; phylum Streptophyta; class Pinopsida; order Cupressales; family Cupressaceae; genus Cunninghamia; species Cunninghamia lanceolata. The sequence continues at coordinate 1,380,077 of BSBN01000538.1, forward strand.
CATCTTTATTTATTTCTCTAGGTACTGCTTGGATATTGAAGGCATCAAAGTCTTCGATCAGATCCTAGACTCTGTGTTTATATGAATTCAACAAGTCATTCTTTGAAGCACTCTAAGTTATGATTTGGTGGACAACCAACTCACTGTCACCAAATGCTTTTAAAAATTTTATTCCTCTCTTTTGTGCCAGCAGCATGCCTTGAATCAAGGCCTCATATTTAGCCACATTGTTGGTGCAGCTAAACTAAAATCTGAAAGTAGAGAAATAATTCTCTTTTTGGAGTGAAACCAACACTACACCAACACCTGCTCCATTTTTGCTCTTGGAGCCATCAAAATACATCGGTTGAATCCCACTTGAATCTTCTTTTGGCTTCACAAGGTTAGGGATGATGGCATCTTCATCATGGATACAATACGTACCCAACCCTATTTCTTCCATATGACCAGGAATATCAAATTAAAAACAATCTGCCCATTCATCAAGCAATATATCTAGAATTTCTTCCACAGATGTGGCAACCTCATGTGTGTTGCTATCATTTTCCTCTAAATCATGGATTGTGCAGTTCATATTGATAGGGTTAGGAGAATAAGGTTCTATATGATCTTTGGCAATAGGCTTAGCCTTAATGGTCACCTTAGTGCCATACCTTGTCCTAAACAACATATGAGACCAATCAGATGATAGGTATCCACCTATTTTAGTAGTGAAATCTCTAGACAATCATATACCAAAGTATGTAGGGAGATTAATGACTGAAATATCTTGTAAAATAGAGTAGCCAAGGCATGCATGTAGGGTAAGCTTCAAATATTTAACAACACCTACTATCTTAACAATAGCACTATCTAGTTGCACTATCCCTTTACTCATAGGCTCATATTCAATGCCTAATTGATTAGCTATATTTTTTGGCATGAGAGAACTACCCGCCTCAAAATCAATCATGCAATTATGCAATAATTTGTCACCAATGATTAGGGAAACATAGAAAGGAGGGGGCTTAGTAATTTTTCTTTTGCTTGCCTCCTCTTTTGGTTGGCAAAAATTTACTAGGGCGACTGCTTTTTCTTTTGCTATCTCTTGGTAGGCTGATTAAAGCTTGTTAAGGCCTCCTGTAGTAAATCCCTTTGTGATGGAATGGACATGGCCTCCTACATAGTGACATTCAGGTTAGTCCTTTTCATCTGATCAACTATACTAAAAGGAATATGACTAACCTTTTAGGATACCTTTGTAACAACAATGCCAACTTTTGATTGTTGACCGACCTGGGGCTGTTGTTCTAGCATTGGGTTTACTCTCCCAATGACCTATTCTGTTCATGCTAAAGGAGTCTTGTCTACTGCACCACCTTCATTTGTAGCCATTGGAGATGCATGAGAGGTAGATCTTTGACAAAATGTAGGAATTGATGCATCCTCAGTCACCCTTCTTTTTGCTCTTGTGTTGTATGCTATTGGACTCGTACCTTGATTAAAACCACAGAAGTCATCCTGCATCCAATTCACCATGGTAGAATTGTTTTGTATTTGTTCTTGTCCCCCCCAATCTTTTGAATGGAACTAGGTTGTTGCTCTAGAAGGACTGATGGGTTTTGCATTGTCAAAGCCTGGCTAAATTGTCTACTTTGGTATGAATCTTGGTCATGGGGCTGATTGCATGGATAGCGCCAATCATTGTCCTAAGCTAGATTGTTTTGAATAGGCACAAGAGGTTCTGATGTGCTTGCAACATTAGGATTGATGGTGTAGACACCCAAAATTGACCCATTTTAACATTTATACATTTATTGCATTTTGCACTACATACATTAATTTCGTCTAGCACACTTGTAATCAAAAATCTCATTTTTTCCCATCTCCATAATTAATTAAATAAATTTTATTTAATTAATTAATTTCCTTCATTCTTCTATTTTCCATCAATAATTAAATAATTTTAAATTATTTAATTATTCCATCTTTCTTCTAAAAAATAAATAAAATAAATATTTTATTTATTCCCCCATCATGCACATAAATTAAATATATTTTATTTATTTAATTTATATTTTCTTCCTCCAACATTTTCTCATATTATTTAAATAATAAATTAAATAAAGACATTTATTTAATTTATTATGAAACTCACCACTTCTATTTTTATCATTTTCTTCTAAATGTGCAAGTGGGCCTTTTGTCCTTGAAAAATAGAAAAATCAATTATCTCTACCACTAAATTCTCAAAATAATAGAAACATCCTATTTTGAGAAAAGCATCTTATCATTTTCATGGACACTTGTCACGTGCACATTCATCCATGTCTCTCGCATATCCTCAACCATTGATTTCTTCTTTTATCCTCCACCCTTGATCATCCATCTTGCAAGTCTATAAATTAACCCACAACCAAGCCATTTGCATGGATTAGCTTTCAAGGACCCTTACTCTGTCGAAATATCTCCACAATCTTTCATCCATCCATCATCCTTCATCTATCTATTTTCATCTATCACTTTCTATCAACATTATGCTATGAAAAAGAGCTATCAACATATCAACATCTAATCATTCAAGCAATCCAACATGCATGCATCAATATTTCAAGGCATCTAAGGTATTTGAAGGGTTTGGATTGAGGTATTGCATTTAATTGTTTTATCTTTTGTTTTGTCCAAAAAATTTTGGTTACATTTTTGGCACACCCGGTGGGACCACTTGCTTGATAGATTTTTGTTACTGAAAGTCATTTTTTGAAGTTTAGGTACAGATGCGTACCTTTGATCAATAGGAAATCACGTTTGAATGGCAGAAAGTCACATCTACATGCTTTTGGATCGCATATGCAGGGTTTAAAATCATGTTTGACTAACAACTCATTGCCTCTAGTTGCAGGAAATCGCTTCTGGTTTATTTAGGGTTTTATTAGTTTTCTATCTTTTGCAGGGTTTTCTATCATTTGGGTCATCTAGTTAAGGGTTGCAAGCTACTGTATTTGCTAACTCTTGTTGTTTTCTGTCATCTCCAAGCTGGTTTATTTGGAGATTTATTTAGTCTTATCATAGCATTCAATCTTTTCTATTTTCATATAATACAAACATAAAAATGGCAAAAAATTATCTTCTAGGGTTGTTAGGATTTCATCTTCTACATTCTGGATCACTTGTTCTATCTCTGTGTTAGGGTTTTTGCAGGATTTAGGGTTTCAAGCACCTATGATCAGAAGGAAGTCACCTTTGCATGATTAGACATCGCCTCTGAAGGATAGGTAATCACTTCTGGTAATAGATTGGTCTCCTTTGCATTCCTTCTAATCACCTTTGGTTTCTATCATATGACTTTGATCTGTGTTTTGCAAATCTAGGTTTTCTTGGAACTAATTGCTATCGGTGTGGCTTGTTGATACATTTGTCAAAGAATGGAGAATATAAAAAACTACTGACCTATCTTCTACAAGTTCGATCGGATGAAGAAAAAACATTGTTTTCCCACTAAATTAGGAACATTTGTAATTGGTGCTTAAAACGAATCTTTGCATGCTCCGTGTCTATTTATCTTTCTTGTTTGCTTGCTATGCATGTCTATAACCTGATTTAACAACAAGAGTATTATCTCCCCAACCTATCTAATGGACTTGGGGTGTAAGAGAAATTATTATCTCTAGAGGGCCTGCCTCCCATTGTGAGAGGGAATGACTCAAGCAGTAACAAGCTAAAGCCAGTCTCTTTCAAACCTTTATAAAAAAAATGTGTTTGTGATGAAATTCATAAGCAACAGGTGTGGATGTGTCATACCGATGAATGTCTCCCTTAGTACCGTTGTGGTGCACGAAAACCTATAGAGCATAACCTCTGCAAGCTGGGAGGCCTCCTAATCGGAGTGAATCGCTGCATGTATGGCCACCTGAATGAATGCCCTTACTAAAAACCTTTGTTTAATAGCCAAAATCCTTCTATTTGTTGGTGCAGGAGGTCAAACCTCTAAAGTTGTCCCACATTCTCGCAGTTCAAAGTAGAGATAGCAAATTCTCTTTGGGGAATTCAAAGTTTGGTATGCCCGAGAAGTGTGTGCCGTGTAAGGGGGAGCCAGTGCTACCAAACTTCTAAGTTATCCACTTTGAATAAGTCTGGTTGGAGTAATCCAAGTGGGAATCTAGCAGATATTGTCTCTGCCAGCCTAATTTGTTAATGTTTGTGAATGTTTTGTGTATGAGTGTCTGCCATCTTATTTGCTTGTCAAAAAATTGCCAAAAAAAACTATCAAAAAAGAAATCCCTGTAACAAAAAATCCCATCCTAACACACATCCTAAGCCACATCATCCACATCATCTAATCCTCATATTCCTAGTCAATCTTCATTCCAAGACATTCAATCACTTCATCCTAATCATAACCCAATCAATTTCATCCATTTCATATCCAAATCACATCTTAATCACTCCACATCCTCACATCTTAATCTACCACTTGTAAACATGGACATGACATTCCCAAACAATACCTATGAGAATGATCCTTATGGCAAAGAATGCTTGATGTACTTGAGTGGTTATATAGAAAGGAACAAGTCCCTACGCCACCACAACACCAACAATTCCTACAACATCAAGCCATAACCCAATACGAACAATCCCAAATTCAACAAGCGCATCATCCTCTATCCATTCACCATCAACCAATGCCATCTCAATCCTATGTGTCATACCCATCCACTTCATACCAACCTAATCCACCAACCTATCAAGTCAACGTTCCATCAACTTATCCAACTTCATACCAACCTAATCTATCTACATACCATGTCAATGCCATATCAACCTATCAATGTCCACACCAAGATTATCCACTTCTTCATTCCAACCTTCCAACACATCACCCAACCCATTCACAAAGCAACCCAATGTCCTCACAAGACCCACATACAAGTCTAAGTGGCCTTTTGTACATAAATCAAGTATCCTTAAGTCCACCTATGCTACAAGACCTAATAACCTTTGACTCAAGTCAAAGTGGCCCTTTGTACATAAATCAAGTATCCTTAAGTTCACCTTTGCAGTGAGACCTAATATCCTTTGATGAGGGAGATACCAACCTAGCCAATTCATCCTATGAGTCACCTTCACCATCCATTCACATGCCAAAACATGAGTCAACTAGTCCTATCCTAACACCATCATATGATCCTACTCCTAGTCTTAATCAATCCAACCTTATTATCCCTCCATCCAATCCAAACCTTAATATTATCCAATCCTACTATTCCTCCATCCAACCCAAATCCCAATCCATCCAAGCACATTGTCCCTCCACCCAATCCTAATCCCAATCCATCCAAGCACATTATCCCTCAATATAATCCAAATCCAATCCATCTAGTCCCCTTATCCTTCCATCTAGCCCAAGTCCTAACCCATCTAATCCCATTATCCATCCCATAAGCCCTAATCCTAAGCCTACAATACCATCCACCATCATTATCCATCCACTATATTGTCCATTCACCCATACACTCATGAAGGATGTGATCCAATGGCTGATAGCAAGGAATAAAGCATCTCCATGTCATCAAAGATCTATCCTTGACTCTCCCAATGAGGTCCCCATTAACATGCTTAGCCCTTCAAGCCCATCATGTGAACCACAAGCCATCGATCCTATTCAATAGCCTCCCATCATGAGCCCAAGTCAAAGTTCATCACACTCTCTTATTGATGAATATCAAGAACCCATCCCAAGAGTCTCCTACTTCCACTTCCATCCAAAACCAAGAGTTATATCAAGAGTTTACTCCCAAACATGTGGAAACATCAAGCCCTAGTCCTACTCAATATCAAATCACTTTCATCCAACCTATCCATAACATATATACTTTCTATGATCAAGACATTACGCATGATGAAGAAGATATCCATGAGAAAATTGATCCTATACCTATCCATGATCTTATCACCCCATCCATCCATCCCCCATCTATCCCTAATGCACAAACATCCACTTGTCATGATGAGACACATGCCTCCCAAGAAAACATATAAGATCAAACAAATAGTTTAGATCTAAATGAGCATAATCAAGATCCTAATGATTCTCCATCACCCACTATCGACCCTATTTCAAATCCACCATCACATCCTATTGGTCTATCCACTTTCCTCCATGAATGTTCTTTCTTAGGAATGCAACAACCATTGTCTACTATCTCACCTTCTCCATCCAATAAGGAACTCGTGTCTAGTGTTCCACCTACACGTAGTCCCATTGTCCATCGCATGCTTCAAAACATGAACTATCAAGGTAAAGGTTTAGGCCTTCATCAACAAGGTATTTTGGAGCCCATCCATGTCAAGGTACCCTCACGCTCATATGGCCTTGGATATACACCCCAAAGCAAACAATCTAAAGATGTTGGTACTTCCTCCCTACATCATAATTCCACCACCTTCCAACACCATAAATCCTATCATGTACCCAAAAAATACGTTGCCATTCCACCTCCATTATCCTATAAATCCCAAAAGCATGTGACTATACACCTTCCACCATCCACTTTACCTCAATTATTGCCAACTCCTAATATTCCACCATCCACTTTGCCCCCACTTCTACCAACGCCTCATTATCCATTTATCCATAAATCCTCTAACAATCCTAATCATGACCAACAAATGCACACATTGTCTAAATAAGAAGATTCCACTCATTCCACCAATCCCATGGGATTCAAACATAAACAATTGGATGCCTCCTTCCATAAAGCAAACAATCCTAGGTGTCCTAATATCTTAGGACATTGAAGCAAAGAGTCAAAGTCAAATCCATCTACACAGCTACCTAAGCCCATACCTTCACCAGAAAAGGTCAAAACTAAAATGGTATGGGTACCTAATAAAAAAGAAGTTAAAGCAAAAGAGGCATCCCCCTCCCAAAAATCCCAACTATCCACTTCCATTACACAATCTAAAAAATCTCACTCCATCAAAAAGTCTCAAAACTCTCTATCCCACAAGCAAAACAAAAGTCATAAAAATACTAAGTCTATGTGAGTTCCTAAAGCACTTCATCAACCATCTCCTAAATAAACAACCCCATTGCTTACTACACCACCATCCAACCAAAAGCTTCAATGTTTATCACGGTGTGTGCAAACGTTGGTCATGATTCCATTCCATTCTGCAACATATCCACATACTTCCATCTCCCCTTCCTTCCACTATTATCCTACAATCTCAACCATCATATCCCTATGGTCCATGCTTTTGCATAAGCCTTCCATCCATAAGTCCTACATAATTCACATCATAATCCACTATCCTTCCATCCATAATCCATATCATAATTCGCCATCTACCTAATCCATCTTCCATGCAACCCCCCACCAACATCTATGAGCACACTTGATATGGTCCATACGACGACATCCATCTAGAGGGACTATCACCTTTCATGGAACTAGAAAATTGATCCACTTTCGTCCATATCCACCTATCCCATCCAAGTATTCAAAAGTAAAAAAAAAAATCAAAATAGTAAATAGAAATCCCTTCGTCCAACAGTGAAAACCTAGTAAACAAGCACCTTGGATAAGTACCATGATGAAAACTTGGCAAACATGCATCATGTGTAGGTTGATCTTCTATGTCACTCAAACTTGGGGGCACATTGTCTCATCACATCTTATCTTCCCCTACTGTCCTTACATCCACACACATATACTTATCCTATCAAATCCATTCCATCCCCCCCTTCTTCTTCTGGTCTTGATGAAGATATAGGGGCAAAATGTTGAAACATGATTTGGGTATCTCTTGACATACCTTATCCATCCAAACCAAATACTATCATTATCCTCTTTCTATTACCCATTTAGCCATCCTATCCTATCCAAACTAACCAAATCAAATCCTAACATCATCCTTTTGCCATGAGCCTTGTCATGAAAATCCTAAGTATTACACCAAGAATGGGGCATGTTATTCCTATGTGACATAAACTTTGGAGATCACATCCTTGCTCTCTTACGCGTACATCCTTTCCACTCCACTATCATTTATCCTTTATCCATCCTATCCAAACCTACCTACCTTCTTCCACCTAGACTTGGTTCTTCCCTTGTCATTGGTATCTAGAACAAAAGGTTGCACAAATTGTAAATCCATTGACATTCAAAACATATTCCAAAAATAAATAAAATTAAATATTCCCCAAAAAATCCAAAAAAATCACAATATTCCAAAAATACAAAAAAACCAATATATTTTCAAAAATCCAAAAAAAAATCAAAATATTTCCAAAAATACAAAAAAATCAAATATTCAACAAAAAAAAAATCCAAGCAATAAAATTTCATCCAATCATCATTCCATCACATCAAATCCAATCGAAACAAATCCAATCAAACATATCATCAAACATCACATCAATCCCAATCAATCCATAGCCTGATCAATCAATCTTCACATCATCATCACTATCAATAAAACACAATCATAACTACATCGCATCTCTATCGTTAAATGTCTTGATCCCATGGATACATGGTATGTAGGCAATCTGGGATACGAAGGAAGTACCCAGATTCAGGCATAGGCAATAGCCCATTTCCATCTTCCATCCTTCTTCTAATCTTCGCCAATCATCATCTTTATTCATCTCATTTCTTCTATCATCTATCTCCCACATCATCAATAAACCCCTAAAATAAATTCCAATCAAATCACTTCCTCAAATCATCAATCAATCACTTCTTCCAACCAATCTCATCATCAATCATCCATCTAATAAATCTAAATGCAAGTCATCCTTTATCCATACCAATCAAGTTAATCAATCTTGTCAAATTATCCAATTGCATCAATGGTCTTGATTCTAATCTTGTTGTAAACCCAATCAATTAATCAATCATCCTTGTGTTGATCTAGGGATATATTATTCCCTGCAATGATAACACTATCATCATCATCAATCAATCAACAATTAATCATTGGTTTACAACTTGACAGGGGCAATACCTTATTTATTTTTGTATCATTTGTGCATGCTTGCTTGCTTGCTTGTGTTATCTTTTTATCTTGCATTTGTATCACATCAGTATCATTCGAGCTAATATTCATATCTTGTGTATGTTGGAATAGCTTTTTGCATTATCATTTGCATCTAAGGTCACATCATACCTTTTGTACACTAAGACTTTAGTGCTCTAAGTTTTCTTCCTCATACGTCTAGACAAGGTTGTATTACACTGTGGCACGAGACACATCGTCACCTTGGTTCTCATACCCTAGTGCATAACATCTAGTGCTATATCAAACACCATGGTTTCTCACCTTCATTGCAGCATAACACATCATTCATTTCTTCTATCCATTCCCTTATCTTTCTTTCTTTCTTGACCAATCCCTTTCATTTCAAGAGCCTACCCATGTTTGTCCAACCCGCCTATCCTCTCGAGGGGGTATCATCCACCAGTTTCACTAGGGCATAGCCTATTTATCTAATGTATCATATCTTCTTTGAAACAATGACCTAACAGACATTGTCTCAAAGAGGGGCAAAATGTAGACACCCAAAATTGACCTATTTTAACATTTATACATTTATTGCATTTTGCATTGCATACATTAATTTCGTCTAGCACACTTGTAATAAAAAATCTCATTTTTTTCCCCATCTCCATAATTAATTAAATAAATTTTATTTATTTAATTAATTTCCTTCATTCTTCTATTTTCCATCAATAACTAAATAATTTTAAATTATTTAATTATTCCATCTTTCTTCTAAAAAATAAATAAAATCAATATTTTATTTATTGCCCCATCACGCACATAAATTAAATAAATTTTATTTATTTAATTTATATTTTCTTCCTCCAACATTTTCTCATATTATTTAAATAATAAATTAAATAAAGACATTTATTTAATTTATTATGCATCTCACCACTTCTATTTTTATCATTTTCTTCTAAACGTGCAAGTGGGCCTTTTGTCCTTGAAAATAGAAAAATCAATTATCTCTACCACTTAATTCTCAACATAATAGAAACATCCTATTTTGAGAAAAACATCTTATCCTTTTCATGGACACTTGTCATGCACACGTTCATCCATGTCTCTTGCATATCCTCAACCATTGATTTCTTCTTTTATCCTCCACCATTGATCATCCATCTTGCAAGTCTATAAATTAACCCACAACCAAGCCATTTGCATGGATGAGCTTCCAAGGACCCTTATTCTGTCAAAATATCTCTACAATCTTTCATCCATCCATCATCCTTCATCTATCTATTTTCCTCTATCACTTTCTATCAACGTTATGCTATGAAAATGAGATATCAACATATCAACATCTAATCATTCAAGCAATCCAACATGCATGCATCAATCTTTCAAGGCATCTGAGGTATTCAAAGGGTTTGGATTGAGGTATTGCATTTAATTGTTTTATCTTTTGTTTTGTCCAAAAATTTTCAGTTACAGATTGCATTTAGGGGCCTGATGTAACTAGGTTGATTTTGTCTTTGCATATTACCTTGGTACAACTACCTGTTGGGCTTTTGGGCTTGATTGAAGGGCTGATATGGCCTGCTGGATTATACCCGATGCATTTTTAGTGTCACTAACTCATTTCCAAAGTTTTGCAGCATGGTCTTAACTTCATGTAACTCATTTGAGGATATAATCAAATAGGTTATAGGGGTAACTATTGTAGGAATTGGAGTCACACTTGGCTGGATGACAAGTGTTGTAAGTATGGGCCTAACTAGTGTTATCATTGATGTCAAGGATTGGATGAGCTGTGTGCTGAGGATATTGAGAAAATTAGTCCTATCAAGAAATAGAAAAGAACAGTGAAGACAATGAAGCTCTTTGAAGTAAAATATCCCAGCTAAGATGAAGATCAGAGAATGCACATCAAAGGGTTTGTAGATATGTGTCAAAAGATGATCTAGTCAAGATTTGAGAGGTCCACATGAAGATTTGGAGAAGTTATGGCTATATGAGTAAAACTGGTTCTGACAAATGTTCAGAGGTGACAGAGTGACACAAATAGGTCCAGTGAGATCCAGAAATGCAATATCATGTTTTGCAGATTTGGTGGAGTGTTTAGGAAGCCAATGTGAATTGACAACTCAATTGGTTCATGATTTGGAGGTCTGCAAGCATCTATTCTAATATGACAGTGATGACAGAATGTGTTCTTGAGGTTCCGAATGAAGATACAAATGATTTTAGTAAGCATAAGTGGTGTGGATGTTCTTGGTGATTTAGGCAAGCTTGTGGGGGTCTCTAGATTGTGTCTAATTCATGTTGGTGGTCCACATTGAAGATTGAGCTCGTAATTGAAGGTTTACTTCTGAATGATGCTATTCTTCCTAATCATGGCTGACCGGATGATCTTGAAGATGTTCTGCAAAGCATGGGATGTTACTCAAAGAAGATTGAAGTCCCAAATATGTGTGGCTGACTGTGTGGAGATTCATATGAAGTCTTTTGTAATAAGACAAGTTGTATTTGTGTATTTTCTCTATAATAAAATAAAGCATGTATTGTGTTGACTTTGATGATTATCCCAAAGTCGATGTCTTGTATAAATAAGAGCTGTGAACTCATTTCAAAGTATCCGTGGAGATGAGGAAGTGGTAGAGAGGAGAAGAGTGAAAAGCAGAGCAGAAGTGTTGGGCTTAAATGGAACTGACTCAAGCATGGTGAAGATGCTAATCTTTAGTTCAAGTATGTAATATTTATTATTCTGTAGGCAGTGGGCCTCTTGTGAGCAGTGTGCTCGGGCAGTGAGCCCTAATTAGTATGTGTCATTTTGTTCTTCTTAGTCTTTTAACAAAGAATACAATCTTGAGTTAGTCACCCTGTGGTTTTTCCCTTAACCAAGTTTTCCATGATAAAATCTTGGTGTCATATGTGTTAATGTGTTTTTGCTTTTGAATTATTACATTGTGCTTTCATGATTGATTTATTATTATGTTGTTGAATTATAAGAAGGATTTAAGTGTTTAAAGAAAAGAAAGTTTTGGGACAACTGATTCACCCCCCTCTCAGTTGTCTATCCTAAACTAACAATTGGTATCAAAGCTAAGTTCATCTAAAAGAGCTTAACTGCTTGAGGAGATCTAGAATGTCTTCCTACAAGAAGGATAGTCCAAGGTTTGATGGAAATAATTACACTCTTTGGAAAAGCCACATGGAATGTCACTTGCAAATTATGGGAATGCAATATTGGACCATAACTTCAAAGAAGTATGTTCCTCCAAAGAATGGTCCGACAACTGTAGATGAAATCAAAGATGCTAAAGACAATCTTCAGGCTAAAGAAGCTTTACTAAGTGCCTTATCTGATTCAGAGCTAACAAATGTTATAGATTTAAAAACTGCATATGAGATTTGGGAAAAACTGGAACTTCTGCATGAAGGAGACAAATATGTTAAGTGTGCCAAGCTATAGAGTCTGAAAGGAAAATTTGAAAACCTAAATATGAATGAAGATGAGAATATCACTACATTTATGCCAAAAGTAAATGAGCTTGTTTGTGGCATTAGGTGTGTAGGTGGAATCTTAGATGAAGATGAGATTGTTGCCAAAGTTCTCAAATCCCTACCTCCTTCTTACAAACACAAGGTTGCTTCTATTGAATAATTCAAATCCTTATCAAATATCACAAGAGATCAATTGGTTGGAAAATTAGATGCATTTGAATTAGCTAAGTTTGGAGATGTACCCCCCAAGACTAAATATGCATTCAAAGCTAGTGCCTATGTAAAAGGCAAACAAAGGTATGATTTAGGAGAAAACTCCTCAAAGAAACTATCATGGTATGAAAAAGCAAGAAAAGACCTAGAAGAAGATGAAGCAGAAGCTGCTCAACTTGAAGCCCTTATTGCAAAAAGACTGCCAAGAGGATCTAGTAAGTATGAAGGAAAATTGCCCTTCAAATGTTTCAACTGCAACAAGATTGGTCATTTTGCCTCTAGGTGTCTGGAAAGATTTTCAAGGACAAAACCAAACAAATCAAGATTTCAAAAGAAATGTTACTATGTTCATGAAGATGATTATAATGAAGGAGTAACAGATGATGAATTAGAGATAGCAAACAAATCCAGAAGTGATTGGGTGTTTATTTCCATCAAGGAAGAAGATCCAATGCCCTCTGAATCTGTCAATCAAAAAATGATAGAAAGAGCTCTGGCTTCCCAAGTTGAAGAAAAGGATGATTGGGTCATTGACAGTGGATGCTCCCACCATATGACTAGTGACAAAAATAAGTTCATAGATCTGGAAAGATATGAAGGAGGAGTTGTAAAATTTGGTGATAATTCTGCTGACAGAATCAGAGGTAGAGGAACTATTTATTTTGATGGAAAGAAAAAAACCAGTGATGTACTGTATGTTGAAGGTCTGAAGCACAATCTTCTCAGTGTTGGGTAGTTGGTGGACAAAGGCTATTATCTCTGATTCAAAAATGGAAAATGTACGATCTTTGAAAGTTCTGGAATAGAGGTTGCATCCAGTGCCCAAACAAAAGGTAACATCTTCCACTTGGTTGGTACTGGCAAAAGTTGTTTATTTGTTCAAATTGATCAGAGTTGGTTGTGGCATAGGAGAATGTGTCATGTGAATTTTGATAATATCATCAAGATAAGCAACACTTAGGCTATAAGAGATCTTCCAAGATTGATGAAACCCACTAACAGTTTGTGCAAAGAATGTCAGTTGGGTAACCATAGCAGAGTCACATTCAAAAGTAAGGAATGATCTTCTATTGAATTGTTAGACGTAGTACATACTGATCTATGTGGATTGGCAAGAATCAGGAGTTTACAAGGTGATAAATATTTCATGTTACTAATTGATGATCATTCTCGGATGATGTGGGTGACTTTCCTAAATTAAAAATCTAAAGCTTTTGAGAAATTCAAAATATTCAAGGCTATGGTAGAAAATGAAACCGGGTTAAAAATAAAGTGTCTTAGGTCTGATAGAGGTGGAGAATTCACATCCAAAGAGTTCATAGAAATGTATGAGAAACATGGGATAAAAGATAGTTATCTGCTCTAAGGACTCCATAGTAGAATGGAGTAGTGGAGAGAAAGAATTGGACCATCTAGGAAGCATCTAGAACCATGATGATGGAAGCAAATGTTCCTCATATCTACTGGAGAGAAGCTATAAGCACTGTTATCTATACTCTTAATCAAGTACAAATCAGAAGCAATACCGGTAAGACTCCTTATGAACTTTGGTTTGGCATCACTCCTAATGTGAAGTATTTCAGAGTTTTTGATAGCAAATGTTACATTAAAAAAGATAAAGACCTTGGCAAATTTGATGCTACAAGTGATGAAGGAATATTCTTGGGTTACTCTACTCACAGCAAAGCATACCGGTGTTATAACAAGAGATTGAGAAAGATTATAAAAAGTACAAATGTGAAGGTTGATGAAGGCATTGAAAAACCCTCAAGGTTTTATGAATATGAAGATGATGATTAGAATGATGTTTTGGTTCAAGCCCCTTCTAAAATTTAGATCCAGACTAATCTGGAGAATCCTGAAATACAGGAAGAAGAGATAAGTTTGAATGAACCTATCCTAGAAATAGAAATGCAAGAAGTTCCAAAACTCCTAGGTATGTAAGAATGAATCATTCTGAAGACCAGATCATAGGTGATAAAAGCAAAGGTGTTCAAACAAGAAGAAAGATTGCTCAAGACTCAGAAAAGTATTGCCTGATCTCAAAGATTGGACCAAAAATAGTAAGTGAGGCATGCAATGATGAAAGTTGGACTAAAGCAATGCAGGAAGAGTTGATGCAAATTGAGAAAAATCACACTTGGGATCTTGTTCCCAGACCTAGAAACAAAAATGTGATTGGAACCAAATGGGTCTTCCGGAATAAACTGAATGAAGATGGTGAAGTAATCAGAAACAAAGCTAGATTGATCTGCAAGGGTTATTCTCAAGTAGAAGGAGTTGATTTTGAAGAAACCTTTGCTCCGGTGGCAAGAATTGAAGCAGTTAGATTATTTCTTGCCTTTGCTACCTTCAAGGATTTCAAAGTATATCAGATGGATGTCAAGTCTACCTTCCTAAATGGTGACTTGGAAGAAGAAGTATACATTGAGCAACCAAATGGATTTCAATTGTCTGATCATGGTGATATGGTCTGCAAGTTGAAGAAAGCACTGTATGGACTCAAACAAGCCCCAAGAGCTTGGTATGAAAGATTGGATAAACATCTTTTGAAGATTGGTTTCAACAAAGGTATTGCTGATAGTAACTTGTACTTCAAAATTGATCATGAAAATATCTTAATTGTTGAAGTGTTTGTTGATGATATTATTTTTGGAGGAAGAGATAGTATGTGCAAGACTTTTGTAAATCAAATGAAAAGTGAATTTGAGATGTCTATGTTTGGGGAAATGAATTTCTTCTTGGGTCTGCAAATTACTCAAACAAAGAAAGGAATCTTCATATCACAGACCAAATATGTGAAAGAATTTTTAAATAAATTTGGAATGGAAGATTCAAAGCTAATGAATACTCCCATGGCAACTGGATGTAAACTAAGCAAAGATGATGAATCTCCTAAGGCTGATCAGAAAAAGTATAGGTCAATGATTGGAGGACTATTGTATCTTACTCAAACTAGACCTGATATTATGAATGTTGTTGGTCTTGTTGCCAGATTCCAAGATGATCCCAGAGAATCTCATCTCATGGCAATCAATAGAATTCTCAGATATCTAAAGGGAATAGTTGAGTATGGTTTATGGTATCCTAAGGATCATGATTTCTCTCTTCATGCATATATAGATGCAGATTGGATAGGAGATGTGGATGACTGGAAGAGTACCAGTGGTGGTGCATTCTTTTTGGGGAAAAGATTGGTTTCTTGGCTAAGCAAGAAACAAGAGGCAATATCTCTATCCACTATAGAAGCATAATATATTGCAACAACAAGTAGTTGCACTCAAGTACTATAGATGAAACAAATGCTAAGAGATATTAGAGTGGAGTTTGAGGAACCTATCACAATCTTCTATGATAACTCAAGTGCAATAAACATATTCAAGCAGAACAGAAGTGTTGGGCTTAAATGGAACTGGTTCAAGCATGGTGAAGATGCTAATCTTTAGTTCAAGTATGTAATATTTATTATTCTGTAGATAATGTCCCCTGTAGGCAGTGGGCCTCTTATGAATAGTGTGCTCGGGCAGTGAGCCCTAATTGGCATGTACCATTTTGTTCTTCTTATTCTTTTAACAAAGAATACAATCTTGGGTTAGTCACCCCGTGGTTTTTCCCTTAACCGGGTTTTCCACGTTAAAATCTTGGTGTCATATGTGTTAATGTGTTTTTGCTTTTGAATTATTGCATTGTGCTTCCATGATTGATTTATTATTATGCTATTGAATTACAAGAAGGATTTAAGTGTTTAAAGAAAAGAAAGTTTTGGGGCAACTGATTCACCCCCCTCTTAGTTGTCTATGCTAAACTAACAATAGGCACATCTGGGAATAAAGGCATTGGGGATCTTGGAGCGATCTTCCCAAATTAAATCAAACAATTCTTTTCCCTTATTTATATATCATATACATCTAATAACACAATCTCTCCCATAGATTGAATGATGACAACAATACCACTTTTTAAAGACTTCAAGTAATATATAAAGGTAATATTAGGAGAGGGTTTCACCAACAAAGGAATCTTGTCCCAAGTCTTTTGAATTCTATAGTTGAAGTCCACCATAAATTCATGGGGAGCCCTTTTGATTGTTGCTAATTGTTCTATCAGAGACAAGTGGTCACTTTTATCTTCAAAGTGTACCATTAGAGGGCTTTTCCCTTAAAGGAAGAAGCCAGAAGACTCACAGCAACATTGTCTTCAATGACATTGTAGACAGAGCACATACTAGCAATATCTTGGATATGTTCAACAGGTGTAGTAGAGTTTTCACCATTAAAAAATGGAATAGCTTTCAAAGATGAAGTAGGAATATCATCATATTGTGCTAGGTCAAGAGGACTTCCCCCATCGAAGGTGACAAAAGGAAGGTTTCTTGCCATATTGGGGATATTCAAATTGATTCTGGGTATATGCAAGGCCTCCTTGAATACTAGAATCTAACAGGAGGGGGTGTGGATTGGGCTCTTGAAGGAGATGAAACAACACTCCTATTTTGTCTCACAAGGAACCTAGATAATCTACTTCTTGAATTAGTAAAAGATAGTTCTATGAATTGGACATTACCTAAATAAGAAGCTCTGGTCTGCACTCTAGGAATGAAACATGTTGAACTTGTTTAAATACTAGACTAGAAGAGTTGTCAAGCGCTTGTTGGATGCTTCCACAACAACAAATGAACTAAGAACACCAAATCTTCTTAGTTCTTCTCTTACTTAGAGCAAAGGTCCCACCAGGTGTGCTAGAAATTGTTATCATGTGGAATTGCACCCTGCATGAAGCCTATTCAAGCATTCCAATGACACAATGGGATTGATCTTAAGATGTGGGACCTTGCAGATGAGATCAAACCTCTAGAGATGGTTGTTTCCTCATTTTGAGCTTAAGGCTCAGAGAAAATAGCTAAACTAATGCTACTGATCACAAGGGAAAGGTGAGAGAAAGAACTGAAATTAAAAAGAGAGGTGATGCACTAGATTTAGTGTTTAGTTGGATATGAATTAACACAACAATGACCTTAAAACTGAAACAAAATCACACAGACTCGTAGAATTTATTACAGAGGTTTGGACAGAAAGATAAAACTATGAAAGAGACTACTTTATCCATAATACATAGCTTGCATCTATCAAATAAACACAATGCAAAGCTTTAGATAGAGGCAAAATGACAATTTATATTGATAATGTGTTAGGATTAGCTATGGAAGTAGCTATCCCATGATCAAGATGTCTAAGAGCTAATCATAAGAATCAAAGAAGATCAACATGATAGAATAATATTCTATACACAAGATATTGAGATGATACAATATATATGATACAATGAGAGGCCTTGGTTATAAAGAAAAAGGTTGAGATCTAGGATGTTGTAGTCATGTGACAAGTGTCTTAATCCTATGCCATGTGACAACTATAAGATAAGATGACAACTATCAACACCTAGAAACAACTAGACACAACTAAAAACAACTAGAAACATCTAGTAGACTCACTAAGTCAACTTAACATGTAAACATGTGTGTGAGTATTATTTAACTAATAAATAGTTAAATAATATGAATTATCCACACAAGGGTAAACCAGATAGGTGATAATCTTGTTCACACCAACATCATGAAGGATAGAAAGCCATTACAAAAGAAGAAAGATTCATTACATAAAGATATAAACACAAAATGAAAACTCCCATTCATAGGTAAACTAAAAATGAAGACTTCAAAGGCTTAGAATCAAGCACAATGCATCGAATCCATATAGTTTTGGGAGATATCACAAGGTTTGTTGCTGCAACAAATCTTTTGCCTGTGTAGTGACCCAGGAAAACAACTAACTTAAATATACATATTTTACACATGTATATATATATATATTTTTTCATTCACTATACAACCCTGGGTGTTGAAATTCAGTCAATAAGTCATGCCCATGCTGCATTAAATTCAGCCCAAAGGCTCTACTAGAACCTACAGATTTTGAGTGATGATTATGCCCTGACAAATCTAAAAATTTGTAGAGGAAGATTGCCCACACGTCTAGATACCTGACGCATTAATGAGGGAAGGTCTAAAATCCTTTTCTAGCACCTACAAATCCATTTTGTCCCTCCTTTGTACTCGTACATTAAAGATTTTCATTGTTTCAACCACCTGCATTTGACCTTGGCCTAAACATTAATTATTGGGTACCTCTTCATCTTGCAATAATGGTGCAATTCTAGGAAATCACACCTTGTAGAAGATTTTACAACACTTTAAAATGTTTCATATTTTAAATTCTTCCTTTGGCGCCCTTTTCTCCTTTAGTTGGTGAAATCTCTTTTCCGTGAACTTTTGTCTTTCACTTTTGGGCTTCTTTATCAGAAAATCACCTTATTAGTGAACTTGAGAAATCGTGAACCTTCTATCTTTATTGACTTTCCTATTTATACCTTATCTTCTTTTCTATTGGACTGTTCCTTCTATCTTCCTCCCCTTGCCTAATCGATAATTTGACCCGTCAGTGAACTAGTCGATCAGTGAACCAATAGGTTTGTGAACCTTCCCTTTGTTGACAAACACTTAATTCTTCATCTTTCTTCCTTGTCGACCTCTTGAAATATCCTCCTCTCTTTCGTAGGTGATTTTGCCCATCGAAAAACTTAAAGTTCACCAAAATTAAAGTTTGCCAATAAAAACAACTTTCACCCTACCTTTACTTTAGAAGAAAAAACTTCCCGCTGTTTCTCTTTAGTTGGCGATTTTACCAATCGGTGAACTTAAAATTTGCCGAACTCAAATTTTGCCAACTAAGGAAAAATACAAAGGCAAAATACTTAGAATTTTTGGGATTTTTGAAGGGAGACTTGTTGTGTGGTTACACAACATGCCCCATTTTGACTTGGCAAAACAGGGACCCAACTTTTTGGTTTGGCTTGTGCGTCTGCTTCCGGGCGGTTTGGTAAAAGTAAGTCGAGTGCATCATCATGCAAAACCAGGATGAGGTAAGTCACCATGAGGTCAGTTTGTCAAAGTTCGTATTTAATCTCTATAACCTCATATTTTGAAAGAGCATTAAAATTCAGGCAGGTTTGCCTTTTACATCACCTTGATATTCATCAGGATGTAAGAGTTATGAACAGTCAAAGTTTCGGTCAAACCTGATATTCGCAAGAGGAAGGTCATATTTTTATATCCTCGGTCATATTGTTGAAGCTCATCATCATATTTGAAACATTCCCCCCCGATATGTCATGCGGTTCAAATATCCAGACGTCAACTTTAAATGATAGCAAAATCTTCCCGTCAAACAGTCTTATCTATCGCGAGCATCATACTTCGCATGTAACCCGATATTTCTTTATATCCTCTTGACGCGAATATCACCCTTAGCAAATATCCTGATGACATCATCCGAATACGATAAATGAAGGAACATACATAACGATGACATCATCATCACATTTACATTGCCACAGGATATTTTTTAAAACATGATCATGTTCGCCTAATATGATGATGACGTCATGATGCACTACCGATAAGAAGAGCGAATATTAGGATGACATCATCCCGATATTCCAAAAGAGAGACATGTAAGTTTGTCTCATCATCATCATATTTAAAAAACATCACCTGATTCACTGAAATATCCTCCTGATGTACTAAGCATAAACAAAGGTGCTTTTGTCACCCGAATCTTGTCGCGATAACAATGTCAATACGAGGGCAGAGGATGATATTGAAACTCAACCCGATATTTGCTAATATCATCCTGCCTTCATGATATCCTGTCATAGGGATATTCCCCGCTCCCGTTGCCGCCATTATTATTTAATGCGCGCAGACATGGTAGGTAGTTCCCGCCGACCCCAGAACCCAATGAAACACCTGGCGAGATCCTGCATTTTCGCACGAATAATCAAGGAACATGATCCAATCTATCAGAGTTGCCCTAAATGTACCCTAAATGCAAGGTTAAAAGGTAATTCAACTGCCATTTTCACATTTACCTTGTGATAAACTTGTTTTACAGAGCACCAGCTTCCATATTTGCATACCAGCTACCTTTGCGCGATTTGAGCTCACGGGCAGAAGGAAAGAGGTGATCATTAGCTGAATTAAGAACGTCTCAGCAATCTACAGGTATAAAAGGAAATCTGCATAACCAGGTAAGTGAATAAAACCCTCATCATATTGTTTCTATTCTGGTACGATGATGTAAGTTCTGGTTTATGCATCCGTATGATTAAGTAGTGTTGGAATTGATGCAGTAGGCATAATGATTTATAAAGTCAATTGCAATATGCATGCATATATGTACCTGTTGTGAGATAGGATTGTTGTTAATTACAGGTACTCATGGCTGAGAAGCGATTGGTCAAGTGTCAAGAGGAATTTAGCAAACCCATGTTCTCTGCTCAGAGGGGGGTCCTGTTTAAATATGGAGCAATTACAGACACCCATCAGGGAAGCACTAATTTGGAGGCCTGGTCAGCCAAGCTGAACAATGGACATGACAAGAGTCCTGTGCTGGACGCAGTGTTCATGTCGGGAATGTGGAATGCTACCAGTTTTCCATACTCCATGGAATCTCTGGAACTCGTCATGGAGTGTGCTCGGAATTATAACCCTCAAACAAGGCAAGTAGTGAAGCATGGGAGGATATATGCAGACCTCTCCATCAAAGGTCTCTCCCAAACATTTGGATTGCCACTGGGCAGTAAGGTCAAAAGTGTAGACTTGAAGAAGTCTGAAAGGGAGTATGAAGCCAACAAGAAATCGGCCAGGAAGAACATGTATCCGTGGCGGGCTGAGAATAGCACATATAATGCAGCGGCCAAGCTTCCTGTGCACCTGTTTAAATATGATTTCAGTGAGGAGTATCAATACATGATTGCACTCCTGAATAGAGTAACCGGCCAACCTGATACTGGCAGTTTCAGGGATTGGATGTACGGAATAGTAATGATGTGTCTATATTCAGACACCAAGCCACTGTGGGGCCAAATTATAAGGGATGCTCTGCATGAGAAACTGATGAACCTGGGAGGTTCAAATTGTGCATTTTTCATGACATCCTACATTGTTTATTCTTGTGCTTATAGAGGCACTTTTGATGCCTTGGTTACAGATGGGAAGCTCACAGGCACAAATGCTGCATATATCTGGGATCATCATCCCCAGCTGCAGAGAACCAACTACCTCAAAGATTACAAACTGGTCAATGATGCGTTCTCTATGCATCTGGTAAGGACCATGGAAGAAGACAGAACAAAGAGATTAAGCATGGAGGCTCAAGAGGTAGTCTACAGGCATGGGGCCTGGTACATACAGTTTGCAACCTTTTCTTATATAAGGGTTGAGGGTTTCGAGGGACATCCCCTGATGCTGCCAAGGTATCCTACCAACACCGTAGTACTAATGGAATTTATCAGGCAGGGCTCCACCATGATACAAATGTACAAGGATGCCAAGAAGCTGCCACCAATTTTGTTCCCAGTCAGCATCGGCAACTATATGTGCCCTGACTCTAATAATATAAAGAAGGTGATGGTCACCCTGAATAAAATGAATTTGCAACCTTTCCCAATAACAAGACCATATGATCCTTACGGCAGGATACAGAAGATACTAGGAAAGCCTATTCACCAAAGGCACCTAGAGCATTTTTGGGCTGACTGTGAAGATGAGGCAGAAGCCAGAAGGAGGAGGTATTAGAGGTTAACTCTAAACCAAGTTAGAACTTTTGATTGCATCTCCCTTCCCCAACAATTAAAGAAGGATGATGGCAGGACAATGGCAGACGAGTATGAACAGAAAAAGATATATAATGACACCATCTCTGCACCTGACCTCACTATGCAGGAGGACATATCCTTGGACCCATTCATTGCCAGGACCCTACACCTAACCCAATCTTGGGTTGATGCACAGATAGAGGCATTGAAGAAGAAGGGTGTTGCCATTACGGTGGACAACAAGAAGAAAGGGCAGGATATCCCCGCAGATGAATATGATGACTTCCTGTTAGAGAAGAGGAAGACCAAGGGAGATAGAATCCCTCCACCACAACAGCAGAGCAAAAGACCCCCAAGGGGCAAGAAGGTGGAATAGGGACCAAAAGGGATTATAATTGAAAGGGCAGTATTTGTAGCTGAGGAGGCGGCAGGGTCAGGATCAGAATCAGCATCCCCTCCAAAGAAAGAAAGGCCCAAGAAAAGTAAGACAACAGAGGCTAGAAACACTGAGACCCAAGAAGTGGGTCAATCTTCTAAACAACCAAGAGGAGAGGATGCCCTCATAGAAGAAGAGCCTGAGAAAGAGGAGGTTCCATTGGTAATAAAAAGGAAGAGGAGAGCTCCACAGGTGCTGGTGTCTAACCCACCTAAGAAACAAAGAACCTCCATGAGAGGTGGAATAAGCCAACCCCCTACTTCATTACAAGGGGAAGGTAGTGAAGTGCGCAAGGAACTTCAACATAATATTCCACTTCCTACCATCGTCAAGTTCAAAACTGAACTTGCTGAGGAGCAGCTGAAAGAAACCTCCCAGACACAAGCAGAAGGGCATGTCTCGCTCGACGAGACAATAAATTTGTCTGATGATGAGGTGGTGCAGGATGTGGCTGCACAGAAGATGGAAACACTGGCTGTTGGTATTAGTATGACCCCCCACAAGTCTCCACCAGTTCAATCAGTACTGGAAGAGATGAGGTGAGTGGAAGAAGAGCAAGAAAAGAGCCCAGAGCAAGTAGCTCAGGAAATAAGGCTAGATACATTGATCACAGAGGTGACCAGTCCTGTAGTGGTGGATCTAACAGAGAAATAGGATGTAAGTCCTGAACAGCCAGTAGGATCACCTGATAAGGGCCACCAAACAGAAGAGATAGAGATGGCAGAATCGGAAGGCCATGCTCTGGAATTAGGACAACAAAGTCCACGGGATACATCAGCGGAACCTACTATAGTAAAGGTTCAAGAAATGAAGGCTGATGAAAAGGAGGAAACAAAAGAGGATCCAGCTGCCAAGACACAGGAGGTTGACAGTGCAAGCTCAGAAGAAATAATAGCTGCAGAGCAATCGCCAGCACATCAGGCAGAGTCCCCAGTATCTGGTGCAGTGGATAAGCAACAAGGGGAAGAATTGGGAACGGATGAAGTGATGACAGAGGGAGATCATGATCATCATGAACAGCATATAGATGCACCTCAAGGTTCCCCACAGCATGAAGATCCACCTCCAGAAAAGGAAATCCCTCAACAGGAGGAGGTGCCGCAAGATCAACAACAAAGAGAGCATCAAGAAGAAGAAATGAGAAAGTCACCATCTCCATAACACTTGTTGACAGAAATGGGAGATATAGGTGAACATCAGGATGATGCTGAAAAACATGATCGGGTGCCTCCGTGGTTGGCAAAAGAGGTAAATGTTGAGGAAGAGCTTGAAATTTAGGAATTCGACGTCTCCACCCTGTTCTCTACGGATATAATGAAGCCAAAGAGGAAGGCCAGAATGACTTCGGCCATCAAGAGAGATCCGGCAATAGGGAGAAGGACCGCGCAAATTGCCATACCTGTGGTGGAGAAGGAAAAGGGTAAAATCACTGTCGATGAATTTCAAATCAGTACAGTAGATTTGGGCTTTGCCAATGAGGACCAAGAAGGTCAAGAGGGCAAAGATATCATTGACTCTCTAATTCAGAAGGTGAAAAGAGAGAAGGAGAAAAATAAGCAACATAAAGAGCACATTGCTCAGTTGCATGCCTATATCAAAGGGCTGACCAATCCTGATGATACCACAACTGAACATGCAGTCCCATTGACTGCCATTTCTTAGGAGGAGGTAAATAAATTGGACCTCATGAAGCATGAGGCGTCCATAATAAGGAGATGGATGTCATCCACATTGGATGATGCTGTAGAAATAATGAAGGCCTCTTTGAAGAAGTGGAGCATCCTAAGTGACTCCAAGGCCAAAGTGGATAAATTGTAGATGCAGACCGGGAAGAGGTCTTACAAGTTGGAGAGAGTCCTGAGCCTGTTAGGGGAAATAAGGAATATAAATCCACAACTGCTTATCAGTAAGTAGGTACTGAATAGTAATACCGCATTATTAATAGATATCTGGTATAAAGACACTTAGTTTGAGTGTGGAGTCCTCAAAAGGTGTAATAATAAGCTGAGGGATATCAGCATGAGGCTACGAGATTTAATGGCTGAAGAAGCGATGATACTGGAGGCATTGGAAGGCAAGGTGGAAGGAAAAATAGAAAATCAAGATGAAGAGTTCGCCATTAAAGCTATACACAACAACTTCCAATCAGAGATGGATGGTCCACCTGTCCCTTTGACAGAGGAATTGATAGATAAAATAATGAGGATCAAGGTCCAGATGGAGAAATACAAAGAGACACTGTAGGATAGGAAAAATAAGCTTGATAACAGTAGAGACAAATATGAAGCACATAAGCACGCCATTGTCAAAGCAAAGACTCAAGATGGCGGAGGGATAGATCAGGTTGTGCGTTCATACGAGCAGGTCCGCAGTAGTATGCAGCCCCATATGCAGCAGCGTCATCATCAGGATAGTGAAAGTTTGGAAAGTGATGCACATGATGATGACCTGCATGAATCAGCTGAGGAGCATGATGAAGATACATCATGAAGGGGATAGTAGCATAAGTAGTATAGATAGTTGCCAGCTAGCAACTTGTGCCATTTTGTAAAGATTGACAAAATCAAGTGAATCATGACCATAGATTTGTATTGATAAATCAAGATCGTAGATCTTTTGTAACAGATTCCTCACTTTATTTTATAAAAGGTGGTGGAATACCCTGTTGAAACATTTGAAACTTAATTGAAATCTGTTTGCTAAAGTATTCAGGGCTTATTTCAAAGTTATTGCATATGTACATGTCTTTTGCATACTTAATGAAAGAGAAGAGTATTTCAATTACAAATCTTCGTAAATCTTGAGTAATCTGTGTCTAAATTCTGGATATGTGCTTTGATTTGCTGCGTCCCTTGGAGTGCTCATCATGTTGCATGTATTGTTTTCATTCCTCATCTTCTAAAGTTTGCATCAACTGTATCTAGTTGTGGAATATCTTGGTGAACATATGGTTTGATTTCTTCTCATCATGACAGTATCGAGTATGTATGTGGATCAATAGCTGAAGGTTCAACTTTAAATTGTAGTATTCCTTTAATTTCTTTCAATTTTAGAACATTTCATTATCACAATTGCGAATAACTGATAATCCTAAGTAAATAACACAAATATGCAGACATCTCGTAGGTAATTGCAAATATTTAGCATATTTGAATGCAACGCATGCACAATTGAAAAATATCATGCAAAGATTGAGGTATTTCTACATCTTTTCATCTAATAACTGCATAATATGACTTCTCTATAAAGAATTTCTGCAGGAATGTCATGATGATGGCACAATTTCACGTAAGGCCCCAAAATGGAAACAGCAACTCACATTAACCTCTGAGTGACTTCAGACGATTAAGACCTAATCACCGGAGACTTGGGATCCTGAATTCTTTGAATTCATAGTATCTTTCAAGATGAATAAAGGTTAATGTGTACTTTTATTCTATGTTTGTTTGTGACTAACATCATGACCAACAAGACTTTCTTCCGTTTAGGCTTTGTTAGATCAGATATTTCTGATGGAAGAAAGGTAGGATAAGGGGCTCTTGGGCTATTTTGGCCTAGGCTAAAATATGACAATAGGTGGCTAAGTGTTTTTTCTTTTTTAGTGAGAAGTCTCAAGAAGGGTTTTCCAAAGGTAAAGTTAAGTTTCTTGACCTTGAAAATTTTTCATTAATTTCATCTTGAAGATAAGAAAATAATTTAGGGAATTTCAAAGTGTTTTGGATATGAAATCTAAATTTCAAAATGTCACCTTCATTTTTCTACAGAATTTCACCTCTGAATAGGATATCCTGATGTCCTAATATCCTGACCTCCTGTAAAACTCCCAAAGTCTTATTTGCATAGAACTTTTTTTAATAATTTCAACTTGAGGATTAAGAAAATAATTTTGGTAATTTCAAAGTGTTTTGGATGTGAGATCTAAATTTCAAAATGTCACCTTCATTTTTTTGCAGGATTTCACCTATGAATAGGATATCCTAATGTCTTGATATTTTGACCTCCTCTAAAACCCCCCAAAGTTTTTTTCATAGAAAATTGTTAATAATTTCAAATTGAGGGTTAAGAAAATAATTTGGGGCATTTCAAAGTGTTTTGGACATGAAATCCAAATTTTAAAATGTCACCTTCACTATTTTATGGGATTTCACCTCTAGATAGGATATCGTGATGTATTTATTAGAAATGAAAGCAACACTACTTCAATGGAAATCTGATTCAAGATAAATTTTAGAAATCTTTAAGTGTACATTAAAAATGGAGACTGTAACAAAACATAAAACCCACTACAGAAAAGATGTCAAACATGAAGAACTCAACACAAGACACAATGTTTATGTGGAGAAAACCCTTGTGGGTAAAAAACTCCACCAAGAAAGAGGTACAAGTTTGTATTAATCTTAACAAGATTGTACAATACATCAACTACACAACTCTCTCCACAAGTCTTCAATCCGACAGCATTCCGGCAGCACCTGAGTAACTAGAATCTGTATTGTAGCAACAAATACATGGAAAATACTTATAGAAATGTTTTCCAACTCATCCTAGGTGTTCACCTTCTCTCTCTTAAGTTTCTCCAACTTGTAAACATTAATTACCATCTTACAAGCATCTTACACTTGTCCAAAAACAACCATGCAAAGGTTGGGGGCCCAAGACTAAATCTGGCCTCTTACAACATCTTATGATGCATCATAACTTTCATAGATTCCACAAAAGAGTATCTTTTAAAGATAGGAACCTTGGGCTAAATATAACAAATATACAACTAACATATCTGTCATATACATCATGTAGAATCTCAGAATCTTATGACAACTTGCAGTTGTCATAGATTCACTTACCAAACATTATGACAGTTGTCATACATGCCAAAAATAGTATATTCCTCAAGGGAGCACACCTACCCTCATTTACTGAGTTTTTACATTTGCCAATAGTAAAATCCACTCTGTAATTACCTCCAGTTACTCTGAAATTACCCCTGCCAGTGAAACTAGTACATCTCCTCATGGATAATTACAAATTACATATAATAAATGGAATAAATACAATATTGAGATTTACAAGATTAATGGAACCTTATCCCAACATTCTACCACTTGTAATTATACATTGTAAATCAACCCATAGGAAATCAAATGAAAAATAATCAGGCACTAGAAACAAAGCCCATGGCCTCTCTGCACCATACGAACTTCTCTATGCTCAAAGGCTTGGTCAATGAATCTGTAACATTCTCCTAAGTGTCTATCTTCTTTAGCTCAATCTCTCCATTTGCAACCAACTCTTGAACAAAGTGATACTAAACATCAACATGCTTAGTCTGAGCATGATACATGTGATTCTTGGCCAAACAGATAGCACTCTGGCTATCACAACCGATCTGAAAGATCCTGTAATCAAAACCAATACCTATACACAGTCTCCTCAACCAAACTGCCTCATTAGAGACATGAGTAGCATCCATATACTCTACTTCTGTGGATTGCCTCTTACTCATCCAACTCACCACACCTCCAAACAGAGTAAACACATAGCCACTAGTGGACCTTCTACTATCCAAGTCACCTGCCCAATCTGCATCAGCAAAACCCCATATGTCCAAAGATTTATCAGCACTATCAGTACTAGAATAAACCAAACAATGATCAAGAGTACCTGCAAGATATTCAAACACCCTCTTCACATAATTCCAATGTTGTCTACCAGGGTTAGACATAAATTTGCTCAAAACTCCCACTGCCTAGGCAATATCTGGTCTAGTACAAAGCATTGCATACATCAAACTCCCTATAACACTAGCATATGGCACATTAGACATATCCTCAAGATCATCCTCAGTCTTTGGACTCATATCTAATGAAAGATTAGTACCAATGGGTAAAGGAACTCTAACTAGGTTATAGTCCTGCAAACTAAACCTCTGCAAAATAGTATTCACATACTTACTTTGTGACAACCAAAGCTTTCTATTAACTCTATCCCTCTTGATCTCCATTCCCAAACTATACCTTGCAATACCAAGATCCTTCATCTCAAATGCACCTAAAAGTTGGGCTTTAAGCTCATTGATCATACCCTTAGTATTGCTGAAAAACATGTCATCAAAATACAAAGCAATAACCAGTATAGAATCATCAATACAATAAATGTAAACACAGTGATCCTCCTTACTTCTAACAAAACCCAATTTTAAAACAAATTAGTCAAACTTTTGATACCACATTCTAGGGGACTATTTCAGACCATAAAGAGACCTTTTTAACCTGCAAACCCAATGTTTTTTCCCTTTTACCTCAAAACATGTAGGATGTTGTGTATATATTTCTTCTTCAAGATCTCCATGCAAGAACACAATCTTAACATCCATTTGTTCAATCTCTCAATCATAAGCAACAACAATGGATAAGAGAAATCTAATAGAAGTCAATTTAGCAATAGGGGAGAATATCTCACTAAAATCAACTGCCTCTCTAGGAGTAGCCCTTGGCTACTAGTCTAGCCTTGTACTTCTCCAATGACCCATCTGCTCCAAATTTCTTCTTGAAGACCCACTTACAACCTATGGCCTTTCTTCCTTTAGGCAAACGAACAAGATGTTAGGTGTTACAAGAGTCTAAAGCCATCATCTCCTCCTACATGGCTAGCTATCAAGACTCACTGTCATCTACAGAAATAGCTTCCCTGTAGGATCTAGGTTCATCGTTAGTACTCAATAAAGCATTTACACAACAAAAATCTTGTGGGCTATACCTATCAATTGGATTTCATTGTCTTGTGGATCTCCTCAAGGGTGGAGTAAGAGACTCTACTTGTTCTTTTGTATGATCATCTGCAACAACTTCTTCTATAACTACAGACTCATCTTCATTAGAACTACTTGAATCTTCTTCTGCTTCATCCCCAATCCATCATTGTATTCTTCCTGAGGTGCATGTTGCTGCTCTAAATAAAAGTGCGCCTTCTTTACCTTTTCTTCTTTTTCTTTTGGCTACTCAAGTTCATAAATAGCTCTAAGTTCCCTAAAAATAACATCTCTAGAAAAGATAATCTTGCAAGTTAGTGGATTCCAAAGTTTATAACCTTTCACATTATCACCATATCCAATGAATGTACACTTTTCATCTTTTGGATCCAACTTAGATCAATTTTCCTTAGGCACATGAACAAAAGCCTCATAGCCAAAAACCCTTAAATGTGAAATAGCAGGTTTCTTTCTTGTCCACACTTCATAAGGTGTCAAATCAAGAGCCTTACAAGGAGATCTATTTATCAAGTAGCAAGCAATACACACAGCCTCTGCCCAAAAGCATTTATCCAACTGTGCATCACTAAGAATACTTCTGGCCTTTTCCATAATTGTTTGGTTCATCCTTTCTACAACACCATTCTGCTGTGGTGTAAACGGAGTTGTCTTTTGTCTGATTATACCTGCATGATTGCAAAACTCATCAAATTCTTTAGAGCAATATTCCCCTCCATTGTCAGATCTTAATATTTTTATCTTTAAACCTGATTGGTTCTCTACTAGGACTTTGAATTCCTTAAACTTAGTGAAAACTTAATATTTATACTTCATAAAATAAATCCATGTAAATCTGGATATATCATCAATGAAGGTTACAAAATAACAAGATTTTCTGATAGATTCATTATCCACAGGCCCAAACACATCCGTATGAATAATTTCTAACTTCTCTTTTGCTCTATTGCTTCCTGAAGGAAATGATTTTATGTTTTGTTTACCAAATAGACAATGCTCACATAAATCAAAGTGCTCATCAGAATAGGAGCAACCATCCAATGAATTTTTATTCTTAATAGTTTTTAATACATTATTGCTTTCATGGCCCAATCTACGGTGCCACAACATACATGTATTTTCAGTAGTGGCCTAAGATACATAGGAAGCATTACAAACTGTAGTGGCTTCAAGCTTAAATAAGTTCCCAAATCTCTTCCCTTTTGCTACCACCAAGTTCTCTCTCACCAATCTGTAGCCATGGTTGTCAAATGTCACATGCATTCCCAAATTATTCAACTTTTGATGAGTGCTAGGTAGCACCCATGAAATACACCTTTTTACCCCTATTTTTCCTTCCTTCTTATTCCATTGTCCTGATGACTGCACCAAAGTAGATTAACAAGATTGTTCTAATTATGATTAATGAGAGATGAATTACTTAAAATCATGATTTTTGATTAAAGGACTAATGTGAATTGAATTCATAGAAATATGCATAAATTCTCTCTTTTTGAATCTACAGGTGCAGATGTTCAGGCAAAGACAATTTTGGTCATCTCTGGAGGTGGTCCTAATAATCTCTGGAGTTGACATAAGGATACTGCACTAGCCTTCAATATTTTCTTATATGATTGGAGTGATTTTGAGATAAGAGGGTCAATCATCTCCAGAGCTGAACTGAAGTCATGAGCACATCTCCGGAGCCGAACAGAAAGCCATAAAGCATATCTTTGGAGTTGCAGACAGAAGCACACACCTCTGGAACCTCCTCAACACAAATGCAGATTTCCAATGCCGCTACCAGTCAACACTTCAAGTGGTAATTGGGGTGCTCTAGATATTACTCAATCAACACTTGAGTAATCGAATGAAGACCATAGTTAACTACTGGAAGTTTTATCTTTCTTTTTGATTTTGCATGAGTTTTCAACAAACTGATTAAATACCTATATTTTAGGGCCTCGCTGCCCAGTTGTATTTGAAACTAAGACTCAGATTTAGTGAGACTATTGTTCCACTAAATCTATTTTAATTGCATGACTTTTTACTATGTAGTTAAACAATTAGTAGAATAAGAGATCGGTACTATCTCATAGATGAACTAGTAGTTAGTGTAAGTGATATCTCATCACTGGATTAGATATAAACTTACAAAGGTAGCAGCAAAATAGACAATGAATTATTGTTAATGTAATCTCATTTTGATATAGACATTTTTTCTTGGATACAAAAGCTAGTGGAATTGGACTAAAAGTGAATTGTGATATTATCTTCTTATGCTTATTCATTGCTTTGGTCTTCAGCCCTAAGGGTGTAGAGCAAGGGCCCACTCCCACCACCAAGGCAGAAGGCTAGTATTGTTTGTTTATTATTCTATTTTAGATTCTGTTTAGAAAGATAGTTACTATTTTTCTCATAGATAAATGTATGTTTCAATTGTATGGAATAGTATAGATCTACATTAGCAATTCATTATTTTAGATTCATTTTCAATATTCCTATAATTCATTTCCATAGTAGATAGATCAGTAGCATTAATTTCTTCAATCAATAGAGATCATTAGAGTTAGTTAGATAAACTGGCAACTATAGGATTCCTAATTGCAGATAGCCAAGGACACAGCCCTAGATTTGACACATGAAAATATGATTAAATGTCGAGGACCAACAAACCTTGTCATTTTTGGTGCCATTTCCAGGGATCTCTGTGTTAATTAGGGAAACTTAGTTAAATAGTTTTAGAATAGATTGAATCAGTATGGTTAAAGCTAGAGATTCAAAAGGAAGATACATAAAACAGACACCCCATCAACAAACTATAGGAGAAAGTAGTGGGGTGGCACATGATCTTATTGAAGAGAGACACCTAGAACCTACCTTGGAAACTAGACCTTAATTCAATAACCCTTTAGACCCTCTGATTCCTCCACTCGTTGATTATATCCAAGAATTGCAATAGAAATTTCAGGCAGAAATTCAAAGAGAAGAACCAGTATCAGACATGGATGATAATCATGAAGAGGAAAATAATCAGCCTCCAAGAACCTTCTCATATCCCAGTGTTCTGCTTACTAGAGACAATGCCCCTATGAAAAATATTTCACCTACACATTTGCCAAAGTTTAGGGGTCTTGCTTCTGAGGATCTAGACCAATTTTTGTTTAAATTCAAAGTGGTATGCTAGGCTTATGATTATGGATCAGATAATCAAAAACTTAAACTATTCCTCTCAACTCTAAAAGATTCTGTAATGAGATGGTTCATGGGTTTGCCCCAAAACTCCATCCATTCCTAGGATCAGATGGAGACATAATTCTTGGGAAAATACCAGAACTACTGTAGAGTCAGTGACAAAAATGAGGAATTATTCAAATTAAACAAAGAGAGGAAGAGACCTTAGAAGATTATATGGATATGTTCAACTTTGCTTTGAGAAGGTATAGCAATCCTGTAAATCACTCTTTGGAAAAAACCCTGTTTGTAAAAGGATTAGACAAAGAATCAAAATAGGCACTGGATCTAATGGGAAAAGGGAATATCAATAAAATGGATATGCCTGCTATAGAAGAAATCTATAGGAACTATTCTAGAACCCAAGATGGAGTGAGAACACCCAAATCTTTCAAAGGGAAGAATGAAATAGGATAGTTAATGGAGGAAATTGTAAATCTCAAAATAGATATTCTAGTCCAACTGAATACCACATTAGATGGGATTCAGGCAAAAACTAGAACAAATGATCAAGACAAAACAACTGAACCACTCTCCATCTATTGTCCTAGGTGTAGAAACAAACATCTATTGAGAGAATGCCCTTTAGATAAATCAGAGATCTGTCAGATCTATGACAGGGAACATCCTACCAGTCAATACAGTCAACTCCCAGCCTTAAAAAGGCTAAGTAAAAAGAATTTTATTATAGAAGAGGAGTTGAACTATGTAGGACAAAAACAAGCTGGGAATTTTCCTTCTAATCAGTATCCAAACCAGGCTTCTTATATGGGTCCTTCTAATTGGGGAAATAATCAATGGAATCCAACTTGGCATGGGCCTCAGAATAATCCTCCTTGGGACAACAAGATTGGCCAAAACAATGGCAAAACCAACATTGGCAAAATCATCCCTGGGGGAATCAATAGTGGCCACAACAATTTGGATCACAAAACATGGAGCCTCATTGGGGTCCTCAATAGGGATATAATCAACAATACCAGGGACAACCTCAACATTTCCAACCTCAACAACAAGCATTGCTAACTGGAGCCCCCAATACATAAGGTCGGTCACAAAATGAGCCAGTTAGCCAACCACCCTTACCAGCTCAACCTATACCAAACCCACGAAATAAGCAAGGAGCAGTTGTTTACATGACAGAACAAGAAAACATGGCTGGTATTATTGCTATATATTCCAATAATCTCCAGCTGGGTTATGGGAAAGCACTTCCAAGACCATGTCCTCCAACTATAGTTGAAGTAGCCAATGATGAGGAACCTGAAAATCCATCCACTCAGCTTCTAGAGGAGATTACTATCGAAGCAGTGCTAAAAGAATCATCCTTGAATAACTCTGGAGTTCCTCCTAAAAGAATGACTATAGAGAACACCCCTGGAAACATTTTTGATAAGAACTCCAGAGATGCTCTGGAGATAGAAAAACTAGCACCATACCCATAACAACTCAAACAACATGTTCCCCAGAAAAAGGTCTTACAAAAACAAGTCCAATCTACCCTGGAATCAGAACTTTTACATGAAATTAGATAATTGAACATTGAAATTCCGCTCCTACAAGCAATTAGGGATGTGCCTGAACTAAACCAATTCATCAAAAAACACTGTGTTAAGACCCAGGGAAGGAAGAAAAACTTTCCTTCCACCATCTAGGTGGAAGGAAAAGTAGTAGACCTTGTAATGGGAGAAATGCTCCTCCCTAAATATGGAGATCCTGGAAATCCTATCATAACTGTTTACATCTCAGGGGTAGAAATTTTAAATGTTTTGGTTGATTTGGGAGCAACAATAAATGTAATGATAGTTCATACAATGGACAAATTGGCCCTAACAGGTATCCAATCCACATCTACAATCCTTCAATTTGCTGACCAGTCAGTAGCTATTCCAAAAGGGGTGATTACTGATGTGCTAGTTGTGATAGAATCATTGGAATTCCCAGTAGACTTCCTGATATTAGAACCAAGAAACCAACGAAATGCTTATCCATTAATATTAGGAAGACCATGGCTAGCTACAACAATAGCATCTATTGATTGTCAAACTGGGGATATGGTCATTTCTAGTGGAATAGATTTGAAGAAAATATATTTGTATCCTCTAGCTAAACCATCAATACATTATTCAGGAAGAGTATGGGTAGATGAGCCTGATAACATAGAAAATAATGCCTCAGTAGCTATGGTTACCATCAAAGAACATTTGGGTGAGTTAGAAGAAGAAATCCACTATGATAGAATGGAAGATATCACCCACATTCTTATTAATGAGGATAAAATGGAGCTAGCCCAAGATTTAAGGAGAGAACTTCTCACTTCAGCACATTGTGCCCTAGCAAATATCATTCCTTGTGGAGAAAACTTTTACAGAGACTTAGCCACATTCTTTCCCCTTCAATACCATGACTCCAGGATATGGATTGAATACATCTATGGATCAGATCACAAAACATGTTATGATTTTACTTGGGAAAACACTAAATATCAATACCCGGTTAGCAGAAAAATAGGAAGAAGCACTTATCAAACTCCTAATTTCCCATTTAGCAGCATTTGCTTGGGAATACCAAGATATGAAGGGCATTCCTCCTGAGATTTGTACTCATCATATATACACTGAAGAAGTCAAACTTGTCAGACAACCCCAGAAAAGATTAAATCTTGCTTTAAAAGACATTGTTAAGACTGAAATAGAAAAATTGCTGCAAGCAGGGTTTATATATCCAATCTCAGACAATCAATGGGTCTCACCCTTAGTCATAGTGCCTAAAAAGAATGGGAAGTAGAGAGTGTGTATTGACTATAGAGAGATAAACAAAGTAACAAAGAAGGACTACTTTCCCTTACCATTCATTGACCAAGTGTTGGACAACCTTGTAGGGAGGAAGTACTTTTCTTTCCTAGATGGGTTCAGTGGATATAACCAAATCCAAGTAGCACTTGAAGATCAAGATAAAACCTCTTTCAGTTGTTCTTGGGGAACTTTTGCCTACAAAGTTCTTCCATTTGGACTATGTAACGCTCCAACTACATTTCAGAGTCTTGTTTTAGCCATTTTTGTTGAATTAGCTAATGAGTGAATGGAAGTCTATATGGATGTCTTTACTGTGTATGGGGACAACTTTGAAGAAGCTCTCATAAACCTAGAGAAGGTATTAAAATGCTGTGAAAAAAATTGACTATCCCTGAGCCATGAAAAGTGCTTCATGATGGTAGAGGAAGGAATTGTATTGGGACACCACATTTCAGCAAATGGGATCAAAGTGGACCAAAACAAAATAGAAGTGATCAAACAGTTACTTTCACCTAAAAATTAGATAGATGTTAGAAGTTTTCTGGGTCATGTAGGCTACTATAGGAGATTTATAGAAAATTTCAGCAGAATAGATGCTCCTCTATTTACCCTACTTAACAAAGACACATAATTCTTATGGACAGAGGATTGTCAATCAACATTTGAAACCCTTAAGGAGAAACTTACTGTCACACCTAATTTAAGAGGACCTGATTGGACTCTACCATTTCACATACAAACTGATGCTCCAAATGAGTCTATTGGAGCATTCTTAGGACATAAAGATGAGGGAGAATGTATGCATGCCATTTACTACATCAGTAAAAAACTTACCTCTATAGAAAGAAATTATACCACAACTGAAAAAGAATTCTTGGCAGTCATATATGCTATAAACAAATTTAGGCATTATATCACTAGATACAAAATATTTGTACATATTGATCATGCGGCCATCAAATACTTAATGAATAAGCCAATAGTGGGTGCAAGGATAATCAGGTGGTTATTGCTATTGCAGGAATTTGACATTACCATAATTGATAATCTAGGAAATTTTAATTTGGTTGCTAACTTTCTGTCAAGATTGCATATAGGTGGAGAGAACCAGCCAGTGGAGGATAGATTTCTAGATGTACATCTTTTTGCTATCTCCTCTACTGCACCTTGGTTTGCAGACATAGCTAATCTCTTAGCTACTGGCTTGTTTCCATCCCATTTTACCTCAAAACAAAAGAAACACTTACTTAAGGAAATCTTATCTTATAAATTGTTAAATAGTTTACTATTTAAATGTGGTCCTGATTTCATTTTATGCAAGTGTCTAAAAGTTGATGAAATTTTTGATGTCTTAAGGGCATGCCATGATGAACCATTTGGTGGGCACTATTCTTCACATAGAACCATCCACAAAATTCTTGGAGATGGTTACTACTGGCCCTCTATTCATAAGGATACCAAGAAGTATGTGCAGTAGTGTGATCAGCGCCAAAGGATGGGACAACCAACTTTCATGCAGGAAATGTCACTTCATCCTCAAGTAATGTTGGAACCATTTGAGCAATGGGGTCTAGACTTTGTGGGACCAATTTCTCCACCATCATCAGGTAAAGACTACATTTTGGTATGCATAGACTATGTGACTAAATGGGTTGAAATTTAGGCATTGCAATTTGCAAGAGAAGAGAAAGCTGTTGATTTCCTTTATAACAAAATTTTTTGAGGTTTGGATCCCCAAGATCAATAGTTTTAGACAAAGGACCTCAATTCACTTCCCAAGTAATCAGAGCATTTATAGACTTATATCAAGTTAAGCACATGAAATCTTCACCCTACCATCCCCAAGCCAATGGGCAGGTGGAGGTGACTAATAGGGAACTAGAGAATATCCTGACAAGGACAATGGCCATGAATAGAAAGGATTGGGCTAACAGATTACCTGAGGCACTTTGGGCTTACAATACCACTTGGAAGTCCACAACCAAATTCTCACCATATGAATTGGTTTATGGAAATAAACCCATCTTGTCTATAGAATTTGAACTACAAACACTCAAAACTTCATTAGATATCGGTCTACCATTGTCTATAGCACAATAGAACAGGATTCTTCAGCTCAATGAGTTGGGTGAAATTCGTATAGAGGCCATATAGCAAATAGAACTTGTTCAATATCATAGGAAGCAATGGCATGACCAACACATCAAAAGGAGGACATTTTAGTAGGGTGATTGGGTTCTCCTATATGAATCTAAGTTCAAGGAATTCAAGGGAAAGCTACAAACTCATTGGATGGGTCATTATTAGATAAATGAAGTTTTTGAGAATGAAACAATTTTGTTAGCACCCATTGATGGAGGCATAGATACATTCTTAGTGAATGGCCACATAATTCAACTCTATAAAAGGCCATCAACTAAGGAAGAATTCATCAATGATTTGTGCTTGGTTACAGGGGACACATCCTTTGTCATAGATTTGGACTGAAAAAAATAAATTAAAAAAAAAAAAAGGTTGAAAACCAGCAAATGGTGGCCTTCTTGAAAAAAAGAAAAAAAAAAGGAGAAGGTTGAAAACCAGCAAATGGTGGACTTCTTGAAAAAAAGAAAAAAAAAGAAGGTTGAAAACCAGCAAATGGTGGCCTTCTTAAAAAAAAAGAAAAAAAAAAGAGAAATATGGAAAACCAGTAAATGGTTGTCTTTCTCAACCAAGGGGATTGAAAACCAGTAAATGGCAGTTCCCTTCTTCTTGCCAGATAGGAATAATCAAGCTACGGAGGTAATCAGGTGCTAAGAGTTACTAAAACACATCTCTATAACAAACTAGGGGCACCTCCAGTGCTTCACAAACTTTTAGCACCTTCGTCACTTCACAAACTAGGAGCACCTCCGGCGTTCCACCAATAAAGATCCATTTTAAAATATAGAATAATAAGGAGGGGACCCACCTCTCTAGGTAAGAAAGTGAGATGTCATTTGATGAGGTCAGCATGACTCATCCTACACTTTATGACAAAGACAAAGATGAAGTCAGCATGCATATCATCAGCAATCAAAAAGCCATCACTCTCACATGCGCAAGTCATCACGAATTGTTGTACCAACGCCACTTGCCACCATGTCATTCCCAGACCACTCAGCGAGAATAATTGTAGAATATGTGACAACATAGATGCTGACACTAGTTCAAAGTTGCGCAAGAGCTGCTCATGTGTTAAGTGGCATCAAGTCTCATCAAGGCCGCGACGTTGCAGCCAAGTACATCAGATCATCATCATTAAGATTGATTCAGGTAATTCTCTTTAATTAACTTAGTTAGTAACTATCTTGTCAAGTCTATTTTTAGGTGTCGTTATTGTGACACATCTCCCTACCATTATTTCCCTTCTTAACTCATGCATGCCGCCATATTTGCCACATTATCAACTTGTCTACAGAGTGTCCCATCAACCTCCTACAATTATGACTACATAAACATGCTAAACCACTCTCAAGCTTCTTTTCCTTAATCTGAGCAGTAAAACAAACTGACATATCAACCACATTCAAATCTTTGAGTTTAAAATTGAAGTCTACTAACACAGTCCTCCGGAGTGAAAAGAGAAAAAATAGACCACAGAGAGAAGCAGGACAAATTTTAGCCACATGAGGTGGAATAAGACAGATAAATGGAAGTTAAAAAGAAGTAAGAGCCAGAGAATATAATAGGCCTAT
The DNA here is from genome assembly GCA_027924645.1 of Cunninghamia lanceolata. Lineage (NCBI taxonomy): Eukaryota > Viridiplantae > Streptophyta > Pinopsida > Cupressales > Cupressaceae > Cunninghamia > Cunninghamia lanceolata. The sequence goes on from BSBN01000538.1 coordinate 1,419,407, forward strand.
TGAAGGATGAAGCTATGGCAAACATTCTAAGGAATGCAGGGTGGTTAGAGTTCTTGGAGAAATTTGAAGGTTTTTAGGAGGATATTGTTGATGATTTCCTACGAAACCTGAGAGATAATCAAACAATTGTGAGAGGGGTTCAGGTCAATATCTCTTCCACCATCATTAGTCATATCTCTGGATTACCAGAACAAGGTGAGAGGTTTTACCATTTGAAAACCCTATATGTTGATTTAATTAAAAATTTCTTTGGAGAAGGTGAAGCTGCAATACAATTACATTTAAGCAAAAATGAGGTTAAAGGAATTGTTAGGTCTTCACTTCCACACCCATGGCAGTTTGTTGCATTATGTTTGATGAAATACTTTACATGTGATGGCCAATTTTCCATAGTTTTAGGACCAATAATGAAAATGTTAACTTTTCTGAGGCATGGAAATGCTCACCCAGAATTTAGCATAAACATTTCAAACTTTCTATATTCTTCCATTAAAGCATCTATAGACAAGTATCAACAAGGGAAAGGTCCTATGAAAAACCATGGCCTCATTTTTTGAATTGTGAAACATCACTTTCTGTCTCAAGCTAATGGGGAAGCATTATGACAGACATTTTTAAACAATAAACCATAGGACAGAACACTAGAGAGGGCACATAGAATGGATGAGGCTTCCTCTACCCAGCAGGAGGAGGAGGCAGAGTTTTCAACTTCCTCTCCAGCTACTGAGAGAGGTAAAGGTCAAAGCCCTCACTGGAGGCAACTTCATCTGCTACCCATGTTACTGGCAGAAAAAGAAAAGGGAAGGAAGTTATGGAACCTATTATGGAACAAACCCCCTATATGACTCACTCAACAAAATGGAAGATGACCTTAGCTAAGGAGTCTATTCCAATGAAACAAATAGGGGAAACAATTGTTATAGAGTAGACCTCCACCTAGACTTTTGACCCCAAGAAGCAAAAGAAGAAGACAAGACAGGGTCAGAAAACAAAAAGAGCTTCAAAGAAAGATGATTCCAACATACACTATTGGGCTGAGGAAGCATCTCATGATCCAGATGAAATTCCTCTTGTGAGAAAGAAGAAACAAAGAGAAGTTTCCCCAAAACAATCTGTTCATCTAGGTTCCCATAGTCCAAATTCACAACATTCCCCTGCTCCAGAGACAGAATAGAGAGACACTTTGACTATTTCCTCACACTTTGAGGATGATATACCTACTACAAAGGTACCTATTCCACCTGTGCTACGGAGAAGCAAGAGAAAAAGGTAACTCATCCAAGATGAAAAGGATACTGCTCTCCTGGCTAATGTTCTCTTGGGTTTCAGAACCTTTGTAGATGAAGCTGGGCCTTCATCAACACCAATAATTGAAGAGAAAGATCAAGAAGAAGCTCATGATAAGGAGATTACAAGGGAAGTTGAAATAGGGGAGGTGGATGCAACTGGCAATGAAGAGCAAAGAGCTGTGGAAAACCCTAAAATGGAACAGAAAAAAGAAGAAACAGAGACTTATTCTCACCCCTCTGGTCAGGAGGATGTTGAGATTTCAAGGGAACAACTGATGCTAGGGGAAATAGATAATATGAAGAGATTACTATGGGGGAAGAACCTAATTATTACTGACCTTAAGGTCATGAAAGAAAAGGAAATGGAACAAAAATAGGTGATTGAGGGACTACAAGTAGAGCTCCAAAATAAACAAGAAATAATTCAAGAGAAAGAGGTCGAGATGAGAAACAAAGAAACAGAGGCAGCACAAACTATTTCTAATCTTACAAAGGCTCAAGACAATAGTCTCACAATAATTGTAGCACTTGTTAAGAAAGTACAAAGTCAAGCCAAACAATTAACATGGGCCAACAATAAGATAGATGATCAAGAAGAGTACATTCAGGAGTTGATTGGCCTAGGGGCAACCATGGAACAAGGGGTGCAAATAGATCCATACTTAGGCCCAATTCCAATAGATATTCCTAAAGCCCTGTTCCATTGGGAAAGAAGATGTAGGGAATATGAGGCTTCTAAACCCATGCTTTAATTACAAAGGGCAGTAGCTGCCATGTCAAAAAGAGTACAAACTTTGGAAGAAAAGTTCCTTCAGGTAGCTTCCATTTCATCTGAGATCCTATCTTGTAGACCCCCAAGTGGAAGTTATACTCTATTTCTACAAGAAAAGAATCCTACAGAGAAAAATATCTTTGGTTCTATCTAATTTGAATGAGGACATAGAGACAAGGATAGGGTTCATGGAGGCATACATGAGAAGTTCTGATGAGGATAAAGATTTTTTGTGTGAGTTATATTTGCATGGTTTCTGTATTGATGATATTACCTTCATTATAAACTATTATGTAGGAGAATGTCAACTTAGGGTATTCATGTCGCTGATGAGAAATCATCAGATTTGGAATGAAAGGATGGAGGCCTATCTAAAGAAGGATGTAGAAACAAGCTTTTTTATCAAAAAAGAATGTCCAAATCCCAATGCTTTTAAGATATAGTTCAGGGCATACATTTATCACCTAGACAGTAAGACCAGGATTTTGCCTTTATATCTAAAACAGCTACAAGAATGCTCCATTGATTTTGGTCTCCTCATAAATAGTTTATCTAATCAAATGCTTCCAATGGCAAAGAAAAGGTGGAACACTTTAACTACAAAATAGAAGACGAGGGAAATGGTATCCCCTACCAACCTCAGGGTGTTTATGAGGAAGGCCAGGTTAGTGTCCAAAATGATGGATAAATACCAACTGGAGTGGATAGATGGCTATTTCAGATCTCCTCTCATCATTGAGCCAATACCTATCTGGGATGAACAAATGGAAGATGATAAATTATAGGAATGGATGAAGCAAGTTGATCAGTTCAGAGGAAATGGTAATATAGATCGCACCACTTGGTCTACTTATGCAAAGGACTACAACTTGACTGATAGAATATTCCACCTGAATAAGTCCAGATTGTGAGAAGCAGGAGGACTTGCTAACCTTTAAGTATGGGGGGATGATGAGTGCCAGGTAGCACCCATGAAATACACCTTTTTACCCCTCTTTTGACTTCCTTCTTATTCCATTGTCCTGATGTCTGCACCAAAGTAGATTAACAAGATTGTTCTAATTATGATTAATGAGAGATGAATTACTTAAAATCATGATTTCTGATTAAAGGACTAATGTGCATTAAATTCATGGAAATATGCAGATGTTCAGGAAAAGATAATTTTGGTCATCTCTGGAGGTGGTCATAATAATCTCTCGAGTTGACATAAGGATACCGCACTAGTCTCCAATATTTTCCAATATGATTGGAGAGATTTTGAGATAAGGGGGTCAATCATCTCCGGAGCTGAACTGAAGTCATGAGCACATCTCCAAAGTTGAATAGAAAGCCATAAAGTATATCTCTAGAGTTGCAGATAGAAGCACACACCTCCAGAGCCTCCTCAACACAAATGCAAATTTCTAGTGCCGTTGCCAGTCAACACTTCTAGTGGTAATTGGGGTGCTCCAGATATTACTCAATCAACACCTAATTAATCGAATGAATACCATAGTTAACTGTTGGAAGTTTTATCTTTCTTTTTGATTTTGCATGAGTTCTCAACAAACTAATTAAATACCTATATTTTAGGGCCTTGCTGCCCAATTGTATTTGAAACTAAGACTCAGATTTAGAGAGACTGATGTTCCACTAAATCTATTTTAATTGCATGACTTTTTACTTTGTAGTTAAACAGGTAGTAGAATAAGAGATTAGTACTATCTCATAGATGAACTAGTAGTTAGTGTAAGTGATATCTCATCACTAGATTAGATATAAACTTACAAAGGTAGTAGCAGAAAAGAAAAGAAAATTATTATTAATGTAATCTCATTTTGATATAGACATTTTTATGAATACAAAAGCTAATGGAATTGGACTGAAAGTGAATTGTGATATTATCTTCTTGTGTTGATTCATTGCTTTGGTCTTCAGCCCTAAGGGTGTGGAGCAAGGGCCCACTCCCACCACCAAGGCAGAAGGCTAGTATTGTTTGTTTATTATTCTGTTTCAGATTCTGTTTAGAAAGATAGTTACTATTTTTCTCATAGATAAATGTATGTTTCAATTGTATGGAATAGTATAGATCTACATTAGCAATTCATTGTTTCAGCTTTGTTTTCAATATTCCTAGAATTCATTTCCATAGAAGATAGATCAGTAGCATTAATTTCTTCAATCAGTAGAGATCATTAGAGTTAGTTAGATAAACTGGTAACTGTAGGATTCCTAATTGTAGACAGCCAAGGACACGGCCCTGGATTTGACACATGAAAATATGATTAAATGTTGAGGACCAATGACCCTTGTCAACTTCAAAACTGAAATTAGATTTCTAGCTAATCTAGGAACATGTAAAACACTAGGGAGGGTTTTAATCCTCCCATCATTGAAACACAACAATACCTTTCCTTTCCCAAAAATTGGATATGAAGAGTTGTCACCAAGGTAGATATTACCTCCATCATATTCTTCATATGTGGAGAACCATTCCTTATGCGGGGTCATATTAAATGAGCATCTTGAGTCAACCAACTAGTGATCATTAGAAACAACATTACATGCAGAAAGTAAAACATCTTCACCTGCATTCGAGGACTTATCTGAAGTACTCTCCCATAGTTTCTTGGGATTTTTTCACTCCTTCACATGTCCCCTTTTACCGCAGTTCCAACACTTAACTCTATTTTTTTTACTAGGAGTCTTAGACTAGCCCTTGGACTTGTCCTTAGCCCCTTTCTAATCTCCTTTAGGTCCCCTTTCCTTATACCTTCCCCTGACACTGAGAGCATCACCTGAACTATCTAAACTCTTCTTCCTCAATTCCTGTGAGAGTAGCATTGAAACAAGAGCATCCAACTTAGGATCTACAAGGTTAGCAGTGATAGCAAGGATAACATTCTCCTAAGACTTAGGTAAAGACCAAAGAAGTAAGATACATTTATCTTCCTCACTAACCTCAACATCTACTAAATCAAGCTGACTCAATAACAAATTAAAAGAATTTAAATGCTTTGCAACTGATTCACCTTCTCACATTTTCATGGAAAACAATTTTCTTTTTAAATAAAGTTTATTTACCATACTCTTAGTTGGATAGATCTCACCCAACCGATTCCATAATTTGCATGTGGTCTCTTCCTTTGTGACATTCAACAGGACAGAGTCTGAAAGACACAACCAGATGGTTCCCCGTACCTTCTTATCCAGTCTATCCCACTCATCTTGAGAGACATCGTCAGGTTTCTTCTCTTTTTGAATAGCCAACCATTGTTTTCTTTCTTCCAACAAATCTTCCATTTTCAACTTCCACAACTCATACCCCATTCTGTTGAACTTCTCAATGTCCAATCGAGAGGTTGATGAAATGGTGGATCTAACCATAATAACAACACAAGATCTGCAAAACAAACACAACCAAATCTCCCACTACAGCTACAATTTCCACACTACCACCCAAGAGTTAAATTTGGCTAGGCTCTGATACCAAATGTTAGAAATAAAAGCAACACTACTTCAATGGAAATCTGATTCAAGATAAATTTCAGCAATCTTTAAGTGTGCATTAACAATGGAGATTGTAACAAAACATAAAACACACCATAGAAAATATGTCCAACATGAAGAACTCAACACAAGACACAATGCTTATGTGGAAAAAACCCTTGCGGGTAAAAAAATGCACCAGGAAAGAGGCACAATTTTGTATTAATCTCAACAAGATTGTACAATACATCAACTACACAACTCTCTCCACAAGTCTTCAATCTGACAGCACCTAAGTACCTAAAATCTGTATTACAACAACAAATACATGGAAAATACTTATAGAAATGTTTTCCAACTCATCCTAGGCATTCACCTTCTCTCTCCTAAGATTCTCCAACCTGTAAACATTAATTACAATCTTACAAGAATCTTACACTTGTCCAAAAATAGCCATGCAAAGGTTGGGGACCCAAGACTAAATCTAGGTCTCTTACAGCATCTTATGACACATCATAACCATCATAGATTCCACAAAAGAGTATCTTTCCAAGATAGGAACCTTGGGCTAAATATAGAAAATATACAACTAACATATCCTTCATATGCATCATAGAATCTCATAATCTTATGACAACTTGCAGCTGTCATAGATTCACTTACCAAACATTATGACAATTGTCATACATGCCAAAAATAGTATATTCCTCAAGGGAACATGCCTACCCTCATTTACTTTGAGTTTTTACCTTTGCCAATAGTAAAAGTCACTCCGTAATTACCTCTGGTTACTCCAAAATTACCCCTTCTATTGAAACTAGTACATCTCCTCATGGATAATTACAAATTACATATAATAAATGGAATAAATACAATATTGGAATTTACAAGGTTAATGGCACCTTGTCCCAATAGTCTTGATATCCAAACCTCCTATAAAACCCCCAAAGTCTATTTTGCAGAGAAAAAGTCATTAATAATTCAAATTTGAAGAGTCTTTGGCCTAATCCTTTGCTCTTATACATTGTGTGGGTTTTGCAGGGAAAAATGATTAGTTTAAAATTTTATAGGATTTCACCTCTAAATAGGATGTCTTGATGTCCTATGTGTTGGTTGCCAAAATAGCTAATCCAAAACCCTAGAACATTAGCCAATCTCCTAGGCCAGGGGTGTCATCAAGAGGATTGGGAAGGGGCTCATCAATAGGTTAATAATGATTTAGGGTCAACTGTTAGGAGTGGGTAATCTTCTCTTCACTTCTAGTTTAGTTAAACCAAGGAGAGTGTTCCTAGAGGTATCCCTCTATAAGGATTGATAATAACACAAGATATGTTCAAATTCACAACACTATAGTAGTAACCAGGTTGTAGTCTTAATCCCCAATATTGTCACTAGATTAAAACAAGCCTACTGCATAATAAAACCTCTTTCTAAGATGATGAATGCATCTATGAAATATGGAAGATGCAAGAACACACATTTGGTCTAAGGAATATGAGATTTAATGAGTTTATATTGAACCTTCCCTGGTTAAAACATAACCAAATGATGCATTTCAATTTCTATTTATTTCTACCTCATACATGAAAGATTTTATTTATTTTATAAGATTGTGGGTGGTCAAGCAACATCAAACTGATGCCTATTTCTAGGCTACATAGTCATCAATCTATCAAGGGAAACAAACATAAAGAAACATATGCGTGTTGTGCATATAAAACTGAATGCATATACTTAGTTATCCATTACTTTAATGCATTCATTCACATAACACTAAAATGATCATTGCAATGGCTACACTATATTAAGATTTTGTCTCACTACTCAAATCAATGATTACATTCACGTTACTAAATATAACAAGAGGAAAACCTAACAACAGTTGAGGAGTTTGCCTAAAAGAATACACAAAATGTTCAAGAAGTCCACAATATGCAATCAACTAAACCTTTAAATCTACATATATTTCTAAATATCTAACCCCTGATACACTAATATGAATGTTGTTTGAAGATTATAGAGCACTACACTTTTTTCTTCTTGGAGATCCTATAAAAACCAACCCTCTTTCTCTAAAATGTCAGGTATATATAGCATTTCAATCTTCTTTCTTACCCTAATGGGATTCTAAGTGGGAAAATATTAGGGTGCCCACCTATTATAATAAATTCTATCTACCCACTCACCTACCTCCAACTGGTCAAACTAAGCATTAATGATTTTTTTGGGAGGTAGGAAAGTGTGTAAACTCTTGGACCTACAAAAAAATGTGTTTTAAAATAGTTTAAAACTTTTGCTTTTACCATGTTAGCATTTTTAGGCACATCAAGAACAATATCGACAAGTTCCAACCCACTTGGAAATCACTGAAACTCCTTTTCTTCTCTCTTTTTATTCTTTTTTGGTGAGTTCCATTCCACTAGAAACTCACCAAAATGCTCCTTTATCTCTCTTCTTTCTTTTTAAACTCTGGGTTAGAAACGTTTTCAATATTTTTCCTTTGCATGTCAGAGCTAGGGGATCAAGAACTTTGTTGGTGATTTGGGTGGTTCTAGGAACCATCAAAACTATTGAAATCCTTTTTTCTTCTCATTTTCTCCCTTGTTCCTAGTTGTTGATGATTTACTGACAACCAGGATCTCATTGCTTCATCTCCTTCTTCATTCTTCTTCACTCATCTTCTCATGCCTTAGCCATTTTTACCTTTCTATGCCATGTCATAGTTTTTGACTCCATTGGGAACATGGCCGGAGCTTGACTAGGAACTAGGAACATCTTTGGCAATTTCCTTGGTTCCTAGAACTAAGGGAATTGCCCAAATATTCCCTTCCTTTCTTACTTTATTTTGTCAGCGAATTCCTGATCACCAAGAACTTGCTAAAACTTCATTTTCTTTCCTTATGTAACTTTATTTTTCATTGATCAGGGCTCGATAGGGAACTAGGAACTTAAGGGATTTCCTTGATTCTCAGAACCAAGGAAATCTTTGAAATTGTTCTTGAGAGGCCTAAAATGGCCAACAAGGCCAAACACTTAGCAATTGTTGGAGGTTTTTGAAATTTCTTCAAGATTTTAACACTTTCTAAGGTATAGAGAATAAAGCAAAGCATAGGGGTACACTCTAACAGAAAAGGGGGCCTAAACATGAGATTTTTTGATGGATTTTCAACACATTTTTGTAGGTTTGGGGAACTTGAAAACTTGAGTACCAACACTGGCTTTGGTTGGGTACATGTGCCAAACTTGGTATAGTGTGAACCAACTATCTCTAGGGTAGACAACAAAAGAAACAACAAAACACGATGTAGGACAGGAACAAAACACACACACCATCATGACCAACATTGATCAAGACTGCTTGAGACACAAACATTCAAAATATGAAAGATATAACTTGAAATTGTGAGTCAAAATGAAGGATTTCATTACTCACAAGAAATAATGTTTTAGATGCTAGCTAGGAATTGGTAGCTCCATCATCTCTCCATCCAATCTTTAGAGATAGAATGTATCATGGCTCTAGCTCTCCATAATTTGATATGGACCAACCCATAGTGCTTCAAATTTTCCATGTTTTCCCTTTATCCTTTGACCTAGAGTTCCACATAAGAAGTAGGTCACCGATCTAGAAGCACCTTTTAATTCCTTTTATGTTAAACAAATGTTCAACCTTCTACTGCTATAATAAATTTTTTTCATGTGCAACCCTTCTATCTTCATCCAATTCAGTCAATTCATGTATTCTCATAGAAATAACACTATCCTCACCCCCATCAAGTTGTTGCAATAGTTTATATATAAGTAGTTCAACTGTGATTAGCATCTTAGCCTCAATCTCGTACACTAACTCAAAATGAGTCCTACCAATAGCCTTTTTGAATGTCACTTGGTCAACCTAAACTGCATACTTCAACTTCTCATTCCATCTTTTCTTGTTTATATCCAGAGGTTATTTTATAATTTTCATGAGGATTTTGTTACTAGATTCAACATGTCCATTACTTTGGGGATGATAAGGGGATGAGTGCATCATATTAATTCCATATTGTGAACACATGGCATTATCAATAATAATTCTATGTGGCACACCAAAAATGGTTATGATATTATTTGTTAAGAATTCTACCACCAACTTTGATGTAGCATTATGGGTTGGAATAGCCTCAACCCACTTGGTGAAGTAGTTGGTGGCACCCAGAATCTATTTGTATCCATTACTAGATTTCTCTTGAATTTCCCCTATGAAATCAATCCCCACTATTGAAACAAAATATCCACTATGACTGTCATGAGAGGGAGGGTGCCTGCAAATTTCAACTTGCCTGAAAACCTGTAGCAAGCATTACATTTTCTGATTTGCTTCACAACATCCTTAAAAATACTTGGACACCAATACCCATATCTAATGACCTTATATGTTCAAAATGTCCTCCACGTATACCTTGATGCCATTCTTCAATCACTTTCATTGAATAATTTTGATCCAAACATTGGAGTAATAGCCCCTCATGATTCCTCCACATTAAATCACCCTGAATCAGCACATACCTTTAAGACTAGAGATTGAGGGTTCTTTGTTGATTCCCATTCATTCTTGGTGGACAACACATGTTTACTAGATATAACATAATATCCTTATACCAAGTATTATCCATAAACTAACAAGTCCTAATAGTTGGAGTTGAATCCATATTATTTACCTCAGATGCATCTAAGTTTGCATCTTCCATCTATTTTTCTAGACCTTAGCCTCCAACTAGTTTGGTGACCTACACCTCTATATCATATTCTTGGATCCTGTTGATCCATATACACTTTCTTCTAGAGGCCTCTTGTTGCATGAAGATGTCCTTCATAGTTGTATGTGGTACATATGCAATTGTTTTTGCACTCATGATGTATGATCTAAAATTTTTAATAGATTTGACTAAGGCATAGGCATGTTTTTCCATTGTAGAATATTTTATCTTAGTAGCTTGCAAGAATTTACTAAAAAAACTAATAGGCTACTCATACCCATTATTATTTTTCTGAAGTAGGACAACAACTATGGTGTAAAATGATGTAAAGGAAAAGTGCTGGAAAGACTTAAAGTAATCTGGGCTAATCAAGACTGTAGCATCCTTTAGAGCCTCCTTGATGTCAACAAATGCTTCAACTAGTTCCTTATTCCACGTGACTGATTGTCCCTTTTTTAACATCATGGAAATGGCCTTAGTCTTCTCTACAAAGTTAGGAACAAACCTCCTAATAAATTTATTTTCCCAAAGAATGATTGTATTCCTTTGACTAATTTGGGTTGAGCGATGAGATCAATTTATTTCACTCTTTCTTGATCTATCCTTACTCCATCTTTTGACATAATGTGTCCCAACAGCTTTCCTTCCTCAATTCCAAAGTGATGCTTCTTAGGATTCAAATAAATCCCATACTCAAGGCACCTTTCAGCTATTAGCTCTAGGTATTTTCAATGATCTTTTCGTTCTTTAGAGAATGTAGTCATATCATCTTGGTAGACTACCATGATCTCATCTATAAGACCTACAAAGGCAACATCCATTGCCCTTTGAAAAGTTGAACCTTCATTCTTCAAACCAAATGGCATTCTCACATAAACTTAAATACCCCTAGGAGTGGTAAATGCTATTTTGTATTGCTCTAATTTCTTGACCAATATCTGGTTATAGCATGAGAATCTATCCATCATGGACATCAATTTTGAACTTGTTACCTTTTGTAGCAAATGATCCATGCTAGGGAAAGGGTAGTTGTCCTTAAGAGACTTGATATTCAAATTTTTAAAGTCGACACATAATCTAATTTCCCTATTCTTTTTTATTATGGGAACCAAGTTGGATACCCATTCTAAATGTCTGATATGTTTGATTATACCTCCTTCTTTCAGCTTCATTAATTATTTCTGCATTTGAGGAGCTAGAGTGGGATTGATTGGTCTTTGTTTCTGTCTAAAAAGTCTTGTATTAGGTTGGAGGGGAATGGTATGCTGAAATACATCATCCCTATTAGACTTAAGTTCATCATAAGACCATGCAAAACATTTCTTAAATCTTTTTAAAAAATACCATTATGATTTACTTCTCATTAGGTTTCATCTTCCTACCAATGTAGATCATCCTAGGAGCTATCTCGATTCCTAGGTTCACACCTTCAACACCAACTTCTTCAATTAGTTTGCCTTTACTTTTCCATTTATCTGCATTATCAAACATTCTTTCAAGTGCTACAAGCTCTTCATGAATTGTGTTTTTTTATATGTACCACCTCATTACCAAACAAAGTCTCTTTTCCATCCTCAACCTCCACCATAGGCTACCAATCTATTAGCTGGTTATCAAACTCATCTATGCAGTTTAGAAAACTATAAATCTAATTTCTATCATTGAATACTTGCTAGTTGTACATGGTCTTAGGAATGGTGGGTCTTGTGAGAATCTCAATAGCATACTGAGAATGAGAAGAGGCTAAATGCAAGTTAAACTTAGAAGCCGCAACTACTCAAGAATCAGCTTCTACATTTTATATCCCTTCAATCCATTCAATGTCAATAGCATCAAATAAGGCTAACGTATCCCATACAACATTCCTATATTCTCTCAGTGTTTTATCCTTGGCTATGTATACATCTTTCACTTGTTGTACTACAAGTTTATAATCTCCTTATATTCTTAAACTTTAGATTCCATGCTTATGAGCAATATTCAAACCTAAAAAAATAGCCTCATACTCAGCAATATTGTTTATGCATTAGAAATAAATCCTAAAGGACAATCCAAAATGTTCCCCATCTAGTGATATCAAAATGATTCCCGCACCTGAACCATCCTTAGAACATGCAGCATCAAAGTGCATCATTCACAAATCATATACATCACAAATAGAAGGAGAATAATGGGGAGGATCAACAATAACATCATGATCATTTTTGTCACATTATCTAATGAAGTGATCTATCTCAATATCAATGAATTATATTTCTTCATTAGTCTTATAATGATCTTGTATACCAACTTCCCATTTCTTTTCCCTATACAACTTTACTTCTACCCCATGCATTGGGATGGTAGCATATGTGTTATGTCGTAAAAATTTTCCCTATGATTTTTTACCTCCTAGTTTAGCTCCTAGGTCCCCTTAATTTCATTACGCATGTTTAAAACTTATCCAAGAGCAATTTCCCCCGAAACCCATGTCAAATGGGACTTAGGGGTCCACTTTAATGCTTAACCAAGACTCAAATCATGCCTTGGGACTTGGGCACCCCATTCCCTAGTCCAGGGTTATTTGTTGGGACCTAAATTTTAGGATGTCGGCATAGGACATTTAAAAAGGTTTCCCTGTGTCGGCCTTTTCAATTTGAATTATGAAAGTTTAGCAGAAATGCATATATAAACATGTTTAGGACTTCATTTTATACCTAGATGAATAATGGGAACTTGTGATATTGAGCTAAGGGATTTCAAGGCACTCATTGTGTTTTAGAGCAGAATTGTCTTGTTATTGTGTTTGTTAGTTGCAAATTTGGCTTCATCAATCCATCTCCTCATGGTGTGAAATATCTTCATCTCCGTGAGGGATTCACCTCTAAGGTGACATCTATTTGTGTTACAATCAATCTATTTCATCATTTGATTTAGCCTCTGTCCACCAAGGACACACACTCTATCTAACAATGGTGTTGGAAGGCTTGAATGCCATTCCAGGGCTTGACCGAGGCAAGCTCCTAAACACCACAACCCCCAAACCCCTCTCTTTGTGATTGAAGGTTACAAGTGTGGAATTTGGTGAAGTGGAGTTGTAGAGAAGCTGAGCAGAGGATAGAGATTCAGGATCTGTGAAGAAATTGTAGAAAACCAAGCCTATTAGACTAGGGCACGCACCCCATAGTCCTCTCGACTGGCATCTCTAGAAACTCTGAAGTAGGTTGCAGTCTTACACACCTCACTGTTCCAGCTCTACAAAAAACTACCTTATTGGATTTGGGTGCCCACCCCATTGTCCCCGAAGTTTCTATCTCTGAAAATCCAAATCCTTGTATGTTTTGAATTTGTATTTAGTGCCTTCCTGTGTGATCATTTATTGTATCTTGTTCATTTGTATACGATTTCATTTATATAATTAGGATTTATCATATCTTGTTCATTTATCATATCTTGTTCATTTTTTTACAATTTCCATATCATTCCTAAGTGACATCAACATGTAGCTAAGTCCTCTCCATCTGTAGTGACTCAGCTCGATTGTTGTCCTTAAATGTTATTGTGAAAAGAGGGTTTGATTGGATCTCTTTAACACTATCTTCCACCTATCTTCTTTTCATACATAAAAATATGATAAATCCAATTGGATACTACCCCCATAGAAGTTTCCCACTTCCTAGATAGCAACATACCCCACTCTATAGGACAATCAATAATGATGACATTCATTAGGAATGATTTGTCTAGATATGCAGCAAGTTGAACTTCAACATCCTTTACCAGTCCAATTACATTTACCTCTCTAGAATCCATGGTAAAACATTTTCCATAAGACTTAGACACTTTTATCCCTAAGTAATTCATGACCTCTAATGACATAACATTACTAGAGGCACCAAAGTCAAGCATACAATTGTGTAACAGCCATCCATTAGTAATCAGTGTCATATAAAAAGGATCAACATCCATCTGGATGTTAACAATAGATGACCCAAAATACACCTCTATAGTCTCTTATTCATTTTTACTTTCATCATTCTCATTAGAAATAACAATAGGTTGTTCAAGTGCATTAACAACAGTGGTTAAATATGATAAAACTCTCCCTATGGTCAAGAATTCTAAGGGCTTTCCCTATTGGCGATGAACTTCTGACTTAGCTAAGAACTTGAGCCATATCTATAGGGTGATAAGTTGTTAGAGGGGTATCACATGATATAGTAAAATCATAAATGCATTTGGAATGAAAGGTATCAGTTAGTTGGAAGAGATATCCATACCTTTCAAATCATTCCTCACAACCTTCTTTTATCTTCTTTCTTTGACATCTCGGACTAGTCTTCTTTGGAATCATTCTTTGAATTTTGTACTTTTGGGGAAGACACGACAACTAGTTGCACCACATGTGCTGGAGCCTTTTTCACATACTTCTTCCTTACTACTAATGGTTTCATTGGGGCCTTCTTCTTCTTAGGAACCTTCTTGGGAGTACTATTATCCCTCTTTTCAACATTTATTTTCTATTTTTCCTTTTCATTATCCAGTTTATTTCTACTTGGCTTTGCAGTAGGGCTACTTTGCATAGATACTTGCCTATTCCTCAAATGGTAACCTCCATGCACTTGCATTAGTAAGGGCTTTCATGTCCTTCTTCAAAGGTTTGGATTGCTGATGCTTTGTGTGAATGAGATCCCTCAAATACTCAAAGTCATGAGTTGGCAACTCATACCTTTTAAGGCCTGCACTATAATCATATTGAAAATCATGATCATCTTCACCATAATTGTCATAACCATCATCCATATCTATTTTCTCATAAATCTTAGTATCAAACTAATTGATTTCATATTCATAATACTCAGCACCACCTTTCTCATTAGGAAATTCTTCTTCTCTACTCATTGAGTGAGAAACTATACAATTGGCCAAGTCATGTGGAAGCTAGCATGCTTTACAAAAAGATGAGACCTCTTTAAAGTTGACTTGATCCCTTCTCAATGAATCTGGTGTGTCCCTATCAGGCTATTTAAAAGTCATTTTCTTTGGAGTTGTCTTCCTATCATTATGTTGTGGCCTTTAGACCAATCTGTGTTATAAGGCTTATTATGCAATCTTTGGCCTTCATTGAAATGTGTTTCTGCACCTTGAGGTGGTAGTCCCTTTTCATTTCTTGCTACATTTTAAGACAAATCCTTCATAACTCCCATGAGTTTATCCAATTTGTCTTTGGTTGTGAGAGGCTTATTCATGGCTACCCTATCTGGCTAGGAGATCTTTACATCTGACCTCTTGACATGTTTACCTAATGCTCTCATGTTACTCTCAATGTTTATGGCTATAGCATAAACCTACCTCAATGTTTGAGGATTCTTATCTCTTAGACAATAACTGATATTTGTATCAAAGGAACCATAATACAATACAAAATACATTGTTTCATTAGGCCTAATATTCAGAGGTACCTTTCCCATAGTCATGATGAACCTACTATTGAAGTCAACCACTATTTCATTGACTCACTTCTTGATGGTGTTGAGTTCATGTATAGAAAACTTGGGATCAATCTTATCCCCATATTGAAGTCTAAATACCCTAATAAACTCTTCCCATGAATCCACACTGTTATTAGGAAGGCTCTTGTACCACTCTTTGGGACTCTCTTCTAATGAATGCACAAATTGCTTCATCATAACTTCTTCATGATCAATCTCATATTCATTTGTAACATTTATGAAATGCCTTAGGTGTTCTTCACCTGTGATTGCATTATTTCTCTAAAACCTAGGAATCTTTCCCCTTATTTCATTTGGAATTTGGTTAGGGAAATCAGAGATACCAAAGAAATCTAATTGTTTAGACCTTTCTACTCTTAATGGCTACCTAGCTAGAGGGAACCTTTGGGACTGTCTCCAGAATGCATTTCTGGGATTTGGGATATCCAAATTGTTGATTTTGTTGTTGTGGTGGCTAATTGGGAACTTGATGCATATGACCTAAGTTCCTACCATGTTAACCCATTTGTTGGTACTGTTGTTGATGTTAATGTTTGTGTTGTTGCTAATTGGGAACTTGATCATGCTATTGATTTCTACCCTATTCCTAGCTTGCTTGGGCTTGAGATTGTGCTTTTTGGGCTATCTGAGCCTGCAACAACTCATTTTCTGCTAAAGCTATTGCCTTCTCTATCTAACATGGTCTCGCAAATCCAATTCTTCATTGAGAATTATTTTCCTTTCTTTAGCATTAGGTTGTGTTGGCTACTCATCATTATTAGGAATATTTCCATGTTCATTTCTAAGTAATCTTAAGGGTGAAGTAGGATGCTAGGTGTTACCGCCTACATGAGCAGTCTAGTTTCAAGCATTTAAATATGCAGGCACCTTCCCAAAAATCCAAAGTTCTAACACTTTTGGCCTCTACAGTGCTAAAAAATGCAAAAAATCAGTTATATGCATGTGTCTTTGTATATACATGTAGGTAAAATGTGCATTGGCGAGTGTAAAATCTCTATCGCCCTTTGAAAATTTGAGTTAGGTGCATTTCTGATTGTATGTCGGGCTCTAAAAGGTGCATATACAAAGGGGGAATCTTTCACAGCTTCTTGGGAATATTCTCGCTTTGTATATTGGGTCATATATAAAGCAAAATATACAAGGGCACAGATATGCATTTGCTACAGTGTAGTGGGGAAGATACATGTGGTTGGGCCCACGGGTATATACAAACGAGTTTGTATATTTGGCATACAAAGGGAAGGTGCAAAGATGTTTGCATATACAAGGATTGACATACAAGCCGGATATACAAGGTGGATGCGGCTGAAATGTTAACAGCATTTTGAGGTATTTTGAGTTCCACCTTTGTATGTTTGGGATTGTATATTCCAAATATACATTCGAATGTACAAGGTAAAACATGCATGCAGGTCAACGACGATCAACATCAGATATGGGGCCCACCAATTGTTTGTGCATTCACTTGTATGTTTGCATACAAGCCAATATACAAAAAAGACATATACATTTTGGACCTGAAGAGGAAATCAAGCTGCAATAGATAGATTTTCAGGTCCACAGGTTGTATATCGCGTTTGTATATGCGATATACAAAGCAAAGATTCAAATGAAGGAGATTCAAGCCAGACTTGAAAAGGAGGTACATTCTGACGCATAATAGTTTCAGGTCTGCCTTGTATGTTGAACAGTGGCGATTGTATATGCATATGTTTTTTGCATATACAAAGGCGAAAAAGGCAAAATTGAAGAAGGGAAAAGCTAGCGATAGAAACATGAGGTGCCTCCATGGCACAATTTCACTAGCTGATGACTTTTCAACATTTTTTGGCACCATTGATCCTGGCGACAGGAGGGTGATCGACGGCCATGCTTTGAGACCACAACGATGGTTTTTTTCTAAGTGTTTGAAGTCATTTTTTGAGCGGGAAAATCTCTGGATGCATCTGCAGTTGCGTCCTGAGGGTAGCTGGGCCATTAATGGCAAAATTTAGAGGGATGACCGATGGAGTTGACTGGTTAACCACCCTATTGATGAAGAAAATCCCTGGGCGGCGGTGCAGATGTTGATCTCACCTACTTTGTCCTCTGTTTCCCCTCTGGTGCATTGAATTCTTGAGCACCATTTTCTCATGCGATGTATCTAGTGAATTTTTGACATGCCTTGTAATTAATTTTGCTGAGTACACAGTCTTGGTATAAAAAGCCATACTGTGTTATTCATTGGTGGTTGAAGACTAGGGCAATTTTTTATGTGAATAACAAAAAATAGAGCATTTCCTATTTGTTTGATCTCTGTGGAGTTTATGTGTTGCATCTATAATGTATCTTGCACATATGTTCAGTTTCTTATAATTGTATATGAAAAATGCATTATTGCATGTATTTATCTATCTATCTCCACTTTTTGCATGCATTTTCTTCTTTTGAATCTAGTTGCTAAGGGTTTCTCAGATTCTAGGGTATAGTTTTGCTGTATCACATACTTGATCTCTAACTTCCATTCAAGGAGTGGATTAAATTTTAGGTTGAGGTATGGAGAAGAATGTATGTCAACTAGGATATCTGTAAGTATGGATAGTTAAATACCTTTTCTTGGGTGGTGTTTTTAGGGCAAACACCAGTCCTAACCCCTTGAAACTCGAATGACAGTTGTAAGCCATTTTCATGTATACGTCTATGTGACTCCTCACTTTGAGATAGGCACCGGTCTGCCCTTGTGAAGTAGTTATGATCCAAAACCCCTGTCTTGCACCCAAACCATCAAATTCAAACAATTCCACTATTCCAGCCTGTTAGTTGTAGGAGTAGGATTAGGACCCATGCATACTCTCATCCACAACCAGACAAACATGTCCAAGAATGTTGCCAACCTTGTGATGTACCTAGCACATCTTGGTCCACACATGAGAGTATTCTGCTTGTTATCACAAAGCTAAATCTTCCTGTCATAGGGCAAGTCAATGTCACATCTTTAGCAAATAGGGACACCCCCCTTGGTGTGGCAGAACTAGAAGTGAAGGGGAGGTCACTCACACAACCTCCTGTATCTGTTGACCAAGTTTTCCCATGCATTGGAAGTGGCAAACCCTCTGATGCAGAGAGAAAAGATCAATCTCAGTCTCTCAATCTCACTCCTTCATAGACTATTCTTCATGTGTAACTATGGTACTCACACTATAACCAATCAACTGAAACTTGTTCAACACATCACCTAAACAAGGTCTTTGACCCAATAACTTCATACTACATCTTCCAAGATGCCCAACTTCAATGAAAACTCTATCCAACCACTATGCAGGACAACAATCTACAATATTGTTTATTCAAGACAGTCACACACTTCTATCTCTAACGAGACAATTAGGGTACCCTCCTTGGGGTGATCTCCATTGACACAACTCCAATGCCAAATAGCCAACCAACTCAATATACCTAACACTTGATTGCCTTCAATGACAAAACAACAATTTGATAGACAAAACTATTATGCTCTTGACAGACTGATGTCCTCCTCTCATCCTCTAACACATGAATCTGCAGGGGTTTCTCACATGCCCACACTCACTATACCAATCGCTTGCCCCTACAACCTTCACAAGGCTATGGACAAACTATTACACGTCTCCTTCCATTGGTTAGGAACAAGGAAATATCAATAAAAGAAGGAATACCCATTGGTTACTCAAAGATACCCTACTCAGGGTTTTGGGACAGTCAACAGAAAATAGTTAATTTCTCCCTCCTAATGTAGTGTCAAGATCCCAAACAAGATGCACAAGATGGGTAACTCACTACCCTAACCAACCATCACCAGCACCATCCACTTCTAGGCCGTACAAGTATGGATTTCTCAAGAAAATAGCAATTAAAACACAGTTTTGGGAAACCAGCTATATCTTTCACCTAGTTTGCTGTCAAGGTTTCAAATCAAGATTAAATCAAAGCTACTTCCATCCCCTTTCCATCCATTATAAACTTGGGTAGTAATGCATCTGTACAGTCGTGGGTACAGTTGGTGAACAGTAACAAAAAACACAGAAAATTAGAGAAAATAGAAAATAGTTATCTTTTTGTGTTTTTCTTTCAATTTCTCCGAATGGTATACATATAATGAGTCATCTTTGGCTTCAAATAGCCTTCAACAATGCAAGGAAAGGCTAGAGGTCGGTACAATTGCCCAACCATCAGGCTTCTTCATGAAATGTAACTGCTGCCTTTTCACTATTTTAAGAAACTGTCCAATCTTGGACTATAGTGACTGTTTTAAGATTTCCTAATGCTTTTTAATATGAGGTTTAACCTTTGGACAAGGTTAAAAACACATCAACACCCCTTATACATGCCTTTTAAAGGCTTACAACAAGGAAATTTAATGACTACCTAAATAAACAATAAAACTTAAATGCATCTTGCAAACTACCTATGACTGTCCTAACTAGGACTTGCAACAAGACAATAGAGGAAATTAGTTATTTGGACATAGTCCATTACAACATGGCTTTCAAGCCTCATTACAACCACTTAATGGTCTCAAGGACCTCATTAAACAAAACAAACATAAATAAACCATGATGTGAAGGTGCTCCTGCACCATACAACCAACCAACAAGATTTCCAAGTCCCTTGGAAATGTATCTGCAACAAAAGTCTTTCCTGCATCTTTGTCTGCCTCTTCATCTTCTCAGCTTCAGTCTTCCAATCTTCAGACTAATAGGGAAGGTGACCAACCAACCAATAGAAGAAACTACCATCTTCACAGAGCATCCTCAGGCTCCTACTCCCATCAGTGGAGTATTCTTTAGGTATCCATCTCTCTCACTGCTTCACAACACCAACTCACCAAACCATCCATCTCACCCAACAACAGATCTTGGTGATGCACCTGCCACTCTCTCCTCAGTGGTTTCCCTCTGTATCCTTCTCTAGCCAAATCTCTATTGGAGAATGGTCATGACAGACCTTCTCTTGTCTGCCCACACACAACCTCAAAAAACATCCTCCTGCAGCTAGATGGATAAGCACCTGCAACCAAACAGCTCAGCAACAAAAACAATAACGGTCACCAACACAATCTTCAGCTTTACCTGCCTTCTCAGTGATAGGAATAAATACAACACCTCCTCCCAGAGCTTTTGCTAGCTTTGATACCAAAATGATGCAGAGAGAAAAGATCAATCTCAGTCTCTCAATCTCACTCCTTCATAGACTGTTATTCATGTGCAACTATGGCACTCACACTATAACCAATCAACTAAAACTTGTTCAACACATCACCTAAACAAGGTCTCTGACCCAATAACTTCATACTACATCTTCCAAGATGCCCAACTTTGATCAAAACTCTATCCAACCACTATGCAGGACAACAATCTACAATACTGTTTATTCAAGATAGTCACACACTTCTATCTCTAAGGAGACAATCAGGGTACCCTCCTTGGGGTGATCTCCATTGATACAACTCCAATGCCAAATAGCCAACCAACTCAATATACCTAACACTTGATTGCCTTCAATGACAAAACAACAATTTGATAGACAAAACTATTACCTTCTTGACAGACTGCTGTCCTCCTCTCATCCTCTAACACATGAATCTGTAGGGGTTTCTCACATGCCCACACTCACTATACCAATTTCCTACCCCTGCAACCTTCACAAGGCTATGGACAAACTATTTCACATCTCCTTCCATTGGTTAGGAACAAGGAAAGATCAATAAAAAGAAGGAATACCCATTGGTTACTCAAAGATACCCTACTCAGGGTTTTGGGACAGTCAACAGAAAACATTCAATTTCTCCCTCCTAATGTAGTGTCAAGATCCCAAACAAGATGCATAGGATAGGTAACTTACTAGCCTAACCAACCATCACTAGCACCATCCACTTCCAGGCCGTACAAGTATGGATTTCTCAGGAAAACAACAAATAACTTATGGAGACAGCAATTAAAACACAGTTTTGGGAAACTAGCTATATCTTTCACCTAGTTTGCTGTCAAGGTTTCAAATCAAGATTAAATCAAAGCTACTTCCATCCCCTTTCCATCCATTATAAACTTGGGTAGTAATGCATCCATACAGTTGTGGGTATGGCTGGTGAACAGTAACAAAAAACACAGAAAATCAAAAAAAATAGAAAATAGTTATCTTTTTGTGTTTTTATTTCAATTTCTCCAAATGGTATGCATACAATGAGTCATCTTTGGCTTCAAATAGCCTTCAAAAATGCAAGGAAAGGTTTGAGGTTGATACAATTGCCCAACCATCGGGCTTCTTCATGAAATGCAACTGCTGCCTTTTCACTATTTTAAGAAACTGTCCAATCTTGGACTGCAGTGACTGTTTTAAGATTTCCTAATGCTTTTTAATATGAGGTTTAACCTTTGGACAAGGTTAAAAACACATCAACACCCCTTAGACATGCCTTTTAAAGGCTTACAACAAGTAAATTTAATGACTACCTAAATAAACAATCAAACTTAAATGCATCTTGCAAACTACCTATGATTGTCCTAACTAGGACTTGCAACAAGACAATAGAGGAAATTAGCTATTTGGACATAGTCCATTACAACATGGCTTTCAAGCCTCATTACAACCACTTAATGGTCTCAAGGACCTCATTAAACAAAACAAACATAAATAAACCCTGATGTGAAGGTGCTCTTGCACCACCCTCTGCTGATTTGGGAGGTAACATTGGGTAGCCCGATATACCTCTTCATCTTTCATAACAAATGTTCATCTTCATGCTTCTCTAGACCTATCCCTACTTCCCCTACCAATGATGTTTCCATTTCTTCTAACTTCATACTCATTTCTACTTACTCTTCTATTATTTCTCAATAGGTTATCAGTAGATTCTTTTGATGTATATTGATATTGATCTCTCAAATCTATAAATGCATCATTCCTACCTGATGCTTCTCCTTGGTCTTGAACATTTTTTCTAGAGAATTCATCAGTGTTTTTGGATCTCCACCTATTTCTTTAATTTCTAGTTTGATCTGAGGATTCTTTAGACTGCTTACAATACCTTCTTCTATCCATTATGAGTTGTATTATCTACAAGCTAATTTTTGGGTTGACCTGAATAGAATCATCACTTCCCTCTTGGAACAAATTACTAGAATTTTCACTACATTGTAGAATTGGAATAATTTCAACCAAAATCAACTAGTCCCTAGTAATGGCACCAAAATGTTGGCTCCCAAAATAGCTAATCCAAAACCCTACAACATTACCCAATCTCCTTGGCCATGGGTGTCATTGAGAGGATTAGGAACGGGCTCGTCAATAGGATAAGGATGATTTAGGTGCACCTATTAGGAGTGGTAATTTCCTCTTCACTTCTAGTTTAGTTAAACCAAGGAGGGTGTTCCTAGATGTATCTCTCTGAAGAGATTGACAACAACATGAGATATGTTCAAGTTTACAACACTACAGTAGTACCTAGGTTGTAGTCTTAATCCACAATATTGTCACTAGGTTAAAACATCCTACTGTATAATAAAACCTCTTTCTAAGCTGATGAATGCATCTCTAAGACATGGAAGATGCAAGAAGACACATTTGGTCTGAGGAATACAAGATTTAATAAGTTTATACACAACCGTCCTTGGTTAAAATAGAACCAAATGATGCCTTTCAATTTCTAATTATTTCTACCTCATACATGAAATATTTTGTTCATTTTATAATTGTGGGTGGTTAAGCAACATTAGGCCGATGCCTATTTCTAGGCTATAAAGTCATCAATCTATCAAGGGAAATAAACATGAAGAAACATATGGGTGTTGTTCATAAAAAGTGATTACAAATGGTGGATATACTTAGTTATCCATTACTTTAATGCATTCATTCACATATAACACTAAAATGATCATTGCAATGGCTCCAATGTATTAAGAGTATATCTCACCATTCAAATCAATGATTACATTCATGTTACTAAACATAACAAGAGGAGACCCTAGCAATAGTTGAGGGGTTTCCCTAAAAGAATACACAAACTATTGGAGAAGTCCACAATATGCAATCAACTAAACCTATAAATCTATATATATATTTCTAAATATCTAATCCATGATACACCGATATGAAAGTTGTTTGAAGCCTGTAGAGCACCACACCTTCTTCTGCTTGTAGATCCTACAAAAACCAACCCTCTTTCTCTAAAATGCCAAGTATTGATGCAAGAGCATTTAGTAGTGTAAGGGCAATCTTGCATCACCTAAAAAAATAATTTTTTTCTGCTCTTTTCAATTTTGGTATTTTCAGATACTCATTTTCTTTAATAATGATTCCAAACCTTTAGAATTTCCAACCTGCTATAAATAGAAAACTGCTTTTGTTAGAAAGTTTGCATTTGAGTATGTATGCAAATGAAAATTTACTCAAAGCTTCAGAATTGAAAAATAAAACCTTTGGTGAAGGAATTTTCCAAAGATCATTTTTGGGTTGAAAGATATTAAGGTTTTCGTTTCTTAAAAAACCCCTAAAAAAGTTTCAAAGTCAAATATGAGGCACTTAGAGGCCCCATACAGTCCTGAAAATGGGTGAAATCAACAGGGATAATTCTAAGAGCGTATATCTCTTCACAAGCTTTCCAACACATCAAATAGTTCATTAATTAGACACCTAGATCAAAATTTATGGCTCTTAGAAGTTGGGCTATTTTTGGAGGGAGTTACAAATTTCAAAATTTTGGCTAGAAGGCACCAAAAAGGGCTATTTACGACCATTTTTTGGATTCTTTTGGTAGTAGAGGAAGGGAAAAGTGGTGAGTCATGAAAAAGAAGGTAAAATAGAAAACCCTAGTAGATTTTAAGCTATAGAAGGTAGAAGGTTCCAGAATCTAGGGAGAAGGGAGTTGTAATGTGTTGCAGCTTGTTGAGGATTTCATCCTCTAATTTGGTTCCAATTGAATAAAAGAACATTCCTACTTTCTATAAGAAATCTATGTTGTTGTGTGTTCTAGGATTTAGCTCCCTGATCAAGTGGTATTAGAGAAAGGGTTCCTAAGTGTGTAGACAGATCGCCGACCATGAGGCAGTTTGCACCAAGACCCAAGGTTGTGGGTTTTCTGTAGAGAACAGGATGCCTCCACAAATAA
Organism: Cunninghamia lanceolata; assembly: GCA_027924645.1. Lineage (NCBI taxonomy): Eukaryota > Viridiplantae > Streptophyta > Pinopsida > Cupressales > Cupressaceae > Cunninghamia > Cunninghamia lanceolata. Next base: position 1,444,291 of record BSBN01000538.1, read on the forward strand.
ATCATGGTGGTGGGAGAAATTCTTTTACAGAAGAGGGTTTTAGAGCCCTGCAAAGGCAAATCAATGCATTGCAAGAGGAACTGCAAAGAGGGTTTGAGCCAAGAAGAAGAGAAGAAAGTGAAGATGAAACTAAAGAAGAAGAACCATTCGAAGAAGAGAAATAAGATGCAAAAGATGGGATACAAGTTTGACTGTTGAGGGCCATTTCTAAGATTGGAAAGAGGCCTAGGATTGAAGTTCCTACCCATTCCAGTGATCTGAATATAGAAGAGCTTATTGATTGGATAAATGATATGGAGGAATATTTTGAGTATGAAGAGGTGGAGGCTCTAGAATGGGTCAAGTTTGTAAAAATAGGGTTGAAGGGCTATGCCAATATTTGGTGGAAAGAGGTCCAATTAGAGAGAAATAGAAGAGGAAAAGGAAAGATTACCAGATGGGATTGGATGGTGGACAAACTAAAGAAGTATTTCATTCCTATGGACTATGAGTTGGAGTTGTTGAAGAAGCTGCAAGGATTGAAACAAGGTAACAAGTTTGTTAAGGTGTATACATAAGAGTTTTATAAGATTATTATTAGAATAGGCCATGTAGAGGCCAACAAGGAAAAGGTATCCCATTACATTAATGGGTTGAGGCCAAGTATTCAAGAGGAGCTGAGCTTGATTAGAATGACCACCATAGAAGATGTTGTTGCAAGTATGAGTAGTAAGTGTTGTCATTGATGTCAACACATAAGGAAGTTATTTGACTAAGTCTAAACAAGTATATGAGGAATTAGTACAAATATAGAGTTGCTTTATCTCTCAGGAATAGTGCAGTGTTTTGCTCCGCATATGCTGTAGAATGAATATCTTTTCCTGTGGATTGGAAGTAATGTTAAGGGATGTCTGTAGATGCTATATTTCAAGTTTGAGCCTCCAGTGTGAGGATTTGAACAAGTCCTGTTCACCAGAGTAAAAACTATTTTTCTATGTATTTAGTGGTGATAGGGAGAATGTATTCTGCTCTGCATTTCTTCGCATTTAAGTTTCACAGTCTATGGTTCTGGAATTAAGTTCATGATGATGTTATGTGCCCTCAACTCAAATGGTTCATGATTTGGTGCTCCACAAGCAATCTTTCATTTATGATAGTGGCCGACAGTAATGTTCAAGTGCTCCAGTTTAAAGAATCATATGGATAAAGTGTCTAGAGGTTGTGTGGATGTTCTTGGTGATTGTAACGTGCTTGTGAGAGTATCTAGATCATGTTCCTATCCTTGGATTGGTCCATAAAGTATAATTTGGATCATGCATGAAGTGTGTTCCTAAAAGTCTTAATGTTAACTCCAGTCTTTGCTGACTTGGTTGTTCTCACTACTTGCAGTTATGATTTGAAGATTGTGGAAGCATGTTGCTATGTGGAATATTGCAATAAAGTCCCAGCTAAGCCTTGGCATGATTCACATTAATTCTTTTCTCTTCTAATTTTGTTTAGGTCCAGACCTATCTCATTGTATGCATATATGTTTGTCGACCTTAGATATTGATCCAATGGTTGATTATTGTAATACCGACCTTGATGTAAATTCCAAGGTTGATGAGTTGTATAAAAACATGAAATGAAGTCATGAATTAGGATGTATGTAGCAAAAATGAAAAGATAATTGATAAGTGTAAACATAGAGCAGAACAGAGGATACTTATTGTGCTTCAATGGAATTGAATTTTGGCATGGAGTAGATGCTAATAACTTTGTTCACCAAACCAGGTAGTGAGCCACCCCATTGGCAATGAGCCTCTTCTTGCAATGAGCAATTTTGGCAGTGAGCCGCTTCTTTCAGTGAGCATTTTTGGCAGCGAGCCTCTGATTTTTGGTATTGTTATAACATATTATTTTGTTAGCTAACACTCACCATGGTTTTCCCCTATGGGGTTTTCCACCTAAAAATCTGGTGTCTCCTGTGTTGAATGTGTGAATGCGCTTAAGTTTCTATTTCATGCTTTCATGGTTAAAACACAAATACAATGTTAATTGATTGATGTGTTAATGGTTTTGAAATATTGGTTACAACTATTTCACCCCTCCTCAGTTGTATTGCACTTTTCAACAATTGGTATCAGAGTGGAGGTTCCTTGATAAAGAGTCTAACAGCTCGAGGTAGATCCGAGATGTCGCACAGGAGGGAGTCACCGCAATTCGACGGAATGAATTATGCCCTCTGGAAGGTCCAGATGAAAAGTTATCTTATCTCTCTTGGTTATAATGTCTGAAAGATAATAGAGAAAGAGTATACTATTCCTAAAAATGGTCCATCAGATGATGATGAAGTCAAACAGTATGAATTTAATGGAAAAGCTAGAGAGGCCTTTTAAATACCTTATCTAACAATGAGTTGGTAAAAGTTATGGATTTGGAGACTGCTCATGAGATCTTGGATAAGTTAAAAAGTTTATATGAAGGAGATGATTCTGTAAAGAGTGCCAAATTAAAAAATCTAAAGGCAAAGTATGAAGCCCTAAAGATGAGTGAAAATGAAAACATAACTATGTACATGTAGAGAGTTGATGAAATTGTCAATGGAATCAAAGGTCTTGGAGGTACTACTAAAGAGGAAGAGGTTGTGATGAAGATTCTCAGGTCATTGCCTAAATCATATAGTCACAAAGTGGCAGCAATTGAAGAGCTTATAAGTGTACAAAAGGTTTCAAAGGATTAGTTTCTCAGGAAACTTATAGCTTTTGAAATGAGAGAATTTGGTGATGCTCTACCAAAGATTGAGATTGATTTCAAATTTAGCACTTCAGAAAAGACTTTGAGAACTCAGAAATATGATGTGGCATCTGATGATGACCTAGATGAGGTTGAAGCAAACTTTGCACACAGAATGCAAAGAGTTTTTGATAAGTACAAAGGAAAATTACCATTCAAATGCTTTTATTGTGGCAAATTTGGTCACTATGCATCCAGATATCCAGAGATAATTGAAAGAGGTAAGAAGAAATTTGAAAGTAGGCCTCGAATTGTCAAGAAATACTATTATGTTAGAGATATTGATGATGATGGTGTAACAAATGATGAGTCTGATGATAATAGTACTAGTGCAAATGAATGCTTGTTCATAGCTATTAAGGAAGAACCTGTGTCTACTAATCCCACTAGCTGTGTGAAGGAAGAAAAACTAGTGGAAGAAAGTGCTCTGTCTGTCTAGGTTGAGAAGGATAAGGATGAATGGATTATTGATATTGGATGTTCACATCACATGACTAGTGACAAAAGTAAGTTTGTAAGTTTGGAAAAGTTTGATGGTGGATTGGTTAGGTTTGGAGATAATGCAGCTGGAAAGATCTGTGGAAGAGGATCTATTTCTTTTCATGGAAAGCATAATACAGATGATGTTCTCTATGTAAAAGGTCTAAAGCATAATATTTTAAGTGTTGGTCAGATGTGTGATAAAGGATACGATCTAAGATTTAGGGACAATACATGCAAGATCATGGAAAGTTCTGAAATAGTGATTGAAACTGGTAAGAAAACTAGAGGTAATATTTATCACTTGAGGGGAACTGATAATTGTTGTTTGCTGGCTCAGATAGATGAGAGTTGGTTGTGGCATAGAAGGATGTGTCATATAAATTTTGATAACTTGGTGAAGATAAGCTCAGTACAAGCTGTGAGAGATTTGCCTAAACTGGTGAAGCTTGCCAATACTATTTGCAAGGAATGTCAACTAGGAAAACAGACAAAGACAAATTTCAAGAGCAAGGAACAATTTTCTGCTGGATTACTTGAGCTGGTACATACAGATCTATGTGGTCCTACAAGAACAAGAAGTTTGTAGGGAGACAGGTACTTTATGTTGCTTATTGACGATTATTCTAGAATGACATGGATCACTTTTCTAAAAGAGAAGTTAGAAGCACTAGACAAGTTTAAAGCTTTCAAGGCAATGCTTGAGAAAGAGTTAGAATTGAGGATCAAATGCTTAAGGTCTGATAGAGGAGGTGAGTTTACATCAAATGAATTTAACATTTTTTGTGAAGAGCATTGGATAAAGAGACAATTGTCTACTCCTAGGACCCCTGAGCAAAAAGGAGTTGTTGAAAGAAAGAATAGGATAGTTCAAGAGGCTGTTAGGTCAATGATGATGGAGGTAGTCTACTAGAAGTGTATTTGAGAGAAGCTATACACACTATTGTCTACATTAAAAATAGAGTCCAAGTCAAAGGTAATGACACTATAACTCCTTATGAATTGTGGTATGGAAGAGTTCCCATAGTGAAATATTTCAATTTTTTGGAAGCAAATGTTATATCAGAAGAGATGACGAATTGGGCAAGTTTGATGCTAGATGTGATGAAGGCATTTTCCTTGGATACTCTACTAAGAGTAAGGCCTACCGGTACTACAATAAGAGATTGAAAAAGATTATTGAAAGTGTTAATGTGATGGTTGATGAAGAGAAAGAAATAACATCAAATCTGAGAGGTTATGAATCAAATGAACTTGCTGTCACAATCATTAAAGGAAAGGTGGAACAGGAACAAAAGGAAAGTCAAGCTGAAGAAGAAAATGGTAAAGAAGAAAAAGCTCTAGAAAGTGTTGCTAAGACTCCCAGGTATGTAAGAATTAATCATTCTGAAGATCAAATTATTGGTGACATAATCAAAGGGGTATTCACAGGGAAAAGAGCTGCAGAAGAATAGGTGAACTACTATTTTCTTTCACAGATTGAACCTAAGAATGTAAGTGAAGCCTGCAAAGATGAAAGTTGGGTAAAAGCCATGGAAGAAGAACTAATGTAGATAGAAAAGAATCAAACCTAGGAATTAGTCCCTAGACTCACTGATAAGAATGTGATTGGAACCAAATGGATCTTCAGAAACAAGATTTTTTTGAAAGTGGTGAAGTGGTAAGAAACAGAGAGATACTGGTTTGCAAAGGATATTCACAGGTTGAAGGAATAGATTTTGAAGTGACTTTTTCTCCTATGGCAAGGATTGAAGCAATAAGAACGTTCTTGGCATTTGTAGCTCACAAAGATTTTAAAGTGTATCATATGGATGTAAAGTCTGCATTCTTGAATGGAGAACTAGAAGAAGAAGTCTACATTGAACAATTGGAATGATTCTAGTTATCAGACAAAGGTGACATGGTATGCAAATTGAAGAATGCCCTGCATGGACTCAAGGAAGCTCCTAGAGTCTGGTATGAAAGGTTGGACAAGTATTTGATGCAACTAGGGTTCAGCAAGGGTACTGCAGACAATAATCTCTACTTCAAAATCAATGACGATCAAATTCTGATTATTGTAGTCTTTGTTGATGATATTATCTTTGGAGGTAATGAAGGTCTGTGTAAGAAATTTGTAGATGCAATGCAAAAGGAATTTGAGATGTCTATGTTTGGTGAAATGAATTTCTTTTTAGGACTACAAATTACTCAATCAGAAAAGGGAATTTTTATTTCTTAGTCCAAGTATGTAAAACAACTATTGAAGAAGTTGGAGTGGAGGATTCTAAACTAGTATGTACTCCCATGGTAACTGGCTACAAGTTGAGCAAGAATGATGAATCACCTAAGATTGATCAGAAAAAATATAGGTCTATGATTGGAGGACTGCTCTATCTAACTCATACCATACCAGACATAATGCATGTAGTCTATCTTGTAGCAAGATTCCAAGAATATCCCAAAGAGTAACATGTGATGGTAGTCAAGATAATCATGAGGTATTTAAAAGGCACTTCAGACTATGGTTTGTGGTACCCCAAAGATACTAATTTCACTCTTAGTGCTTATATAGATGCAGATTGGGCTAGAGATGCTGATGACAAAAAAAGTACAAGTGGAGGTGCTTTCTTTTTGGGTAATAGATTAGTTTCATGGCTAAGCAAGAAGCAAGAATCAATTTCTTTGTCTACTGTAGAAGCATAATATATCACTACAGCATGTTGTTGTGCTCAAGTGCTTTGGATGAAGCAAACATTGAAGGACATAAGAGTTGTGTATGAAGAACCAATTTCAATCTTTTGTGACAATACAAGTGCTATAAACATTTAAAAAAATCCACTGATGCACTCAAGGACAAAGCATATATCAATAAGGTATCACTTTCTAAGAGAAAAGTTGACAAAAAATGAAGTAAAGATGGAGTGTATGTCTACAAAGGATCAAATTGCAGATATTTTCACTAAGCCTTTGCCTAAGGATACTTTTGAGTATCTTAGGGTGAAGTTAGTGGCTATTACCCTTCCTATTCTAAACTGAGATTCATAAGGAATGCATTAGTCTAGTAATGTCTAAAGTTTCATCTTTTGATCTAGATTGATGTTTTGAAGGCTACTCCTCAGGGGGAGTAGGTAGAAGTTTTTGATCAAGAGCAGTAAGTGTTGTAGTGTTCATGAAAGTGGGAGTTTTTCAGTTAAAAGAAAGAGAAGGTCTAGCACCCTTTTCCATTGATGTCAAAGGGGGAGAGAAGTTCATGTGAAAAACCTAAGAAGAAGATTGCAAATAGAGAAAACATCAAGTGAGGGGGAGCAAAGAAGCAAAGCAAAGATCATATGTCTTGATGGTTTTTCACATAATGTGTTGACATCAATGACAAAGGGGGAGATTGTTGCAAGTATGACCAGTAAGTGTTGTCATTGATGTCAACACATAAGGAAGTTATTTGAATAAATCTAAACAAGTATCTGAGGAATCAGTATAAATGTAGAGTTGTTTTATCTCTTAGGAAAAGTGCAGTGTTTTGCTCCGCATATCCTGTAGAATGAATATCTTTGGCCGCGGATTGGAAGTAACATTAAGGGATGTCTGTAGATGCTATGTTTCGAGTTCGAGCCTCCAGCATGAGGATTTGAGCAAGTTGTGTGCACCAGAGTAAAAACTATTTTTCTGTGTATTTAGTGGTGACATGAAGAATGTATTATGTTTTGCATTTCTCTACATTTAAGTTTCACAGTCTACAGTTCTGGAATTAAGTTTGTGATGTTGTTATCTGCCCTCAACTCAAATGGTTCATGATTTGGTTCTCCGCAAGCAATCTTTCATTTATGAAATATGATCTTTGCTTTGCTTCTTTTCATACTAGTTTGCTTTGAAGGTGGAAGAGAAGCTAAATAAAAGATTTGAAAGAAAACAAAGCGGAAGAGGTCATGGCGAAAGGACTAGTGGAAGATCCTATGGAGGTCAAAATGATGATCAAAAGAAAAGTGAAGAAGTAGGTACTAGTCAAAATTAGAGAAGAGATAATGCCCACTACCCTTGTGACCAAAATAATGGTGAGAAAAGAGGAAGAGGAAGAGGAGATGTTTTAGAGGAACATGTTTCCAATATGTAGAAGAAGGACATCGAGCCTACGAGTGTCCACAACATCAAGGAAGGACAAATAGAAGACTTGAAGGTAATGCACGAGTTGCACATGTAGATGAAGATACTCAATCTAAGCATTTTGAAGATGTTGAAAGGGGAAAAACCATAGTTGTCAGAAGGACCTTGTTAAGTGAAGAGAAAGAACCAGATCAGAGGAAGAATTTATTCCACACAAGGTGCAAGTGTGAAGGTAAATGTTGTGATATTATTATTTATAGTAAAAGTACTGATAATCTTGTCTCAGAGGAGATGGTTAACAAGTTGAAGTTGAAAAGGAGAAGGAATCCACATCCATATTAGATTGCATGGTTGCGGAAGGACCATAGAGCTTTGGTCAATGAGAAATGTTTAGTTAAGTTCAAGATTGGAGACTACTTGTTGATGTAGTTGTTAATCACAACAACAAGAAATAAAAGTTTCTATCAAACCTCTATTTATATTGAAGAATATGATGAATTCAGAGAATTCATGATTCCATGTCTCTGTGTGTTAGGTCATAACAATCTATTGGCACTCAGAGGTTGATGTGATATGTTGTTTTCCAATAGGGGCCTTATGTCTAAATTTGAAGAAATCTTGTCCAGATATTGTCCTGTTCACCTGTTCTGCATGTATCTCAAAAAATTACAACAAATTTGATAATCCTTAGCTAAGATGCGCATGTATACATGTACATTTATCATAAGTTTGATCAATTCTTCTGAGATTCACTCCAGATTAGATTATTTAATGTGATCTTTCTAACTTTGATTAGTTCTTCTAAAATTATCTCATATTTGAACTAATCCTCACTTCTGCACTCTAAATTCTTTCAAGTATTGTGCCTATAAGCATATATTTCAATGTTCTTCACCATTATTTACCATTATTTGCATGATATTTTCAATATTACATGTTGTTTTGCTCAAATATGCTAAAGATATTCAATTATCTAAGTGAGCTCAACATATTTATCTATATCTGCTCATTATTTGTCATTATTTGCAGTTCAAATGTGATTATTTATGAAAATGAAGTGAAATAAAATGGAATGCAAACTAAATTCTAAAATTACTAAAATTAATGAACTTTGATCAATGATCCACATGTAGCTTTGACACTTTCATGAAGATGAGATAAAAACCAAACCATGCTTTCACTAGGACAGTCCACACTTAGGCATGACAGGTGCAAATCTTCAAAGGAGATGGAATGATGACAATATGCACTAGTTGAATGCACCTTTGTTGAGTGCAACAATTCATAGTAACACATCTAGAAATCATTCATAGATTACGCAAGATATACGATAAATAGCAATCTAAGTCTCCATCTTCATTAAGTATGTAAAAAAGTACACATATACAAATGATCTTTAGAAAGAATAATGAGGAATCACAAAGTTATAGAATGTACACTTAGTGTTCACAAAATCACCAATTCAATCTCAATTGAGCTTCTAATAGTTTACATATAGCAATCCATATCCTTTTATAGGACAAGGATAGGATGCAGTTACATTGATCTAATAGTCAGGATCCCATCAAGATTATCAAATGGTCAGGAAAAGTGGCACATGATTTCCAGCCAGAAATTGTTAGTGGAGGACAATTGGCAAAAGGAGAATATTCCCCATATCTTTGACTTGGTCTTCATGTTCTTTACTCAGCATCCTCTTCAAATTCTTCATCTGTAGAGCCCTCAGCGATCCAGAATCCAGTGTCTATAACCTTCAAGTATGGATATGCCCCTATTGCCTTGTTTATTTCATCTCTAACCTGTACTTTGGATTTCTCCTTAGCATGCTCTTGGGATTTTAATTGTTCCTTTAAGGATATCCACTTGTTTATCCTGCTATCCAGCTCTTCATTATAGGCATCTATCTTTGACTTCATATACATTGCCTTATCAATAACATCTTCAGAGAAGTGTTGGACTAGATCCTCTTTGGCTAGACTAAAGTTATCTTTGAATGCATTAACTACAAATTCTTCATCTTGATTCTCAACTTTTCCATCTACTTCACCCTCTAAACTTTCCAAAATAGCTAACTCCTCAGCCAAGAGTTCATGTTCCTAATATCTACGGCTTTTATATTGTATCTCTTCAAAACAGATACTTCAAACTTTATGTCCTCTATCCAAACATCTATGTCAGGAATTTCCTAGAGTGTTAGAATTTTGTTGGTTACTAGGACTTGATCACTAGTTTTCCTCATGTCCTTGAGCATGTTCTAGAACCGACTACTCTGGACTAGTCTCTAGCCTACTTCTTTCTTCAAGGCATTTGCCTTTCCTTTAATCTAGCTTAGCATGTCCCAATTAGACAATGAGGTCTTTATTACTTTCTCCCCTTCATGTAAGAATTTGATGAACCATTTGTTCATCACATGTGCTTGGTGCTTTAGGGCTTCGAGACCAGTTATCTCCTATTGAGATACCAATGCCAAATGTGTGGATGTTGTTATTGGGATATTGGTGGGTGCAACAAACCCTTTTATGACGGCCTGAAGCTGGGCAATTTGCCCTTAATACTCTTTGTTCTTGGCCTTTGCTTTCATTAGCCTGGCTGCTACTGCTTCAGTACTTTCCCTCATCTCTTGGATATCTTGTTCTGCAATAACATATCATAGGTTTATGGTGGTTACTTGGAACTCACCTCCAGTTATTTCCCCTTTGGGTTTGTCAATGGTGGGCACAACTAGCCGAGTTGTCCTCTTCCCAGTGGTTATATCACGCCTTATTATAGAGGTTGCCCTTGCTCGGCACTTGGGCTTTGTGGCCTCAAGCAAAAATAAGGATTGAATATCAAAATTGGAAGAACCAACAACTGAAGGCTAACTTACCTCATGTGCCAACCAATGTGGTGCACTAGATATTGGTCCTTATTGACCGGTTTGCTCAATGTGAGAAGTATGCACATCTGCATTCTTGTCTTTTGGAGCATCTGCACTCTTTTGTGGCTAATCCTAATCCTTTGGAGCTTCCTGGGATGTCTTATCTGAACCTTGTGGTATCTGCTTTGCCGGTCCCTGATTATTTGGCACATTGCTCCGGACATCCTCATCTTTCTTATTTTCATCTGTAGGAATATGCTGATGTTATCCTATGCCCTGATCTTGTACATTCTATTCATCTTGGACCTTAGGAACTTTCTCATCATGCACCTAGTGGCTTGGATTTGGAACATCCTGATGTGTATCTTGATTTGCGCCCGTTTCCTTTTCTCCTAACTCTTGATCTTTGTCACTTTTATTTTTTGGACCTTCATGTCTTGATGGGGAGACTTCTTTGTTCTTTGGATCCTGTGATTCAGACGTGACCTCTAGACCTGCTTGTCTGGATATTAGCATTTGTGGTTCCTTTTCTCTAGCCTCAGCATGTCCTTCTTCATTTACCTAGACATTTTACTTAGTAGGATCTATTTGGATGTCCATGTATGTGGTTGTATCTCCTTCATTCTGCACATTATGCATGGTTTCATCCTTATCCTTATCATTTGCCTTATCATATGATAAATCAATTACCTTTGGGCTGGTGACATTTGCCACTAGCACATCCAAGTTCATCGATCTCATCAATGGCTCTGGATTCTCAATTTCATCTTCATCTCTGACATTCTTTGGTGCCTATGGTGTACCTTGGGGTGTTAAGACAGTGTGCCTCAGCAAGTCTTTAGTAGGATTGGCTATTAGATCCTTTGTCACATCATCATCTGTTAAGTGAATGGTTTTATCTAGTGACAAAGGCTGACCAACCACCTTCTTCCTTTCTTCTTCCCTTGCTTCATTGGATAATTCATCCTTGAACTTAGCTATGGTAGGGATGGGGACATTATGCTCAAATTCTTTATGTATAGTCCCCACATCCTTTGGGACCATAGTTTATGTGGATCTGTCTACTGTAGGTTGCTACTTACAAAACATCTTTTCCATTTTAGTGAACTCTTCATGCTCTTGGAGTAGGACATCTGATTGCCCACTAGAGGATCCCCTCATTATAGGTACCTGCCCTCTATTTTGCTTGGAGATACTTGCCCCTTTTGATATATCCTCACCCTTCCTCACAACTATTTCTCCTTCATCTTCCTCAATGTCTTCATATGAATCTTCTGGTTCCTCCACCTACCTTGTAGTTATGTTAATTACCAGGACAAGTGTTTGTCTTTGAGGTGAAGGTCTTGTGGCTATTGTAATGCCACTTTTGGTGAATTCTTCAACTAACTTCAAAGAATCAGGTTTGGCCAACTTGGCCTCCATAATTTTCCTTTTATGGATTAGGAAATCATCAAAGTTAGGATCTCCCAACTCTTTCCTCTTTCTCTTCTTATCCACAGTCAATGCCACTCCCTTTGCTTTTATTGCAGCTAACTTTTTATCTACCCATTTCATTGTAAGCTCCATAACTTGGTTGTGATCAACTCAATGGATGTGACCTCAGGCTGATTCTAACCAGGAGGGGATATAGTTTCCTTATATATATATTTATCTTCATATTCTTTATTCATCAACCTTCTATCATTAGATTGCAACTATACAGAAACATTAAAACAATCTATTGTCCTTATCTGATTCAGAGTTAATCTCTTATAACTTCTACATCATCTAGACAATCCACCTAGTAATCTTAAAGATGTACTTCATGCCTTAGCTTTTTGTTCACAAATTTTTCCATCCTATGATATGGATCATAGTATCTAGCTAAGGAGAATTATTTTAAATGAAGCATATGCAATTTTGCTTCTGAGTGTTGTGCTACATCAATGGATGGACATACATACCATCCCAGGAGTAAGGGAAACTTGACATTACCTTTCTTATTTCTCTTCACAAATGCCTCATAGGAGGGTATTATTTGCCTAGTGAGCTCCAGTTGAATGATTTTATTAGTACGGTACCTTGGTAACATGAAATATTTCCCATTTAACCCCTCCATCTGGACATATGTAAACGTTGGGAACTATATGAACCAATTTCCATTTTTTGTAATCACTTCCTGAGCATCATTGCTCAATCTCTTTGCCCAATCATCCTCCATCAATTGGACCAAGTACATGATGAAACAATCATTTACTCTTCCATAATTTTGAATGGAGGCCTTCCTCTCCAACTGGGGATAATGATCCCATATTGTCTTATCTCTCAGATTCCTTCCCACTCTACCCACTATTTGTAGGCTAGAGAATGTGGATTGAGCCACACATGCATACACAACATATGAAGACATAAAATAGGCATACCTTGCCTCTGAATTTCCACATACCCACATCTAGGCTATCACTGATCAGGGATGCCCATTGTATTTTTGTGTCAATAGACTCCACCATCTTGATGAGCCCATACATCCATGGCTCAAAATTTCCATAATCTAGTTTCCTAGTCATCATTCTCAACATCACCATCATGTACTGCACTTCTGAGGTGAAGTCCAATTTAAATAGATTGTTTGGTAGCTTTGCAACTACCTTAGCCTTATTTTTTGTAGCCCTCCAATATGTGAACATGATCTTTCGACAATCAGTGGATTAGTTCTTATACTAGGCTTGTAAGTTATCAATGTTAATCTTAAATACGTTGGGGCCTATAGGTAGCTGAAATGCCTCTGTTATCCCTGGGATGGAGAAGTCTGCATAAACCCTACCATCTTTCTCTGCCTTCCTATTCTTGGAGTTATAGTTATGTGCACATCCTACGACCAATTCTATGGCCTCCACCGCATATGGGAACCCTGCCGTGTTCCACATCCTAGAGTTGTAAATCTTTTGTAGAATGGGATGTCCATCTCCCCGAATCAGTTTGGTGGTCTAAGAATCCATGTCTATATTTCTGGAATGGGTATCTCCTACCCTTCCAAAATGAAAACCTGTAGCTCTAGGAGCTGAGAACATAAGGTTCTTAAAATCCACATCGTTATGATTCTTCCTGTCCCGCATTATGCCCTACAATTGTAGATATACAGACCTTAATCTAAATCATACTTATCAATTATAACCTTTACTTTTCTAGATGTCCCAATTTTACTATTTCATAGCATCATCAACTGCATATGCAGACAAAAATTACCCTACATATGCATTTACCTTTCACTGTGCTATAATAAACAACAAAAGTAGGGTTTTATCATCACATACCTATTTTTCAAATTTAAAACCTGATTTAGAGTGCCTAGATATGTTCTCTTCACTATGTAATCACCATTTTCCATCTACTATTCTTGGTCTGTACCATTCCGTTTAGGATTAAGGTCACTATAATGGTCGCTATAAAAATCGTCGGAGCTCTGTAATTTTTGTTTTGAATGTTTTGGTAAGTTTAAAATGATCTAAATCCAGCTTTTATGTGATAAAATCATGAATTTAGGGATGAATAAATGCTAAATTATATCTATTCATGGATATCCTCTTGGGGTTTGGGAGATTGTTACAAGTGGCAAACTCTAATTTGAAATTTCAAAAGGCCAATGACTCTCTTTCACAACACTAAATGAAGATCTGGATATGGAATATGTGTATATAAACATTTAAGTAATATGCTCACTTTCAAAATGTCCATATGCATATCCATATGACGTCATTAATTGCTTGGTCAAACATTGACCAAAGATGGATATCAGGTTGAGGAAAATCCTTAGGCATTTCCCTTTGATTTTGAATATTAGGACATTAAAATGTCCACGTTGTAAAGTCAATTGGGTGCCACGTGGCATCATTTGATTGGTCCATGGGAAATTACTATTTTAGTTCGTAAAAGACAGGGATATGGATATTTGTAAATATCTAGACATTAGAGCTCATGAAATATCCTTAGGTCTTGAATGTCCTGATTATGTCATCCCTTTTAAAGTGATTCTTGGTTATGAGGAAAATGATGTCATCAGATATTAAGAAGGTGTGGACATTAAGATAATGTATGGACATTAACTCTTGTGAAATATCCTATCCCAGAATGTCCAGATGTCATCATTGTTTAATGTTTCTTTGAAATGAAATTTGATGACATCATCAGATATTAAGAAGGTGTAGATGTTAAGTTTATATGTGAATTGTCCATAGTCCAATGTCCATTTGAAAAGTCAAACTAGACATGTCATCAGGATAGTGAAAGGGTCTGGACATTTAAGAATATCTAGATATTAAGGAAATTCAAGATATTAGAATTGAATATCCATACTGCAAATATCCATGCATATGACGGTCTCATTGCATGATGAGCTAAATTTGACAGGTGTATTTTTAGATATTGAGATATGACTTTTACTTAGCAATTTTCTAAGTTTCTCAGTCAGGATAATTTGTCTGAATATTAGCAAATGTGAGGACATTTTAGTGTAAATGTGAATATCCACATGACCATTGACCAAAACTTTGACCTTGAATAACTTCTCTGTCTCGACAAATTTCAACATGATCCAAAAGGCAAACCTACTTAGAATTTCATTCTCTATCCCTTGGTAAGCTTTGTGAGGGAGAATTCATACTTTGAAAATTTGGCTCATAAGTCAAGACCTAGATATGCCTAAGACATGATCTAGACACTATTCTGATATTGTTTTTACTTTTCCACCCAAAACAGAAAGGAAATCAAAACAAGCAAAGCAAAGCAGAAAAGTTGGGTCCCTATTTTGCTAGGGCAAAATGGGGTGTGTTGTGTAACCGCACAACAACTAGCCACCAAAGAAAACCACCAAATTCTAACCAATTCAAGAGAGGAAAAATTAGGACATAGAATTCCAACTCCTATTAGACATAAGCATCTCGACTCTTCCTGATGAGATCATCTTCATTAGAAAAACCAAATGATGAGAAGGAATTTAGGTGTGTGCATTTGATTCATTTCCTTCTTCTTGAGAAAGGTTGAAAATGATAGTAGTTAGTTTTAAGCTACATGATTGGATTTAACCCTCTAAGCCAACCTTGGATAGATCCTTGTTGCCAGTCAGGCATCCATAGCCTCGACAAGATTATCTTTTCAATTCTCTCAGGTAGAGCCCCACTGCCAGTCAGGCGTCCATAGCCCTGGTAGAGTTACTTGGATGACCTAAAGAATTTCTTTTCTTTGTATTTTCAATATTTTATTTTCTCTTTTTAGTATTCATATGATATGATCTTGTAAGCTCATTTGCAAGGTTTGGGCACTTGCTTGTTAGGCTGAGAATTGCATGGTAGCAAAGGCAAACCTTTAGATTTTCACTTAACACAAACACTAGTACTTTAAACTGATCCAAGGCTATTAAACATATTCATGTGATGATTTCCTTGAATAACAAAGGTTAACATTGATGAATATGATTTCACAAGAAGGTTTAAAGTACCTAAGCTGACAAGTATTACAACATATGTGAGAATTTGTAATTCTTTCTTGAATTCTAAATTTTTTTATTATTTTCTAAAGTAAAAAGGTGCTCCATATTGCCTAACGAAAACAAGGACTCAACAAGCACACCAATAAAACAAAACAAATAGCTAGACAAGCAAATATTTACATAATATACATGATTCAGATTTTCCCTATTTTAGCTTAGAAATAATGTTTGAGAAATTGCCCATTGACAGGCAATGGGACATCTTCTCCAGTCAAATTCTTTAGCCTATAGGTACTATCACCTAATATTTCAGCAATGTAAAAGGGACCAGTCCATAGTTTGTCAAACTTACCATGATCTCCTTTCTTTTCATGGGCTTTATCCCAGGATAAGACAAGGTCTGATATTTTGAAGGTTTTAATTTTGGCTCTTCAGTCAAACCATCTTTTGACAATAGTTTGATGTTTTGAGAAATGGTCTATGTCTCTATCACTCTTTTCTTCTAGATGCATGAGTTGTAATAGCCTTACTTCTAGTTTGTCATCTAGACCAAGGTATTCTTGTGCAAATTGGAGGGTGGGGATCTTTAAGTTCATTGGTAAGATTGGATCCACTCCATATACTAACTAGTAAGGGGAGTTGCCTAAGGCTTCTTTCATTCTTGTTCTATCTACCCATAGTGCATACTTCAGCAGGGTTTTCCATTCCCTAGGGTTTTTGTCTACCAACTTCTTTATTATGTTCAGTAAGTTCTTAATAGTGGTTTTTTCTAATCCATTTCCATGTGGATAGTAGTTGGATGAAAACTTTAAGGTTATACCATACTCAAAGGCCCAATTAGAAAATTTCAAAGAAGCAAAGGTAGGTCCATTATCACTTTCTAGGGAGAAGGGGACTCCAAACCTTGTGATGATGTTACTCTTCATAAACTTGATCACATCTTCAGTGGTGAATATTTTGCTGCTGATTGTTTCTATCCATCTAGTACAATAGATAGTCACTATTAGAACATACCTGTGCCCAGCTGAAGATGGTGGATTGATTGCTCCTATGAAGTCCATTCCCCATTGTGCAAAGGGACACATCTCCATCACTAGCTACAAAGGTTGTGTAACATATCTATCTTTATTTGTGGTTATTTGATAGGTATGACAATGCTTACTGTGTTCAGCAGTGTCTTTGAAAATTGTGGGCCAGTAATATCCTGCCCTAAGGACTTTGTGTGTAGTGGCTAGATAGGATCCATGTGCTATTCAAAACCTATCATGCATTTCTTGTAAAACTTTGTCATCTTCCTGCCTATCAAGGCATCTGAGGTATATCCCCTCATGATTTCTTCTAAATAAGATCCCTCTCTTAATATGTAGTTCTAGAATTTTAATCTCAATGCTCTTCTCTAAGAAGAACTCATGTTTCTTGGAAACTTTCCTGAGATCAAGATGTGTTTGATATTGGAATACCAGTCATCTTGATTATTGGAATCCAAGGTATATTATTGACCGATCAGATATGGATCAGTTTCTGTAATCATTTGGGTCAAAGCTTGTCCTCTGACCAACTTCATTGGGGTGATCTCCATATCATACTCCTGCAAGACAGTGATCCATTTGGCCCTCTTCCCATCATGTTCACTTTACATTAATAGCATCTTTACTGCTACATTAGGCACCACTGCTACTACCTTGCTTCTTAAGATGTAGTGTCTAAACTTCTTTGTTGCTCTTACCAAAGCAAGAGCTTGTCTTTCCACATCTAGATATATTAATTTAGCATCTCTGAATGGAACACTCATAAAAGCTATTGGTTTCTCTTCTTTGTTCTCATTCTTCTAGGTTAGCACAGCTACACAAGTATGAATAGAAATAAAAGAGTATATATAAAAATCTTTTGTATAGTCAAGATTGTTGAGCACTGGGGCGTTAGCTAAGCCAACTCAATCTTTGCATCTTTCTTTAGCATGACATTCAATGGCCTCACTATCTCTACAAATCCAGTTATAAATTTTTTGACAAAGTTTATTTTTCCAAAGTAAGACTTTAGCTCTTTCTCGTTGAATGGCAGCTGAAGCTTCATGATAGAACTTACCGGATCCAGATCTATGGTGACCCCATCCTCTAAAACTAGATATCCCAATAACTTACTAGTGGTGACACCAAAGACACACTTCTTGGGATTCAAGGAGATGCCATACTTCTCGCATCTTTGAAGCACTTTTCTTAGATCCTCAACATGGTCACCTTTCTATTTTGAAAACACTATCAAGTCATCCTTGTAGATAACTATGCATTGACCCACCAGTCCTCTGAAGGCAATGTCCATGGCACACTGAAACGTTGTTCCAACATTAATCAGGCCAAAAGGCATGCGTCTGTAGGTGAATATCCCCCACTTAGTGGTGAATGCAGTTTTTAGCCTATCTATTTTGTCCACCATGACTTGGTTATAACTAGAGAACCCGTCTAGAAAAGACATCATCTATGCTCTATTGACCATTTGGAGAACTTCATCTAATGAAGGGAGAGGATAATTATCCTTCTCTGATGCTTTATTCAGATTTCTAAAAATCCACATACAAACGGATATCTTCATTCTTCTTCCTCACAGGTACTAAATTTGCTACCCATGTGGAGTGTCTTACTGGAAAGATAATCTTAGATACTAAGAGCTTCTTAACTTCTTCAAATATGATCAGCTCTAGCAAGGAATTTATTGTCCTTTGCTTATGTTTGAATGGCTTGGCATCTAGCTTTAACAGTATAGTATGAGACTATTGAAGTGTCATAAGTCTACAACTCATCATGTGACCAAGCTATTACATGTATATAATCCCTCAAAGCCTGAATTATTCTTTCACATTCTACTAAAGTGCATACTTTTCCTATCAGAATATTTCTAATATCTAGACCTTGGCTTATATTCACAGACTAATACTCACCTCCATCTAGTTTAGGAAGATACTTTTGTTGAGTGATCTTGTCCAAATCGAACATTCTCTCTAGCTCTATCATTCCCTTGGAAATTTTGTTGTTAGCTAGCTCAATGATCTCTTCATCATCCCATGTCCAATCATCCAAACTCTGTTAATCCATCACTTGAGCTTCAAAGATAACTCTATTAGCAATGAAGTCAAGGATATGTTGGTCATCCTCAAAGACTTGGAAATTCAACCCATTGTCAAGCATTGATGGCACTGACACTAATTCAACTAAAAATTTCTTGAGCCCTAACACTACTAATGGCTCTGGAATGCTAGCAGCTATAGCTAGTGCATCTGCACATTGATTTTGATTCTTTGGGACATGTGTAATGTTGAAGGCATCAAATCCTTCAATTAGGTCCCAAAACCTGTGCCTATAGTTTGACAGCTTCTGGTAATTGCATGCATATTGCCTTTTCACCTATTTGACAACCAATTCTGAGTCTCCAAACACCTATAGCACCTTTACCTTTTTCTTCAAGGCAAAGAGTAATCCATGGATTAAGGCTTCATACTCTGCCACATTGTTTGTGTAGTGAAATTAAAGTCTTTATGCTACAAGGTATGACTTCCTTTGTGGATCTATCAAATCTACTCCTACTCTGGCACCTTGATTTGATTTAGACCCATCGAATCTTAATATCCATGGTCTCTCGGTTGGAGGATCCTTATCTCAACCTTTATTCTTTCTTTTGGAATGTGCAACACTTCCTATAGATATCCACTTAATTCTCTGTGGTTCATTCTTTATCACATCTGGATGTTTCTGAAATACTGAAACATCTGGATGTTGTTCTTTTTGACTTTCAATATCTAGGATATCTTTTATTTTGATGGAAACATTGTTCTCATGTGTTTTATCCTCAGATGTTTCAGTCTTTCTTTCTGATCTTTCTGTATGTCTTCCTACATCCTAAATTAGATGCTTATCCTCATCTATATTCAACTTCTTGGTCACCTGTGGCAATGATTTCTCATTTTTCAGGCATATCCTTTCTGCCTTTTCAATTATGTCTAGACATAAAGCACATGTACTTTCTAAATGTGCATTTTCATGTAATCTGTACCATCCTTTCATGAGTACATCCTTGGCAGACGTTCCTTGTAATCGACATCTTTGTACTTCATTGGATAAATACTTCTCAAACTCCAGAAAGTGATCACATTCATCTTCATCTAATGAATCATGGCTAGGCTCCACTATCATGCTTGTTCTAGGCATGATTTTGTCTTTCATATCACCTTCATGTACATGTATGCACATGAGCACCTCTTCTATCCCGACCCTTTGAGGCTTCAAAGTATACACTTCTGGTTCTACCTCCAGATATAATACCTCATTATTTTGATGATATTCTTGTAAGGAAATGTGAGCATCTCAGAACGTATTTCTAAGAATAGTGGTGTCTTTGACAAATTTAAATTCTTTTCAATTGCTTCAAAAAAATGCACAACTATGCCATTAAAGCAAAAACTGACATAGAACATTTCCAACATTGACCCTTACAGGAAAGCACAAGTGAACATTAACCAGTTTCAACAGCAGAGACATTAAACATGAAAGACAGAACAAGAACACAGATTTATGTGGGGAAAACCCTTACGGGTAAAAAACCCCACACTCCAAATCACAGAGCCATTGTATTATTCAGCAACTAAATAGTTACAATACATTTACAAGCTCATAGCCTTTATAGGAGATTAACATCTTGTTCCTTCTGAAGAATATCTGACTGTATAACCCTGCACAAAGTTCTCCAGCACTCGGTTGGTTCTTCATACTGTTATCGTGCCACAAATAGCACACAGTACAAAACTTCACCTTCTCGGCCAGAACCCTTTCACCTGAACTCTGTTTACACTCTCTCCTCAGTCCTTTTACATATTGTTAACATGTTGCGTACAACATACAGCATAGGACTTCACAGAAGGAGAAAACCAGATCTCACCAGATTGATCACACCATCCAACTCTCTCTCACTCTATCTATTCCCAATTGCTTTTAGCGATCTAATCAAGAAACTCATGCAACTGACCGTTCATTCCAAGTGCCCAGCATCGCTATCTTCCAACTGTCCAAACCGCTGCTTCTAACTGTTCACATATTCATGAGAAACTTTAGTCCCACATGCATCTATAATCAGGTGACTTTCCAGTTTATAGACTCAACCACTTAGTAAGACTATTGTCAGCACTTTTGTTGTTGACGACCTTAGTCTAACCTCATCGGTGTAATCTAAAACCATCAACCAACCACTCAGTATTCACAGCAATGAGTCCTTGTCCCACCGATGCCCAAGACTCTGTGCCTTCATCGGAGTAACAAAACCGTTGAAAAGACATCGACCTTCAGTGTACCTTCATCCTTCTTCGCCGACCACGTTCCTCTCGCCAATGCCAAACTTTCACCAACTCCCATCGATAACACAGTTCATATCGGAGCAACATCCCTAGGTTGGGCTGATAGTTATTCTCACGCTGATGCCAACTTCGCATATTGTTGAACCATTGAACCTTGACGCAAGGTTCAAGCCTTTCATCGGGGAGACACTATCGTTGGAGTGATATCTTCAGCTAAGTCTGATAGCTAGAGTCAAGCTAATGGACCATTGAACCACTAAATTGATGAACTATTGAACCAATCCCATTGAACCAAGGAACCAATGCCGCTAAACCATTGAACCAATGCCACCAAACCATTAAACCAAGGAACCAATGAACCAATGTCATTGAACTAAGGAACCTTTGAGCTATTGAACCTATAATCTGAGTCACTAGTACTCAACATTCTCCCACTTGATGAAGCAATTATAGGAAACCATCAATGCTCCAAGTCACAAAATCAAAGTTGATTCTACCTCCAGAAACAAGATAGATAATTAGCTAGAACAACAATCAGAAAGCTGACTGCTCCCATCCAACTGAACCAAAAAACCCACTTGACTGAAAATAGCACACACAGCCAGTGCTAAAACATCCAATCACTCATACCTTGAAGGTATGAACATCAGTAGACTCATGCTACCTACACATACACCCATCAACTACAAATACAAGCTCCATGTGTCAACCAGATGAAGAAGACCAAACACATCAAGAACTCCCACTGCATGGATAATGTAGATCTGCAAAAGATCAAGACATACTAAGTCTACCAATAACATAACACAGAAAGTGTGAACATCATGTGGTACCAAGGAAACATCCACCATGATATGCAAAAATCTGTAAATCAATAACTTGTACATCTCACCACTAGTCCAGAAATCTCTCAAGTTCTTCACACCCAACAATGAAAGAGATAACAGAACCTCCATGTCATCACCCAAAAGCATAAGTGAAAACACATGATCACAAACTAGTGATCACTTCATCTCCGAACAAAACCTCAAAACAATGTAATGTGAAACACACCATCAGAGAAAATAACTGAGACCAAGAGAAACACTGCACATCATATACCTGTAGACAATCCTTCTACATACACCTCTAAATGCTAACTGTGTCAATTATGATCTCCTTCTTAAAAAACCCAAAGAGAACATCATAAAAACACCCGAAGTTGTTCAAGCTCATAGAGATCAAATTCAACATATGTAATCATGCAACTAAACATGGATGTAAGCCTCTCAAACTAAAGAAGATCAAACTAATTCATTTCCCATTTCAGGAAATCAACCCATAAAACCATCTCCTAACAATTCTCTTCAATGAATGATATCAAATGCACAAGGAGATTAATCATGCTATCCATCTCTCACAATGAATCCTCCAGAGCAGTTCAAGATCCATGTCTATGAAAGAAAGCATAAAACACCTGAGAGAAACAATGGGCAATACCTCTCAAGTTATAAACTACCAAGAAGACCAAGAGTGGGAATGAGAATGCTCCTCCAGGGTAATCGAGTCTATATGACTTCTTCAAGAGCAATCTCCTCATTGGTCTCTGTTGAACTCACATCCAACCAAGGTAAAGACTCCTTAGACTTCCTATTGCAAAATCTGAATAAGCACAGCATATACAATCTCACCTTATTCTCCATGTATCCATGAGTTCCTTTGAACAATCACCTCATGTTGAACTCCAACTACATCACTACAACACTATGAAGTAATCAAGCAAATGATAAATGTACCCAAACATAGAGAAGTAACCAAACCACTGTCAAAGCTCCAATCATCTAAATCAGGAACTTATCATGACATCATGATCTTACCATCTCCCTTAGGAGATACCATGCTCTAGGTGAACATAACCATGGTCTCAAGAGCAATGTATCATGCCAAAACTCAAATGCTTAAACAGGAGTATATCATGACATGAACCAAACAAATTCTAAACCAACATCACCTGCCAAGCATCACCAACACCTCAACCAAAGACTTCATGAATCCTCCATGACTCCAAGATGTTACACATCCTCAAATAGTGTCCCTACAAATGCGAAAGAACCCTTCTGCAGCAACAGGATCTAAGAGCTCCTCCTAGTAACATCTGCAACACTAAAGAAGATCATTCACCACTAAGTGATGAATGCACAGTCAATGCTAAAGCTCCCACTAAACTATAACAACTGAGCTTTCCAAGCATCATGACCAAACATCTCCTAATCTAAAAATCCTCTAGGTCCACACATTATCATGTCCATGTGACAATAAAACCAAGTGATACCAAGATCTCCAAACTAAGGAAATAAACTATCACTGTCAATAGCTTACACAAACCTGTGTATTCAAGCTATACATGACATCATGATACACATACTACAGGTCTCCATAACCAACTATTCAGATACTCTACAACATCCATCCTCTCATCCCGAAACAGTCACACCAATGCACAAGTGACCACAGACAAGGCCAGCTAACAAGTTTGCATAATCACATAATCAATCTTGTGGATATAGACCATCCACTTCTGAATTATCCCACTGCAACCAATAGGCTGTACACACCTAAAAACCTACATAACTCGTAGATCCTTACACTGAAACATGCAAACCCACTATTGCACTAGAAACTGCAAAACTGAGATCTTCAAGGAATAGATAACAATGTAGACAACATGACTCAAGCACCAGATTACTTACAAATCTGATTAGCCAAACATGTCCACAACCTGAGCACCATAGTCAAGAAACCAAAAGCATTACCATAGAAATGTTGAGTGACCTATCACTTACCAGTACTCCCATGCAGAGAAAGCATTTCATCTCCTCACACCATGCATAGAGCATGCATGCAAAACTGCAACTATATCATCCAGCAACACCCCAAAAGCCAGGGTCTAGAAATAGCTTAACTGCAGCTTCTCAAAACCACAAGTTTTTCTTTTGACTGTGTAAAACCTGCAAAACCACTGTGTTTGAAAAACACCCATGCACATCCATACCCACTTCACATCTGGAAGACCCAAAAGTCTACAACATAAACTCCATAACAGTTAAACTAGAATAATGGATCATCATGAATATGCATAATCATAGATTTTAAGGAAAAACTATAAAACCCCTCAAATCTAGTAAACATGAATATGAGTCATGCAAGTACAAAATATCCAATTAAGGAAACAACAGTTCAAGAGCTTTAGGCCCACTTGTAGACCAATCCCTCAACCACCAACATGCACATGCATCTGAGAGAATTAGGCTATTACAGAAGCTCTTAGACCATCCAATGATCAACTCCATAGCCTACATGCAATCAGGGTACACAAAGTTATGTCTTCCAATACCAGGAACAAAACACCCAGCATAAGCACAATACTCCATGGCTAAGCAATAACACAAACTTCTTCATATCATCAGAGAGCCTCTCACACAGACACCCAATATGAAAGTTACTGCAGCAACACAACCACAAACCAAACCCCATGCAATAGGATTAAATACTATCAACTAAGAGCCTCAGGCCACATCATGACTAGCTCTAGTCTCTTCATCTTCACCATCCTTCAAGCGCCTATTGTAACATGAAGACAAGATTAACTGCAAGACTTCCACTCAAACAAGGATGAAATAAACAGATGTTTCCTTCAGAATTCCTCAAGCCTTTCACACTAAGAAATCATCACAGAAGGAATACCCAGACCTTATACACCAGGAACTCTTACATGCAAACACATGCAGCACACAAATGTACATATGTGAGCAACAAAGCAGATCCTGGAAGAAGGCTCTGATACCACTTGTAAGGAAATGTGAGCATCTCATAACATATTTCTAAGAACAATGGTGTCTTCAATAGATTTAAATTCTTTTCAATTGCTTCAAAAACACACACAACTATGCCATTAAAGCAGAAACTGACATAGAACATTTCCAACATTGACCCTTAGAGGAAAACACAAGCGAACATTAACCAGTTTCAACAACAGAGACATTAAACATGAAAGATAGAACAAGAACACATATTTACGTGGGGAAAAGCCTTATGGGTAAAAAACCCCACACTCCAAATCACAGAGCCATTGTATTATTTAGCAACCAAATAGTTACAATACATTTACAGGCACATAGCCTTTATAGGAGATTAACATCTTGTTCCTTCTGAAGAATATCTAACAGTATAACCCTGCACAAAGTTCTCCAGCACTCGGTAGGTTCTTCATACTGTTATCGTGCCACAAATAGTACACAGTACAGAACTTCACCTTCTTGGCCAGAACCCTTTCACCTGAACTCTGTTTACACTCTCTCCTCAGTCCTTTTACATACTGTTAACATGCTGCATACAACATATAGCATAGGACTTCACAGAAGGAGAAAACCAGAGCTCACTAGATTGATTGCACCATCCAACTCTCTCTCACTCTATCTATTCCCAATTGCCTTTAGAAATCTAATCAAGAAAATCATGCAACTGATCATTCGTTCCAAGTGCCTAGCATCGCTGTCTTCCAACTATCCAAACTGCCACTTCTAACCATTCACATATTCGTGAGAAACTTTAGTCCCACATGCATCCATCATCAGGCAACTTTTAAGTTTATAGACTCAACCACTTAGTAAGACTATTGTCGGTACTTTTGTTGCCAATGACCCCAGTCTAACCTCATCAGTGTAATCCAAAACCATCGGCCAACCACTTAGTATTGACAGCAATGAGTCCTTGTCCCACCGATGCCAAAGACTTCATGCCTTCATCGGAGTAACAGAACAGTTGGAAAGACATCGACCTTCGGTGTAACTTCATCCTTCTTCGCCGACCACGTTCCTCTCACCGATGCCAAACTTTCACCAACTCCCATCAGTAAGACATTTCATATCAAAGAAAAATCCCTAGGTTAGGCCGATAGTTATTCTCATGTCGATGCCAACTTCGCATATCGTTGAACCTGTTGAACCATTGAACCTTGACGTGAGGTTCAAGCCTTTCATCGGGGAGACACTATTGTCGGAGTGATATCTTCAGCTAAGTCTGATAGCTAGAGTCAAGCCAATGGACCATTGAACCACTAAACCAATGAACCATTGAACCTATCCCATTGAACCAAGGAACCAATGCCGCTGAACCATTGAACCAAGGAACCGTTGAACCAATGAACCAATGCCGTCGAACCAATGAACCAATGCCGTCGAACCATTGAACCAAGGAACCAATGAACCAATGCCATTGAACTAAGGAACCTTTGAGCTATTGAACCTATAATCTGAGTCACTAGTACTCAACAATTCTTTTATCATGTGCTTCATTCGAGGTTTTGCATTGATCCTGACTTGGTTGGGGATGCCTCTCCATGGCAACCACATGTGTGAAAAGTTAGTGGCCATATATCCATTGAGTGTTTTGGACCAGTCTCTACTCAAGAGCATGTCATAGGTATTAGGAATATCTACCACTTGTATATCTATGTAATGTTGTACTCTAGGGTCAAATGCTAACTGCATATGGATATGAGTCAAATCTCCTATAATGATGACTTTAGATTTATCTAGTTATGTAACTTTCTTGAGGGACTTAGCAAGAGAAAGGCCTAAGGCTTGGCATGTGGACAGGGGCATGACATTTGTGGATGCACCTAAGTCTACTAAGTAGTTACACAAGTTCTTTCCAAAGATCCTTAGAGTAAGGAGGAAAGGAGGTGACTCAGACTTCTCTTTGTATAAGGTTACCTTTGATGCATCTGCAGTATGCACTTGGGCTTTGTCCTTGGGTTTGAAAGGGTTACCCCTAGGTTTATTCTTTCCAAAGATCCTTAAAGTAAGGAGGAAAGGTGGTGACTTAGAATTCTCTTTAAATAAGGTTACCTGCGCTGCATCTGCAATATGCACTTGGGCTTTGTCCTTGGGTTTGAAAGGGTTATCCCTAGGTGTTGGATCTTTGATAGAGGTTTTGCTAGGAATCTCATCTTTTGCCATAGGTTCTTCTAAGGATTTTAGGAAAGCATCCTTTATGACTGGAGTCTTAATTAATTCAGAAAAAGACAAACTGACTTTGATTTTCTTCATCTCATCAGATAAATATACAACTAATTTATCAAATTTAGTTAGTTGAGTCATACCTTTTGTTGCATTTGCAGATGATGCCAAGTGATGTTGATTTACCTTTGGAGGTCCTGGGTTATTTCTAGCATTTGGATTAGGAGGTGTGTTGAAGTTATATGGAGGAACTAAACTGTTCAGTGGACCCTGAGGATGGTTATTATTATTCCTCATATTATAATTGTGATCTCTTTGGTATTGTTGATAAGCATGGACCTCTTCAGTCTCTTGTTCTAGCTCATTTTCATCCTCAAATGGGAAGACATGTGTTTTGAATGCCAGTGTTGATTCTTCACAAACTAATGTGTAGTTCTCATGTACTATTTTCATCTAATGTTGGTGATGCATATGGATTTCTAGAGCCATTGTAGATTCATATCCCATAGGGACTAATTCACTTCCTTAAGAAGGATCCATGTCACATTTTGTGTTTTGCACTTCTACCTGAAATATGTTGGCAGCTATCTTGAACTGTGGACAATCCAACTCAGCATGTGCATTGGTGTTATCGATCCTACACCAATTGTTTAGTGTGGCCTCAACCAAGTTGACTCTTGTGGTCTATTTTGGTTTAGGGGGTGCCTGATTGTCCAAAGGTGATGGCAGAGAGCCATTATTAGGTCTGGTGTTCCAGACTCTAGGAGGTCTAGGAGCATTGTTGCCATAATTTTTGTCATTGTTGTAGCTCCTATCATTATTATGAATCCTATCATTGTTATATCCCTTATCTGGATATGTTCTATTCTGTTGATTTTAGCCATTGTTTTGTGAATAAAAGCTCTAATTTCTCATTTGAGTTACCTTAGTGGTCAGTCTTTTCAATTGAGATGTTATTTCTCTTAGGTCTTCTTTCTCTTCCTGAACTTTGTTAACTACATTATCCTGACTAGGTTGGAAGAAAGAAATTCCATTGCCATTTGGTCTCATATCCGTAGGCACATGTCCATGTGGAATCATTTGACCATTCCCTTGGAGAGGTAGTATGCTAAGTGGTGGCACTTGCAAAGGATTGGACATTATAGCAGGAGGCATCACGGCTCCATTGATTTGTTGCATCTGGTTTGGAAAAGCAGGATATCCTAGTGGAACTAGGATAGACAACTGAGAGGGGGGGTGAATCAGTTGTCCCACAATATTAACCTTTTCCTCCTTTTAATCTTCTTTCACAACTTAAAAATAGATTAATGATGCAAACATTAAAGCATGAAACAATAACACAAGCAGAAACATAATTAACACACTTGACACCAAGATTTTTGATGTGGAAACCCAGTTAAGGGAAAACCACAGTGGGGTTTAACCCACAAGATTAGTACCCTGTTAAAAGTACTTAAAAAGGGGAAGGCACTTGCCTTCAGGCGCACTGCCCAGAGTTCACTAGTAAAAAAGAGGCTCACTACCTACATAATTTATGTTAAATATAGAAGGAATTTATTGAGAAATAACATCTTCTTCATGCCTGGTTTAGTCTCATTGAGTGCTCATAAAACTTCTACTCTTATCCCAAATACTTCTTCACTATCACTTCATCCTTTACTACTTTTGTTCCTTTGCTCCACCTCTTCTCTACTCTACTTCTGACCCTTTCTTGGGATTTGATTATTTTGCACAAGAATGATTTTCAACAACTCAACTACATGCCTTTATATGCTTCATCAACCTTGGAATAAGCATCAAGGTCGGCACTCCAAACATATGACTTAATGTGAATCACTAAGCTGTCAGCCAAACATAACTAGGACTCAAATCTTCCTCGATCAACATGCCATGCTCCATAGAATTGCTCATCGATCATCCGCAACACTCTTGAATCATCCGGTCAGCCAAGACTAGGAAAAACAACACTAGAGAAGAAATCTTCAACAAGGATCTCAATCTTCAATGTGGACCTCCAACACAGTAGACACATGATCTAGAGACCTCCACAAGCACATTGAATTTAACAAAGACATCTACACTCCTCCAAATTATCAGAATCACTTGTATTTTCTCCCAGAACCTCAACAACACTATCTGCCATGATTGTCACACTAGAAAGATTGCCACAAACCACTTGAGTTGATGATATACACTGACTTTCCAAACATGCCTCTAGAACCATAGAACATAATATTTCAATGTGGAGCAATTTGGACCAATTTGCTGTCACTCTATCTCTTCTGAACACAGGAAAACCTGGTTCTACTCAGATGAACATAGCTTTTTCAAATCTTCATGCGGACCTCTCAAAACTTAACTGGAGCTACTTCAGACAATCCTCTACACAACCATATGGTTTGCATACATTGATCTTCATTAATTTTCTCAATATCCTCAACATTCCAGTCTTCTAAATAGGCAACAAAATAGGATACAGTTGACACCAATGGCAACAAGGATATGTTGACATCAATGACAACACCAATTAGGCACATATTTGCAACAATCTCCCCCTTTGTCATTGAGTACAATATCCCTATCCTTCAGTATTTGCTTCATCCACAGACCAACCTTGCTTTGTTTCTTACAACTTCATCATCTTCATTTAGTTTATTCCAGAAGACCCATTTAGTTCCAATCACATTTTTGTCTTCAGGTCTAGGAACAAGATCCCAAGTGTGATTCTTTTCAATTTGCATTAATTCTTCTTCCATGGCTTTTACCCAATTTTCATCATTGCAAGCTTCACTTACTGAATTTGGTTTAATCTTTGAAATCAAACAAATTTCATCTTGATCTTCAACAATTCTTTTCCTAGTTTGAACACCTTTATATCTATCTCCTATGATTTGATCTTCAGGATGATTCAGTCTTACATAGCTAGGAGTTTTGGTATTTATTTGAACCTCTATTTCTTGAGCTTGTTCTTCAACATCTGTACTAACCTCTTGAGTCACTGAATCAATCTAAATCTGAGTCTGAGTTTGAACTTGTCTTCCTTGACTTTGACTTTCATCTTGATCATCTAATTCATATCCTCAAGACCTAGAATGTCCTTCTTTGCTCTCATCAAATCTAACATTTTCATTTTCAACAATCTTTTTCAATCTTTTTTTAAAGCACTAGTATGCCTTGCTTTGAGTAGAGTAGCCCAGAAATATCCCTTCATCACTTCTTGCTTCAAACTTGCCTAGATCCTCAGCTCTTTTGATATAGCACTTACTACAAAAAACTTTGAAGTATCTCACAATGGGAGGATGACCAAACCATAGTTCATAAGGGGTCTTACCAGAATTGCCTTTGATCTGCACCCAATTAAGAGTATAGACAACAGTACTCACAACTTTTCTCTAATAGACATGTGAAACATTTACCTTCATTATCATGGTCCTGGCAACTTATTAAATGGTCCGGTTCTTTCTTTCCACAACTTCATTCTGCTGAGGAGTTCTAGGAGCAGATAACTGTCTTTTTATTCCATGCTTTTCACAGAATGTATCAAACTCACTGGAGGTAAACTCTCCACCTCTGTCAGATCTCAGACACTTTATTTTCTCACTAATCTCATTTTCCACCATAACCTTGAACACCTTAAACTTGTCAAGAGCTTATGATTTTTCTTTTAAGAAGGTTACCCACATCATCTGGGAGTAATCATCAATCAGCAACATAAAATATATGTCACCTTGCACACTTCTAATTCTAGCAGGACCACAGAGTTTAGTATGGACAAGTTCCAACTATCCATTTGAAAATTGTTCTTTGCTCTTGAATGAAATTTTGTTATGTTTACCCAATTGGCATTCTCTACACATGCTATCAACAGGTTTCACAAGTTTTGGAAGATCTCTCATAGCCTGAGTAGAACTTATCTTGATAATGTTATCAAAATTTACATGACACATTCTCCTATGCCATAACCAACTCTATTCAATTTGAGCAATCAAACAACTTTTTCTAGAACTAATTAAATGAAAGATGTTACCTCTAGTCTGAGTACCATATGCAATTTTAGTTTTGGAGCTTTCCAAGATTCTACATTTTCCATCCTTGAATCAGAGATTATAACCCTTGTCAACCAGCTGTCCAACACTAAGAAGATTATGCTTCAGTACTTCCACATATAGAACATCATTAGTGTTATTCTTACCATCAAAAGAGATGGATTCTCCGCCACAGATTCTACCAGCTGAGTTGTCTCCAAATTTCACAATTCCACCTTCATGTTTTTCAAAGCTTACAAACTTACTTTTATCACTAATTATATGATGAGAACATCCACTGTCAATCGCCCATTCATCTTTTTCTATAACCTGAGTAGCCAAGGCACTTTCCACATTTGCATAGCTAGCAGATTCTATAGGCACCGAATCTTCTTCGTTGATAGCAATGAATACCGAATCATTTTCAATGGAACATCCATGATCAAATTCATCATCTATGACTTCTTCACCAGCTTCTTGGACATAGTAGCATTTCTTCTTAACTCTAGGTCTGTTAGGGTTTGGCCTTGAACCCCTCTCTGGACACCTTAAGGCAAAATGACCAATCTTATTACAATAAAAATATTTGAATGTCAACTTTCCTTCATACTTACCAGATCCTCTTGGCAATCTTTTGGCAAAAAGGGCTTCAAGTTCATCAAACTCAGTTTCATCATCTTCAAGATCCTTCTTTGTCCTGTCAAATATGTTAGATTTTCTTGAAGAGCTTTCACCTGGATCATATTTTTGTTTTCCATGAATACTAGCTTAAAATGCAGATTCAGACTTAGGAAGAGAATCACCAAACTTACTCATTTCAAATGCTGAAAGTTTACCAACCAACTGATCCCTTGTAAAAGTTGTCACAGTCCTAATTTCTTCAATGGTAGCAACTTTATGCTTGTAGGCCTGAGGTAAGGATCTTAGCACTTTGGCAACAATTTCTGATTCTTCTAATTTTCCACTAGCACACCTTATACCACTCACAAGTTCATTCACTTTTAGGATGTAGGAGGTGATATTTTCATCTTCACTTATCCTTAAGCTTTCATATCTACCCTTTAGGATTTGTAGCTTGGCACATTTGACATGATCATCACCTTCATGCAGTGTTTCCAACTTCTCCTAGATTTCATGCGCGGTTTTCAATTCCAGACCATTTGTCATTTCTATATCAGACAAAGGACTCAACAAGGCTTCTATAGCTCGAGAGTTGTTCTCAACATCTTTGATTTCATCTAGAGTTGTAGGACCTTTTTCTAGAATCTTGTATTCATTCTTAGTTATCAACTAGTAGGCATCTCCCATACATTGCAAATGACATTGTATGCGCATCTTCCATAGAGTGTAATTTGTTCCATCAAATCTCAGATTGTCTTTCTTGTAAGCTAACATTCTAGATCTCCTCAAGTGATCAAGCTTCTTTTAGAGGAACTTGGCTCTAATACCAATTGTTGGATTTAGGATAGACAACTGAGAGAGGGGTGAATTAGTTTTTCCACAATATTAATCTTTTCCTCCTTTTAATCTTATTTGACAACTTACAAATAGATTAATGATGCAAATATTAAAGCTTAAAACAATAACATGAGCAGAAACATAATTAACACACTTGACCAAGATTTTTGACGTGGAAACTCGGTTAAGGGAAAACCACGGTGGGGGTTAACCCACAAGATTCGTACCCTATTAAAAGTACTTAAAAAGGGGAAGGCACTTCCCTTCGGGCGCACTACCCAGAGCTCACTGCTCAAAAAGAGGCTCACTGCCTACATAATTTATGTTAAATATAGAAGGAATTAACTGAGAAATAGCATCTTCTTCATGTCTAGTTCAGTCTCGTTGAGTGCTCATAAACTTTTGCTCTTCTCCCAAATACTTCTTCACTATCACTTCATGCTTTACTGTTTTTGTTCCTCTACTCGTCTTCTCTACTCTGCTTCTGATCCTTTCTTGGGATTTGATTATTTCGCACAAGGATGATTTTCAACAACTCAACTACATGCCTTTATATGCTTCATCAACCTTGGAATAAGCATCAAGGTCGGCACTCCAAACATCTAACTTAATGTGAATCATGAAGTTGTTGGCCAAACATAACTGGGACTCAAATCTTCCTCGATCAACACGCCACCCGCCATAGAATTGTTCATAGATCATCCACAACACTCTTGAATCATCTGGTCAACCAAGACTAGGAAAAACAACAACACTAGAGAAGAAATCTTCGACAACAAGCTCAATCTTCAATACGGACCTCCAACACAACAGGCACACGATCTAGAGACCTCTACAAGCACATTGAATTTAACAAAGACATCTGCACTCCTCCAAATTATTAGAATCACTTGCATCTTCTCCTGGAACCTCAAGAACATTGTCTACCATGACTGTCATACTAGAAATATTGCTTGCGGACCTCTAAACCACAAACCACTTGAGTTGATGATACACACTAACTTCCCAAACATGCCTCTAGAACTGCAAATCATAATATTTCAATGCAGAGCAATCTGGACCAATTTACTATCACTCTATCTCTTCTGAACATAGCAAAACCTGGTTCTATTCAGATGACCATAGCTTCTTCAAATCTTCATGCGGACCTCTCAAAACTTAACTGGAGCTACTTCAAACAATCCTCTACATAGCCATATGGTCTGCATGCATTGATCTTTACTAATTTTCTCAATATCCTCAACATTCTAGTCTTATAAACAGGCAACAAAATAGGATACAGTTGACACCAATGGCAACAAGGATATGTTGACATCAATGACAACACCGATTAGGCACATATTTGCAACATATCCTAGGTTAGACAGAGGACTATGTCCTACTTGTTTCATTTCAGAATTGACTTTCACTGCCTTGGCATATGCACCAGACATTTTGTGATGGCAGGATTTGCTCTCCTTATGAACATTGATGTCAAAGGATCTAGAGCCAAATAGTAAACAAGCATGGCAGCAACTTCATCAATATCATAGGGAGTTGTCAATTTAGAGTATGCTTTCTGAAAGCGATCATTGAAGTTGGCAATTAGTTCACCTTCACTTCACTTGATTGTAGCAAAGTGATGATACTTTGTTACTGCATCTATAGGGATCCTAAATCGAGCTTTGAAAGCATCATCTAGCAATTGCCATGAATTAATGGAATTCTTAGGCAAGTTCTGTTGAACACCTAGAATACTGAGAGGGGGGGTGAATCGGTATTCTCTTAAATCATTTAAGCATAAAAAATTTCAATCCATTTAGCATATTCAATTTCAGTGAAGTAAATTATTCATGAAACATGAAACCATAAACCATAACACATAGACACCAATATTTTTATGTGGAAAACCCAAAAAGGGAAAAACAATAGTGAGGATTAGCTCACAATATATATTATAATAATGTAGTAGCAACACTAAATTGCAAAAGGCTCACTGTCAGAGGGCTCACTTCCTAGGGCTCATTGTGCAAAGGACTCACTGTCCAAAAGAAAGAAAGAAAGAAGTGGTGGCTCATTGCCAGAGTTTTGAACTACTATAATTACATCTGACTTATGCATGGAGTACAGTTCCACTGAAGCTCAAAATGCAAAATAATATTCATCACTTTGTTCTCAAATATCAGATTATACTATCCTGCCTTTACTCAATTCACATTCTTGATCATTTGTCGCATTATTCAGATCACACATACATCACACATAAGATACCAAAAATATTCCTCTATATATATCTGCAACATCCACAACACCAATTAGGTCGGCCTAATTGAGTGTAACAGTCAAAATATCAAACTTGCAAGCAGTCAGCCCCAAATCTTCATGCACACGCTCCGCACCAAGATTCAAACTATGAAACAACTTCAAATAGGTCAGGATGGACCTAAAATATCTCTCACTTACCTCCACAAAACATATTTACCCATTGCATAACATTAGCACAATCAGGTCGGCCATACTGGCAAGACAACAACACTAGAACCCATCTATCATTTCACAAACTTGTATGCAGATCTTCAGAATGCTTTAGAATTTGAATATGTATACTACAGACATCCATAGTCTTATCCTCCAATCTTCAATGCAAACCATTCACCTATGGAGAAATGTGGAGTAACTAAAATCATCACTGTCACTGTCAAAGCACTATCCAGTTAGAGTGCAATACTCAAATAATTCTATCTATCAATCTGGATGACTTCAGGACTTGAAACATTGGATTTACAATCTTTGGACATGTGTTTACAACACCTTACAACTGTATGGCATAATGTTCTACACCGAAGGAATGTGGACCAAAATACTGAAGCTCTGTTCACTAAATACAGTATATTGACACTTAGCCAAAAATCTCAACAAGTTCCTTACCAGATCAATTCTCTTTACATAGTTGACTTCTAAGAGGGAATAGGTGAGGCTGTATGAGAGAGGATCAAACCCTCTTGCAATATTTTCATCCAAACTTCTCTGCACACTCATCTCTAGAACACTCTGCCTTAGTCCATAGCTAACACTATCTTCAACACCTATGATACTACACTATGGCTCAGTGAATTCTCTGTCATCTCTACAAACTTTGTTGCCATCAATGACATCACTACCTAACATCGTGCTTTGCCTTATCTTCTGTATGCTAACAATCTCTATATCAATGATGTTGCCAACAATCTCCCACTTTGGCATTGATGGAAACACTTGATGTGAAAAACCATCAAACCATCAAGACCAAATCTTTAACAATTATTCTCCCCCTATCTTCTGCACATCTTACTTTCTCCTCAAAACATTGTTTCTCTCCCCCTGAGATATATATTTGTCTCCCTTTTTTCATATGTCTCTCTCCAAAATACTCTCCCCCTTTGACATCAATGGCAAAGGGTGTACAAAGTAAACTTTGTACTGTATCTCCCCCTAAGTGAATGATACATATATACACCAAAATATCAAAAATTATCTTCTAGCCTTTTGTATATATACACAAGAAATTAAAACTTACTGAGCTTTTGGAAAGATGTCTTTGTAGATGTTCTTGAGTTGTACCACATCTGAATCTCACCACACCTTAGCATATCTCAGTATCTGTATGTGCCCATTGATATGTAAGAGCAATTCCTCTACATCATCCATAGTCACAGGGGCACTAGTCATTTTTTCAGCTTTCTCAGCTTCTTTTATTAGACCAAGCATAGAAGCCATCTTAAAGCTAACAATCTCTCTTAACTGGCTCATTTGGTCCTTTATAGTCTCCTTATGATTTTGTAGTTTCTTTATGTTTGCATGAGCCTTTTCTATTTTTGCTCTTAGGTTTCCATTCAAATCTTCCAAAGGATCATATGTTCTGGAAATCTTTACAAGTTGAGCCTCAAGGTCTTCAATATTGTCTTTTATTTCTTTTGTAGTTGTGGGCCAAGATAAGCAAAACTGATACAATGCATTTGCATCATTCACAGTCGTCTCAATATATTTTATGCCATTTTCTAGCAAAGTGTGTGCCTTAGAGCACCTATTAGTTAGTTCTAACAATCTCTTGTTATCAAACTCTTCCCTGACCTTCTTCTCAACTAATTTCTCAAAAGACTTGAAATAACTATTGACAATATTCATCAGATTCTTCATTTGCACTGCCAGAGTCAAGGTAACATCTCTTTTTTCTTCTGGTACCAACTTATCAAAAAATTTCATAGCTTCATCCAGTTCTTTTCCTTCTACATGATATTGTAGAATCTCTTCTTGTGCAGATGCCTAAAAGATTAGTCCTCTACCTTTAGCAGTCTTCTCTACATGTGAATCCCTCATTCCATCAGTGTTCTCTATGGTCTCTGGAGAATTAGTTGCATTTTGGTCTTCTACATTTGTATCTGAAGGTGGATTTGGCAAATTAGGCTCAGACACCAC
Source organism: Cunninghamia lanceolata (assembly GCA_027924645.1). Taxonomy (NCBI): domain Eukaryota; kingdom Viridiplantae; phylum Streptophyta; class Pinopsida; order Cupressales; family Cupressaceae; genus Cunninghamia; species Cunninghamia lanceolata. The sequence goes on from BSBN01000538.1 coordinate 1,481,180, forward strand.
TTCATGCTCTACACTTGTTTCTCCTCTTTCCATATTTGTCTCAGTTTGGTCTTCTTCCTTATCCTCTTCAAAATTATATTCCTCAGCATTGGAAATTTGTAGTTCCTTTAGAACATTAGCAGTTAATCTCAAAGTTTTCTTTTCCAATCTATCTATCTCCTTCTGATCACCGGACATTATAGTATTTATCCTTCTTTTTATTCAGAACTCTTTACTTAGTCTTTATATAACTGACTTTAGGTTGTATCCAGAAAGGGTAGGACATATCTTCTATAAAGATCTATTTTTCATTTCAGTATCTTTTCTCAAAGCCTTATCTCTTATTTTTGTCAAATTTCAGCAAGACTGTCTATAAACTTATCAACAATTTCAGTCAAGGCAACATTAAATAGGTCTAAATACCTGACAATGGCAGTTTCAATGATTGCCTTGTCTTAGCTACTTTCTCAAAAGACCCCAAATGACTATTGATAATATTCATCAGCTTCTTCATTTGCACTGCTGGAGTCAAGGTAACATCTCTTTTTTCTTCTAGTACCAACTTCTCAAAAAATTTCATAGCTTCCTCCATCAGTTATTTTCCTTCTACATGAGATTGCAGAATCTCTTCTTATGTGGATGCTTGAACGATTGTTCCCAATTGAAGTTTTTGTAATGGAGAAATGTTAAACAAATTAATCTACCCATCTAGAGATGGAACTTGTAGAAGCTTAGGTGAATCCAAAGATTGTGAGTGTTTTTGTTTTGTTAGAAATTTTTTGATAGAGTCTATCGAAGAGACTCCATAACTTTCACCAATTCTATCCCTATTCTCTTCTTCAGATACGAAAGGCATTTGAGGATTGGGGGTTTCCAAAGGATTATCTTCATCAAGTGCTTGTTCTTCTACAATAATTTATAGATTAGAGGTGTTATCAACTTGTTCCGAAAAGACCTCATTTTGTTCTCCTCTACCTTCAACAGTCTTCTCTACACATGACTCCCTCATTCCATCAGTGTTCTCTATGGTTTCCAGAGGATTAGTTGCATTTTGGTCTTCTGCATTTGTGTTTGAAGGTGGATTTAGCAAATTAGGCTCAGACACCACTTCATGCTCTACACTTGTTTCTCCTCTTTCCATATTTGTCTCAATTTGGTATTCCTCCTTATCCTCTTCAGAATTATATTCCTCAACATTGGAAATTTGTAGTTCCTTTAGAACATTAGCAGTTAATCTCAAAGTTTTCTTTTCCAATCTATCTATCTCCTTCTAATCACTAGACATTATAGTATTTATCCTTCTTTTTGTCTAGAACTCTTTACTCAATCCTTGTATAACTGACTTTAGGTCTTTTCTAGAAAGGGTAGGACATATCTTCTATAAAGCTCTAATTTTCATTTCAGTATCTTTTCTCAAAGCCTCATCTCTTCTTTTTGTCAAATTTCAGCAAGACTATCTAGAAACTTATCAACAATTTCAATCAAAGTAACATTAAATAGGTCTAAATACCTGACAATGGTAGTTTCAATGATTGCCTTGTATTCAACTAACCTTTCATCATACATTTATGCTACTTCCTTAAGATTGTCATAGTCAATTATTGTGTTAATTGTGGCTTCAAGTTGCAGAGGAGGAGCATCATATTTGTCTATCTTCTTTTGCTTTCCATTTCCTTTGTCTGCATCTTCACTTTGCTTTCTTTTCCTTCCTTTTCCTTGGACTTTGGAGGATTGGACTTCTTCAATGGATTTAGTTTCTCTTCTCCTAAAGATGAAGCCTTCTTTCTATTTCCCACTGGCTTCTTCTTCTTCAGTAGAAATATCAATTTTTATCCTTTTGGCCTGTGTTTCTTTTTCTGAAGCAAGAGACTCTTTCTTTTTCTAGACCAGTTCAGGTTCTTTTTCTTCTTCCCCTTCTTCTTCTTCAATGTTATGGCTAACATGTACATCTCTATGGCCTTTTCTCTTCACTCTTCTCTTCTTGGCATGTTGAGATTGTCCACTAGTATCGGTATCAACATTCTTCTCAGAACTTGCAGCAATAGGGGAGGAAGAGGTCCTTGATGACCTTCTGAGACTAGGAGCTTCCTTCTTACCTTTAGGTGTCCCCTTGGACTTCTCCTCAGGGCCAAATTCTTCTTCAACTCTTTTAGCTCTAGCACATTGTATCTATTCCTTTGAAAAACCTATGTTTTCAACAAATTCCTCAACTATCTTGTGTCCTTTCTTTTGAGTTTTTGGCATAGTCTACTCCAGATGAAGTTTTAGAGACTTTTCTTTATATGTGCCAAGTCTCTCTTCAGAAGTGTCTCTGGGTTTACTCAATAACAAGTCTGCAAGACCTACAAGAACATCTTCTGCAACCTCATATCCCATTTCAAAGATCCACACTATTCTTGGTTCAACTACCTCCATCAAGCACTCATCCTTGGTAACCAAAAAGAGAATATTGTCCTTGTATTTTTCTACAACTTTTCTAGGGATTCTTTCCCTTCCTTGCATCTTCTCCTGAAAAACCTTGAAGTATCCCCTCAAAGCAACATTTTGTGCATCATTGTTACCAATTCTCTACAGGTGATCTCTTGTATGAGTGGCTATAGGAATATGCCCAAGCCATACAATATTTTGTGCACTTGGTAGCTCTCTAAGAAAGTAGAATAACATACAAATTATTAAGGTGCCAGGTATTTTGACTCTTTTGTCTTCAAATTTTCTAACAATTGTTGCCTCAACAATTCACAGAGATCATAATCTGTATTGTGTTTCACCATCTCATAGGCTGTGTTTATGGTAGTGGCCAAGATGGAATTTTCTCTATTCGTGAAATAAATTTTGTAACCTATCATCATTGAAGCATACTTCACTGCCAGATCCTCTATGTCATTCATTGTCAATGCTCTTTTGTCAAACTTAGCTCTAGTGAGCTTCATAAAAACATCATTTTTCACTAATTTCAATGTCAAAATAGCTCCGATGGAACATAACCCTATTATAGTTCTAATGGATTCCTTGTTGATTATGTGTGGAATGTCCAGCCACATGAATTTATCATGCATTCTTCTCAGTACATATCTAATCCAAGCATCTTTGTAACATAGAATCGGAGAGGGGAACACAATTGAGCAAAATCCTGCCGGTGCTGAAGAGGTGGAAGTGAACAGTCAGTTTGTCCCTGAAGAGATTCACGATGATGATGTCAGGGCTACTGTTGAGGATGGCAATGTGAATGAGGGCAGGGATAGCAACTCTCTTTTCGCTAAAGTGACTCAGTTAAAGGACAAGATGGTGGCTATGCAGTTCAAGCTATCTACTCTTTATAAGTTCATTACCCGCATGCTGTGTAGGTCTTCCATGATCAACTTAACCCTTTTGCAGGATATTTAACTTTTCTCCCAAGGAGCCGATAATGACAGAACTCAGGAGCTAGAAAAAGTTTTTGAATTTTTTGAAGTTCTTGCTAAAGATTGGGAGGACTCTATGTCCTAGTGTGCCTTCTGCTGTCTGGTTGCTGGTTTTTTGTTGTTGCTTACTTTCTGCCATTTGTTAGCTGGTGTTTCCTGGGTTTTGGTTCTAGGCTCTTTTTGTTTCCTGAGCCTGTGCTTTTTCTTATGTAAACTCTATTAAGGGTTCGGCCCCTTGTTTTGCCACCTGTTGTAATCAAAAACACAAAATTGGAAAATCATTCCAAACATTCAGTTTCTTTTTTGTTAGGGCACTATATTCATCCTTCAAACCAAAGTCATCACCAGTTAACTCCTTGACCTAGATCTCTCTAACTTTAGCATGATTATATTCCTCCAAATTTGCATGAATATAGATCCTTATATCCTCAGTATGTAACACGTCATAGGGTACATCTGAAAATGCACCATCCAGATTAGTTTATATTGACTTGAAAGGGCATTTCTTGTATGTAGGACGAGGTCTATCTACAACATCTATCACTTGTGGAGTAAACATTTTTAATACTCAATAGAGAACTTTCTAGGGTAGGATAAGAAATTATAAATTCCTTTTCAATTGCTTCCAGTTAGGGTTTGTAAGCATTAAATCTTAGGATGCTATGAACTCTTCTTCGTTGCACTTCTTAGCTCTCTTTCGCTTGAAAAGTTATTTGTAATATGAATTTTGATCAAGTATGATCATTTATAACCCCCTTTTCTTTGTGACCTAATTCACCATAAATGCCCTGTTTAATAAATATGTTAACACTTCTTCTGATGACAGAGTTGATTTTAATTCCTCTACAATCTTCTACAATAAGATATTTGTTTCCACAATTTTCTCCACTAGATCAAGAATAGTATCCGACAACACATATCCTCATGCTGGAGCATCAACATCTTCTCTTTTGCAAGGGTGAAAGATTTCCATTAAAGCTCCCCCTAAGCCAAAGCTCTCATCTCAATTTCTGGAGGAAACATCTACACCAGAAACTAGTATAGGAACATATTTAGCCTCTATTACATCCTTCTTAATCCAAATCTTACTCATCTCCTTCTTAGTCTCTGCCAAATCAACTTTCTATCCTAGTTTGTTCTTCTCTACTGGATTATCCTTCTTCATACTTTTGCTTCTACAGCACTTTGAAATGTGTCCAGGCTTATTGCAATTGTAGCACACAACATTCCTCTGACTAGTATTCCTTCCATTTGTTCTGGATCTACATTAGTTAGCTTTGTGCCCAAATCTATTGCATGTATAACAGTAGCCATTGAAGGATTGATTCAGTCTACCATTGTTATAGCCATTCATCCTTTGACTTCTGCACTCATTAGCTTTATGACCAACTTTCTTGCATGTAAAACATTGACTAAAAAAAGATGGAACATTTTGATTCATTTTTCTTCTACATTGTGTAGCCTTATTTCCAAATTTATTGCAAGAATGACAATAACCATTGAAAGATGGTGGTGCAGGAGCACCTAGTCAATTTTAGCAAATTTGATGTAAATATGAGTCAAGTGTGGAATTTCATGTGTTGAGTCACATTTTTGGATGTAATGAGGTCTATGTAGACCATTTTTGGTGTTTTGGTGTCACATGGGGTCATGTTGTTAAGTTTTGTCAATTTTGCAAAAAAGTTGCAAAAGTTGCTTGTGCAACTTTGTATTTTTGTCATTTTTGGAAGTTGAACAGTCACATTTTTGGAAGTTGGTTGGACACCATTGGTTTCTAGTTGAACATGTTTAAATATGCCTTGCAAACTTTGGGGCAAGGTGCTAGAAGTGATTTGGAGGATCAAACAACAATAAAGCTTTGTTTTTCTGTGTAATTTACTTTTTTTTTTGCTATTTCTGAGACTAGTATGGCTCTGTATTGCCTGTTAATGACATAAAGTGCATTGGAATTGGTAGAGTAATGAATCTTATTTGATTTCATTTTGGTTGTATTGGTTTTCATTGAGATTTGAGGTAGTTTGAGGCAATTTTCTGGAAACCCTAGGTTGGAGGGTTTGAGAGTAAAAATCATGCTTTGAGGCCCATTCCACCATTGAAAATTTGCCAAATTCAGTGGAATGGAGGGGTTTAGTGTGTTCTTAGAGATTTTTAAGTTGGTTGGAGTAGGGGATAGAGTTAGGGCCTTGTTTGATCAAGCCCTAGCCTAATATCATCATGTATTAGGCTTAGGAGACTAGGTAGATTAGAGATTTTGTGAAACAGTGAATTGGTGATGGATTTGGGTGATGAAACTGTTAGACTTAGGGCACACAACTAAGAGCGGGGGTGAATTAGTTGTGCGAAACTTCCTCTAATTAAACACTTAAATCTTCTTTAGTGATTAGCAAAATATTAATCATGAACCATAATGCATTCAAATCAAAAGCAGAAACATATCAACACATAAGACACCAAGATTTTGACGTGGAAAACCTGGTTAAGGGAAAAACCTTGCGGTGATTAACCCAAGAATGTATTCTCTGTTAGAAGAATAGAAAGAACAAAATGGCACATGCCAATTAGGGCTCACTGGCCGAGCACACTGCTCACAAGAGGCTCACTGCCTACAAGAGACACACTGTCTACAAAGAAATAAGTTTCACCTTCATGAATTGGAGAATAGCATCTTCACCATGCTTGAATCAGTTCCATTTAATCCCAATACTTCTGCTCTACCTTTCGCACTTCTCCTCGCTCCCACACACTCATCACCGCAAGACACACTTTGAAATGACTTCACAATCCCTTATTTATACACGACATCGACTTAGGAACAATCATCTAAGTCAGCAAACACCTACAAGAACATCTGCAAGACCTGTAATACATCTGGTTAGCCAGTCTCAGGAAGAACACTAACATCCGGTGGTTATTATTCAAATACAAACTTTAACTTTAATGTAGACCACCAACATGAACTAGAACTGATCCATAGATCACCACAAGATTTCCTGAATCACCAACAACATCCACACTTCATCTGCTTACTGGAATCCTTCTCTCCTTTATCTAGAACCTCAAGAACACAGTTTGTCATCACTGTCACAAAGGAATAGGTTCTTCCAGACCTTCAAGCCACAAACCAATCTACTTGACACTTCACAAGGACATCATCAACACTTCCTCAAATCCACAGAATGGGATAATGCATTACCAGACCTCACCGGACCTATCTGTGTCACTATGTCACCTCTAGACACCTACCAGAGCCAGTTCTACTTGAGAGACCATAACTTCTTCAGATCTTCATGCAGACCTCTAAAAACTTGACTAGAGCATCTCAAGACTTATATCTACAAACCCTTTAAACCGCATCCTCTAATCCTCAACCTATCTTGGACTTTTACCTTGTTGTCATCACTGTTCTTCACTGTTCCTGATTGAGACTAATTTTCTCAATATCCTCAGCACACAGCTCATCCAATCCTTCTCATTAATCTAACATGAGTATGTTGACATCAATGACAACACTGGTTAAATCCATACTTGTAACAATCTCCCCCTTTGTCATTGATGGCAACATATGATGTGAAAAACCATCAAAACAAGAACTTCTCCTTACTATCACAACTCCCCCTATCAACAACAAGTATTCACATGTCTTCTCTTCCTTTACTACTCCCCCTTTGAACATCAATCATTTGTTTTTCACATGTCTTCTCTCCCCCTTTGACATCAATGGCAAAGGGCTCATACTTGCAACTCCAATACTACAGAATCATACCTGCTGCTCCCCCTGAGTAGCAGCTCCTCATCATCAATCTAGATCACAAGATATGACTGTGATATCCACTAGATTGATGCACATTAGTGCATCCTAGTTCATCATTGGAGGGGCAATAACCCCTAACTTCTCCCTGAGATACTCAAAAGAGTCCTTGGGAAGAGGTTTAGTAAAGATATCTGCAATCTGATCCTTGGAGGGCACATACTCCAGTCTGACTTCATCCTTGTTCACTTGCTCTCTTAGAAAGTGAAGCTTGATAGATATATGCTTAGTCTTAGAATGCAACACCGAATTCTTAGAAATATTTATTGCACTTGAATTATCACAGAAAATTGTGATAGGCTCCTCATGTTCTACTTTAATATCTCTTAGCATCTGCTTCATCCACAAAACTTTAGTGCAACTACCTGCTGCTGCAATGTATTCTGCTTCAGTTGTAGACAGAGATATTGCCTCTTGTTTCTTTCTTAGCCAAGAAACCAATCTTTTTCCCAATAAGAATGCTCCACCACTGGTACTCTTCCGGTCATCCACATATCCTGCCCAATCTACATCTGTATATGCATGAAGAGAGAAATCATGATCTCTAGGATACCACAAACCATACTCAACTGTTCCTTTTCGATACCTAAAAATCCTTTTGATTGCCATGACATGAGATTCTCTGGGATCGGCCTGGAATCTTGCAACAAGACCAACAGCCTACATTATATCTGGTCTAGTTTGAGTGAGATACAATAATCCTCCAATCATTGATCTGTACTTTGTCTGATCTTCCTTAGGAGAGTCATCATCTTTGCTCAACTTACATCTGATTGCCATGGGAGTATTCATTGGCTTTGAATCTTCCATTCCAAATTTCCTCAACAATTCTTTCACATATTTGGTCTGAGAAATAAAAATTCCTTTCTTTGTTTGAGTAATTTGCAGACCCAAGAAGAAATTCATTTCACCAAGCATTGACATCTCAAACTCACTTTTCATTTGATTTGCAAAGGTTTTACACATACTGTCTCTTCCTCCAAAGATGATATCATCAACAAATACTTCAACAATCAAGATGTTTTCATGATCAATTTTGAAATATAAGTTACTGTCAGCAGTACCTTTGTTGAAACCAATCTTCAAAAAGATGTTTGTCCAGTCTTTCATACTAGGCTCTTGGTGCTTGCTTTAGTCCATACAGTGCCTTCTTCAATTTGCAGACCATATCACCATGCTCAGATAATTGAAATCCATCCAGTTGTTCAATGTACACTTCTTCTTCTAAGTCACCATTCAAGAAGGCAGACTTGACATCCATCTGATACACCTTGAAATCCTTAAAGGTAGCAAATGCAAGAAATAATCTAACTGCTTCAATTTTTGCCACCGGAGCAAAAGTTTCTTAAAAATCAATTCCTTCTATTTGAGAGTAACCCTTGCAGACCAATCTAGCTTTATTTCTGATTACTTCACCAACTTCATTTAGTTTATTCCAGAAGACCCATTTGGTTCCAATCACATTCTTGTTTCTAGGTCTGGGAACAAGATCCCAAGTGTGATTTTTCTCAATTTCCATCAACTCTTCCTCCATTGCTTTGGTCCAATTTTCATCATTGCAGGCTTCATTTATTGTCTTAGGTTAAATCTTTGAAATCAGACAATATTCATTTAAATTTTGAGCAATTTTCCTTCTAGTTTGCACACCTTTGCTTTTGTCACTGTAGACACCTAAAAATGTCTTGACCACCAAACTGATTCCCGACATCCCTAAACATACCAATTTCCATCCTAACCAATTAATTAAATTTTTATTTAATTAATTACCCCTTTCATTTTCTAAATCCACACCATTTTATCCCCAAAATTGAATTAATTTTATTAATTCAATAGTCCAAACCTTAGCCAGTTGATTTAATAAATATGCAAAATTTATTAAATCAATTCCCCCATTTGCTCTAAATCCAATTAATTAGTTAAAACCATGTTAACTAATTAATCTAGCCTATTAATTAACCCATCCCTACCCTAGACAATTAAATAGCTATTATTTAATTGCCTACCCTAGCCTACCTCATCCTAGCCTTAAGATTAATTAATTAAATCATTAATTAATTAATCTAATCCTCCCACTAATCCCTTTGCTAATTTATTTCAGCCATATTAATTAGGTTAATCACCTTAATTAATTGGGTCAAACCCTCATTAACACTTCTCCCCACAACCCATGAATAAAAAATTGATTTCCATGCCACATAAATCAATTTTTAATACACATTTGTCATAATCTTCATTAAATGCCTCTTACACCCCTTACACATGTCATAACTCATTAATATCCACTCTTCCCCAAATGAATTTTTAATTCATTTTACTCTTCCCCATGTGAATTTTTAATTCACAAATAATCCATCTTACCCAACCTCATTAATTCACCCCTTTCCCAAAAATGAATAAAAGATTTACTTTTATTCCTAGCCCTTCATCTTCCCAGATCAAATCTAGGCCCTCCACGTCACTTTTATCCTCCACCATTGATCTCTCAAATCAATCTCCACCCTTGGATCAAAATCCTCTCCAAAAATCTATAAATAGAATCTCTCCCAAGCCATTTTCATCATCCAATTCCATGTAAAGTCATAATGCCAAAATCATTCTTGAGTTAGGATAGTGAGTTGCACAATTGAAGAGCATTTCACATTAAAATCCATAGTCTAGGGATCATCTTGGTCTAGGAGCTTGTCTTGGGTGCAAAAGCTTCTTCTTCCCTTGATGGGATTAGGTTGTGCATGTGAGGTATAATCTTGTGTTTATTGCATTTGATTTAGTATTTTACCTTCTTTGCATTATCGAATCTACATTGGCATGCCTGGTGGGACCCACAAGGTCCGAATCTAATCTTTGTTTGTGAGTTTTGGTGTGAGGACATGATTTTTATAGGTGCAGCGCTATCAACCCCTCATAGTGGTGCTATCGCAACCGTATTTCAGCGCTATTTCTGTATTAGCGCTATCTCTGCGCAAACTTTTTTTCTTACTAACCTTACTCACGTGTTCTTGATTTGCTTTTCCTGTCATTTTTTTTTGTATTTTTGCTCTCTGTTTTGCAAAAAAACTAGGAATTACAGGGGGAGGTTATGGCAAATTTTTGAAAAAAGGAAAAAAATAGCATCAGTTCCCCGTTTTGACACTATCGTTCATATTGGCACCATCGGCTTGTCCTCCATGACTCTCTGAAGAATTGTGCAGTGGCACCTTCCTAGACATTCAGCCTCGCTATCGTCTGTATTGTCGTTTTACATCGGACCTATTAGCGCTAAAATTTGTATTAATGCTATTATGTAAAGTGTCGCCATAATAGTGGTTAAGTAGCGCCATAATTTATTTTAGCGCCTTTTTTTGTAAGTCAAGTTGTTCTGCCCGCAGTGGCGCCTGTCCATCCTTTGTTTAGCGCTATTTTGAAAATCTTACTTTTCTATCTGTTGCAGGTACGGCAGGTACTAACAAAGCCTTTTTGCAGGATGGTTTGATGTTTAGTTAGCAAACACTTTGATTTGGGAAACTAAAATGAACCCTTTTGTATGTTAGGTTTTAGACAACATTTCAAATTGGTGCTTTAAAATCAATCCAACAAACAAACAACTCCTTTGTGTGAAGTGTGTGTGCTTATAACATTTACTTTGGTGTTCTAAAATTTATTCTTTTGTGTACCAACAAACAACAAACAAACACTTCGATTTTGGGCTCTAAAAAGAACCACAAATTGCATCAAAATACATCATTGGATAAAAAGAACAACAAACTTGCATTTCTCACGCATCTAATCAAGACAATCTAAAATACTTGTGTGACGTGTCTTCGTGCTTGTGTCAAGTAGAGTGAGAAGTGTATGCTCTTCCCTCGCACCCTTTGGTGATCTTGGGAATCAAAAACTTCTCACAACACTTTACATTTATCACCCCCCATCTAATCCAAAGATCTAAAATTGAACCATGTTAAGTGTGATACAATCATAGGGAACACGTATGCTCTCCCCTCGCATCTTTTAATGAACTTGGGGATCAAAAGTGTTTTCATGATTGTATTGCTTTTGTAATCCTTAGAGGGCCTGCCACCCTGTTTCGAAAGGTGGGAACGACCCAAGCGGCATCAAGCTAAAGCCAAGCTCTTCCAAGCCGCTATATAAACTAAGGCATTTGGGATGAAAGTCTCAAGCGACAGGTGTTGTTTTGTTATACCGACAGCTAACCTCCCCCAAAACCCTCCAAGGCGTAACCCTTGGAGGCTAGGAGACTCCATAACGGAGAGTAGCGTTGCCGCACGTATAACCACCTGAACGGATGCCCTTACTACGAACCATTGTGTTAGCAAGCCAAAATCCTTCTATTTGTTAATGCAAAGGGCAAAACCCTTGAAGCGGCCCTGATTCATGCGGTTCTTAGCTGAGGTAGTAGGGAAAATCTAAAGGTTTGGTGAGGGACAAGCCTTATAAGAAACCCAGATCTTGGTATGCATGAGAAGTGTGCAATTGTAAGGAGGAGCTGGTGCTACCAAGATCTTGGAGCTACCCACTTTGAATAGGTGCAGCTAGGGGATTCAACAAATATTGTCACATTCTCACCTTAGGTTGTTCAAAGTGTTTGTTGAATAAAATCACACATCTTTTTTTCAAAAACAAAGCAAAATATTGATTATTGTGTGGTTATTGTGCTTGAATTGATTGCAACAACATTGCCAAGAGACAAAACAAATCATTTGGTCACATTCCAAACTAACAAATTCCAAAAATTTGCCATCAAAAATCTGTTTTCCCTGTTTTAGCGCCATATCTGTCTGATTGTAGCGCCATTTCACTCGTGGATTAGCGCTATTTTTAGATTGACTTGCCTAAAACAAAGACCTATTTAGTTGTGATTTACACCATCTACTCTGCCATAATCCATATCCATCTCACAGAAATCCAACACCAGTCTATCCATTTTCTTCAATTTTTTCCAAAATCGCACCTTCTCTTTGACCTTAGAGGATCAATCACCACCATTGTTGGACCCCTTTGATACATCATCATCAGCCCAAATCCATATCTATCCATCCCCCCTTCAATCCTTTTGCATATCTCCTTGGACCAAAATAAGTCATTTCAAAAATCCAAATCCAAATCAAAACACCCATCAACAAATCATCAACCAAAACCCGTCATCCTTTTGAGCCAAAATTAGATCTAGATCTTATCTTTAATATCACATTTTCCTTGAAAAGTCATTAGTCTACCTTTAAAGAAAAACAAATCACCCCTCTTTGCGTAAGGTCATTAGTCTACCCCAAACTAAGAAAAACATCCCTTTGTGCCAACTCAAGATGTAGATCTTATCTAAAACTCAATTTGTAGACCAACATCATCCTAATCACCCTAATCAATCAAAATCAAAATATCAAATTCAAAATCCTTTTTTCATCATCCATCTTTGGTCCAAAATTTGTGCAAAAATCAAAATCATCCATTCGTATCACCCTTAGGATAAAACCTTTGGAAAGTCATACTAATCTCCACCATATCCTCTCTTCTACTCCATCTCACTACCACATCCATCTTTGGGTCCAACGTAATCAATCTGATTCTCTAAGGTCTCCATCCTCATCTCATCCTATGTCTAGAAATCAACTCCATATACATGCATGCCCATCACGAGATCACAAAGTAAAAAGAACCAAGAAATGGTAGAACAGTGGCAATTTAGCATGCCCAACACTGATAGCTACAACAGACCCATCAATCCAAATCCACCTACATATTCCTTCATCCCCCCATATGGTCCCAACGAAAATCCCTTCAGTTATTTATGGCAAACACAACCATCACCACCCCCACCACCACCACCAACACAAAACATCCCCATCATTCCACAAGAGGATCTAGATGTCTTGAGCTTCACACAAGATGCTGACAACATGGACCTACTTGATAGAATCCTATGGTCAGACCCAAGTCGATATCTTGATCATCTTCTCAAAATTGGTGCTCAACTTCCCCCCATCACGACATCATCACAACTATCCACTTCCACAATCATCCCTACCCCATCAAATACCCAAGCATCTACATCACATACTCAACCCACCATCTCTCAAACATCAACACCTACCATATCTACCACCTCCACAACCTCAACCGCTACCACACCTACAATTCCTACATGCACTGCTATCCCTACCATCTCCCAACCTGTCATCACTTCTACCACCACCACTACCACCAACCCTTCCACTTTAACCATGGGCATACAAGGCAACATCACGCAAGCAAGTACCTCCACAAGTGTGCCCCCACCAAACCCTCACACCATTGCATACCTACGACAACTATTCTCACAACAACCTTGCAACACATCTAACCCATCCAATGTCCACATACCCAATGTCACTCCATCTAACATCACGTACCCACATCATCCCATAATGTCATCAAATCTACATAATCCCAATCCCCAAATACCACCACACATTCTCCATCAGTTACACACCTACCAACAACAACAGGCACCAATCAATCTGAACCCCAACCCGCAATACCAACCTCTCAACCAAACCAATCTCCAACATCAAATCCCGCCCCACCTCCAATATCTCACCAACCAACAACCCTACACATTCCCACCACAACAACCACAAGATTTCAACACTGTCCTCCAAGGCTTAATACAAAAGGTAGATGACCTACAAACTGGGGGCAAATGCAAATACTATTCTTTTGAGGATATTTGCCCTTATCCATTTGACCACACATTGTACATGCCCCCTTTCCCCAAAAACTTTGAAATGCCAAAATTTGACAAATACAAGGGAAAGGGAGACCCTAGGGACCACCTTAGGGAATTCTACATTGCTTGTCTAGAAGTCTCTAAAAACGACACATATCTTATGAGACTCTTCCCAAGAAGCCTTGGCGGCCAAGCCGCTGAATGGTTTGCCCATCTTCCACCTGGAATTCGTACATTCCCTGAACTTGCAGAGAAGTTTGTCAACCACTTCTCTTACAACTTTGAACACGAGGTGTCTATGACCGACCTCTACAACACCAAACAAAAGAATGGAGAAGCTTTTGCTTCTTTCTTACAAAGGTGGAGGGGCCTAGCAAGCAAGCTCCCATGGCCTATTCCTGAGAAACAACTTGTCACCATGTTTGTGGCCAATCTCAATCAAGAACTAGGGTTTCACTTACAAATCCTATGCATGTCTACCTTTGAAGAGGTTATCAACAAAGGCACTGTTGTCGAACGAGCCCTCATTGCCAAAGGCTCCATCAAACTGTACGACCCCAAATCCAACAACAACAATCACAACAACAACAACTACTACTACTACAAATCCAATCACAACACCCCCAATACCAACAACAATACCAACACACAATCCAATGATAAATCACGCTATTGGGGGAAGAACAAGAACAATCTGAACAATGGTGTCACGGATGTGAAAGCCATCCAACATATCCAAAACCAAACACCTGCACATACGTATGCAGCAAATGTAAATAACCCAAGAAGGCCAAATAAACCACGTAAACCTCGTCAAAATTTCACACCATTAGCAGAACCCATCGAGGACATCCTCGATCGATGTCTCAAACAAGGAGTAGTCACACTCCCCCCCGTTCGATCACGTCAAGACAATGAACTCAAAGCGGCATGGTATAATGAAAATGATTACTGTGAATACCACCACGTGGCGGGCCACAAAACAGCTGACTGTATGCAACTAAAACATTGCATTCAAGACCTCATAGACCAAAATCTCATCAGCCTCGATCAAAGTGCCCAACCATCACCAAACACTAACCTTAGAGCTTACAAGGATCCTTTACCCAACCATAATAAAGCCTACTCATCCAACCAAGCATACAATGTCACCCCACCACCCGCATCCTATGACTCCATTGTCGGCTACATCGAACCCTCATTCCACCATGTCAACACAGTCACCATTCAGGCACAACCACCTGATTGTGCTGTCACAACCCGTCGTGGCTGTGTATCTATACGCACCACCCCTCTCACCGATCAAACGCCCACATCTACATCCGATCCCCAACCTCCTCATCCAACCACACGTCCATCACCTACCCACCAATATAACCTCCTAGAACACCTAGGAAAGACACCTGCACAAATCTCCATTCTTGAGTTACTCCGCACATCACCCATGCATAAGGACATCCTAGACAAAGCACTCTTACAAACACAAATCCCTGCCGACTTACATGTGTCTCAATTCCAAGCCATGGTAGGACACATCACCTCACCCCATCATCTCACCTTCTCAGAAAAGGACCTACCTGCCTCTGATCACATACATAATGACGCCCTGCACATCGAAGTCCGCATCCACAAACACACCATTAAAAGAGTCTTAATAGATGGTGGTTCTGGCCTCAACATATGCACTCTAAAACTATTAAAACACTTGGGGTACTCCGATGTGGTTGTCGACACCAACGAGTGCATTACGATCAAAGGCTACGATGATACTAAACGGCTCTCTAAAGGTACTATCAAGCTTCCCATACAGGTAGGACCGAAAATCCTTGAAACAAAATGTTAGGTTCTGGATCTTGATCTCCCCTGTAACATCCTTCTCAGTAGACCATGGATTCATGCCATGCAAGCCGTCCCATCCACCTTCCATCAATGCATCAAATTCCCCCACAACAGCACAGAAGTCACAGTCTATGCCAACCCTTGCCCCTTCCAATACTACAGTTTTCTGGAAGGCCACAACCAAACATTCTTCCCATATAATAAAGCCACCGCCGAAGCCACACCAACAACATCAAACTCATATATCGACCCCGCAAGCATCGCTTCCACTTCATCCCCAGCAACTCCACCACCTGAGGTCCAGATCAAGCTATCCGACGTGGGATGTGGGGAGTATGACCTACATGGCACTTTTTGTGTGGGCACATTACCCAATCCTAAGACATTCGGCATCCCAACAACAGAGACAGCCAATACAGTCATTATCAAGTGCAAACCCTCGCCCACCTTTGAGCGAAAGCATCTCCTGGATCAGGAAGTACTTGATGATATCTCATCTTGGCTTTACAAAGATGAGGAGCCAGAACAAGAAGCCCCCACAATCCCCACAGAAATCTACGGTAAAGGTTCTGAAATTGTCAAGAGCATGGGCTATAAATGACAAGGCGGTATAGGCCTTCATGAACAAGGAATCGTAGAACCACTGCAGGCAACAAGGAATCCCTATACTCAAGGGTTAGGGTATGGTCAACCGCAACGCATCCTCACTATTGGCGAATGTATCTTATTTGAGGTTGCTATGGCCTCCTTAGACATCGACAATGTTAATGAAATGGGCCTTCAAGACTCCTTTAGCCATTTCGCCGACTTCTTTGACTCATCCATTTGTACCATTTACTCTGTCACCACTCTCCCTTCATCTTCCAATGACTTGCCACTAGTTTACCCCGACCTCATTAATTGGGACCAATGACAACCTCCTGTCTTCGACATCGCACCTAATGACGAGGCCATCACTGAAATGATGGGGGTAAGAGATCACTTCCCTTTGGGAGATCATCAAGCAGGGTACATAATGGAACTCCATCCCAATGCCTATTTTGGGGAGACGACCCCTGCTTCCAATCACAAAAACACAAAAAGAAAAAATGGATCTGATGTTGAAAACCGTTCCACAGCAGTATCAGATCCCAAAATAGTAAAAATAAACGATGTATTTCTTGGTGAAAACCTCCACGAGGTGCTAGGAGATGGAAGCATGGGCCTCCCTGAGATCGATAAAGTCTATCCTGATAGATCACCCATCTTGGTTGAACCAGCTCAGGAAATGAATCTGGGGACTGAGGAAGAGCCAAAAATCACATACAGAGCAGAATCTCCCAGCATGTTCGAACAAGAGAATTTCTTATCCTTCTTCACACGTAGAAATCGCAACTTTGCGTGGACCTACGTAGACATGCCAGGGCTAGATCCCACATTGGTTGTTCATCACCTTGCAGTATGTCTCGATGCCAAGCCAGTCAAATAGAAACTCTGCAAGATGAATCCTCAGGTGGCCCTCCTTGTCAAAGCAGAGCTCAAAAAGTTACTGGATGTTGGGTTCATATGCCTAATTGATTATCTTGAATGGGTTTCAAATCTAGTACCAGTTGCTAAACCAGATGGCAGAATCTGCTGTTGCATTGACTTCAGAGACTCAACAAGGCCTGCCCGAAAGATGACTTCCCACTACCCAACATTGACATGATCGTGGATCTCACCGCAGGACACAAGATGCTATCTCTTATGGATGGCTTTTCAGGGTACAACCAAATAAAAATTGATGAAGAAGATCAGCACAAGACATCCTTTATATGCCCATGGGGGAAATACTGTTGGGTAGTAATGCCATTCAGCCTCAAGAACGCAGGAGCTACTTATCAAAGAGCAATGGCAGTCATCTTCCATGACCTCTTTCACCACATCATGGAGGACTACGTTGATGACTTACTCGGCAAATCAAAGACTAGAGAAGAACACTTAGATGTGCTAGCCAAGATCTTTGACAGGCTAGAGCAATATAATGTTCATCTTAATCTGAAAAAGTGTGTCTTTGGCGTCACTTCAGGTAAACTGCTGGGATACATAGTCTCCAGATGAGGAATCGAGGTAGATCCTGCAAAAGTCAAGGCTATCACTGAAATGCCACCTCCCAAAACATTGAAACAGCTGAGAAGCCTGCAGGGGAAACTACAGTCCATTCGCCAGTTCATCGCCCAACTCGCTGATAAGTGTCAACCATTCCAACATCTCCTCAGGAAAGATATGGCTTTTGCCTGGACTGATCAGTGTCAGGGTGCCTTCGATCAGCTAAAAGCATATTTGGCTAATCCCCCTGTTCTAACTCCACCAAGACAAGGAGAGCCCCTCCTCTTGTATATCTCCACGACAGACACAGCAATCGGGGCTTTGTTAGCACAACATTATGAGCATGGGAAGGAATGAGCCATCTACTACATCAGTCGCACCTTGATCTCCTATGAGCTTAACTACACACAAATTGAACGAGCATGTCTAGCCCTCGTCTTCACGTCACAAAAGTTAAGACATTATATGCTCAATCACAAGACCAAGCTCATTGCTAAGATCGACCCACTGAAGTATTTGCTCAATAGAGCGGCTCTCACTGGCAGAATGGAAAAATGGGTCATGATTCTCACCGAATTCGACATAGAATACACAAAGAGAAAGGTGATCAAAGGACAAGTTATAGCAGATCAGTTGGCTGAGGCACCTATTCAGGCATAACATCCTACAATTGTAGAATTTCTAGACGAGGCCATCTTGAGAATCACACCAGCCATAGACACATGGAAGATGTATTTTGATGGATCCTACACTCACAGAGGCTCGGGGGCAGGCGTCCTGTTTGTTACCCCTCAAGGCGACACGATCCCTAAATCCTTCAAAATCACATTTCCATGCACCAACAACGTAGCAGAGTATGAGGCCCTCATCAAAGGTCTTCGCATGGCCATCCAATGGAAAATTGAAAAGCTAACTGTGTATGGTGACTCTCAACTGGTCATCAGGTAGGTCAACAATGAATACAAAACCAAGGACGATAAGCTCCTTCCCTACAAGAAGATGGTCAATGATTTTAAACACTATTTCGATGGCATCCACTTTGAGCAGATCCCAAGGTTAAACAACAAAGCAGCAGATGCCATGGCAACCATCAGATCTCTAGTAGACATGAAGAAAGGTAGCAAGAAATGTGAATTCTTGATCGAAGAGCTCCCCATCCCAGCATACGATGTTCCTCAATCTAAACTGCTGTGCGAAATTGTTGGTCCTCTATCCCCTTGGTATCAGGAAACCTACCTCTATCTTCATGATAATATCCTCCCCAACAACCTATCCCCATCACAGCAAAAATCCTTCATCCGTCGAGCCTCTCGTTTCATCCTTGTAGGTGACACCCTCTACAAAAGGAGTCTTGATGGCACACTTCTACGATGTTTAGACTCTAGGGAAGCCGAAGTAGCCCTGGAAGAAGTACACGCAGGTATTTGTGGGGCACATTCAAGTGGACCAGCTCTTTCTAAAAAGATCCTAAGGACTAGCTATTATTGGCCCACAATGGAACAAGATTCCCACAAGTTTATCAAGAAATGTCTCCCATGCCAATAGCACGGCGATCTCATCCACACACCAGCATAGGAACTGCAACCAATCACAACGCCGTGGCCTTTTTCACAGTGGGGACTCGACCTCGTAGGGAAAATAAATCCTCCATCCTCTAATGGCCATAAATTCATAATCACTGCTACCGAATACTTCACAAAGTGGGTGGAAGCAATACTACTCACCTTCACCAAAGGAATCCAAATCTCCAAATTCATTCTCCACTACATCATCTGCCGCTACGGTATCCCTTATTCCATTGTCATCGATAATGGAAAGCCATTTAAGAACCAAGAAGTTTGCACTTTGTGCGAAAAGTTTGACATCAAACACCATTTCTCCATGCCATATTACCCCCAAGGAAATGGTCAAGCAGAGGCGTCTAATAAAACCATCCTTCGCATCTTAAAAAAGATAGTCAATGAAGCTAGCCACGACTGGCACCTCCAACTCAACCCCGCCCTATGGGCTTACCGTACAAGCATCCGTACTCCTACAGGAGCCACTCCATACTCACTAGTATTCGGATCTGAAGCCATTTTACCTATAGAGGTCGAGCTCTCATCTCTTCGAGTGTCCTTGCAAAACATTATCTCTGATGAGGACTATTGCGTAGCAAGGTTGCATCAACTAGAACTATTGGATGAGAAATGTCTAAATGCACTAAATCACCTACAGGCATATCAAAATTGCCTCTGAAGGAGCTACAACAAGAAGATCAGAACTCAAAAATTTGAGTTAGGTGACCTAGTCCTAATGGAAAATCAGAAGAACCTGCAAGAGCATCCTAAGCAAGGAAAGTTTGAACCCAATTGGCTAGGACCTTATGTCGTCACAGCTAACTATGGATCAGGAGCATATCAGCTGGCAACACCTGAGGGGCAGCCTCTAGATGAGCCAATGAACATCTTGCATCTCAAGAAATTCTATGCATAACCCATCTGGTACCCCAAGTCAAAAAATCAAAAAAATACAAAAAAAATCAAAATACCAAAAAAAAATTAGAAAATAAAAAAAATCAGAGTGCAATAAAAACTTCCAATGGTGAAAATCACTTCGGTGATGCCCTGGATAAGTACCATGGTGAAAACCTGTTTTAGGCGCCATGCATAGTGGCTGGTTCTACCATCTAATAAGTCCTCTTTCCATCATAACGCTCCATATCCCACACCTCCCATGGCTTGGAATTCGGAACCATCAAGTTTTATTGCCCATCCTACCCTATCTCACCCAAAAAACCCCATCCATGGAACGAGGATCCTTGTAAGCTCTCGTTTGTATAGTTCGTAAAATCAGAAAATCCAAAAACATCATAAAATTAGAAAATCCAAAAACATCATAAAATCAGAAAATCTAAAAACATCATAAAATCAGAAAATCCAAAAATAATAAAAAATCCAAAACTCCAAAAAATAGTGAAAAACATAGAAAATCCAAAAATAATCACCCCATACATCAATCTCACATCCCATCACAGTCATCAAACACACATCAATCCTCATCACATCACACCCATCACAAACCATTCCCACATCATCAAGTCATGCCAGAACTACATATTCATTTTACCTGCATCTTAAAAGTAGCTTGATCCCGTGGACACAGGGTATGTAGGTAGTCTAGAATACGAAGGATGTTTCTAGTACTCAGGTATCTAAGATGCACCCATCCAACCCATTTGGATGGTTCCATTCACTGAGCTTTCTGGATCTAATAAATGATACACATGCTACGTATATAATTGAAACATGGTCCCTAGTGCAAAAATCATCAAGCAACATACCAACTATAATCTTACATTTGGCCAGATTGTTCTTTTGCCCATCTTCTAAAAATTCTCCAATCAAACACCAATGGATCTGCGTCCTAGGATATATCTTTCTGACAATGTACAAAAATCTATCATTCTATCATCACATCTCTTGGCAAGAGCACACAAAGGCTATTTGTATCTTTCGTTGTTTTTTTTGCTTATTGATTTTTTATCTTTTTGTCTTGCTCTAAGTCATCTCCAAAGCTACCTTGATCTCATTATATCATGGTACGTAGCGGATAGCACCTGGAGTAGACATAGTCATTGTTTCTGCATGCTATGCTTGTGGGTTGGTTTCATTACTCCAAGAATAGTATTCATATCTTGAAGTCTAGGTCGGTTCTAGCATGATGTGTCCTATTTGCATATACAGGCATAAAAACCTTTTATGCATTATTCGCACTCATCGCTGAGTTCCCTTCCTCGACTAGGCAAGATTATACTACCTTGGGCATGCATGAAATCAACCTATTGTTTATGGGTCTAGTCCATGCAATTGTAGGATATACATCATCACCTAGGTCATTTCATACCTTTGTGAACTGTATCCTACATTGCTACATTAAAACTAAGAAATGCTCTCAATTAATTTTGTGCAACTACTGTTACTAGCTCAAAAATCATCATCCTAATCACTCAACTATCACATATCGGCCTAGATTTGATAATCACTTTCCCCCGCCCCCCCAATCTAATTCCCTCACTAACCCCACTTCCCCACCATATCTTCACTCAACACATCTTGAACCAAACCAAACCCCCCCCTCAAAGACGTGGTGTCTCATGACCTAACAATCCTCAAATCTCCCCACCGCCATCCCCTGGATGCTCCCACCCCTATCATCCCAACAACCTAACATGCTCTCCCACAGTCTCACCACTTAGGGTCAACACAACAAACATCATGTGTATCAAGACTGGGTCATCTCACCTACCACCTAGTTTGCATACCACCTATCACCTAAACCACACCTAAGCATATCATTTAGCTACATGTCATGATTCATTTAATTTGCATATCATTTTAGGATCATTTTAATCCATTTTGCATATCATCTTAGGTTCATTTTAATCCATTTTGCATATCATTTTAGGTTCATTTTAATCCATTTTGCATATCATTTTAGGTTCATTTTAATCCATTTTGCATATCATTTTAGGTTCATTATAATCCCATTTGCATATCATCTTAGGTTCATTTTAATCCATTTTGCATATCATCTTAGGTTCATTTTAATCCATTTTGCATATCATTTTAGGTTCATTTTAATCCATTTTGCATCATTTTAGGTTCTTTATAATCCCATTTGCATATCATCTTAGGTTCATTTTAATCCATTTTGCATATCATTTTAGGTTCATTTTAATCCATTTTGCATGTCCTTTATCCATTTTTAAATTGCATATCAAATAAATTCATTTAAACCATCTAAAATTACATGTCACATAGATCCATTATTAATCCATTTTAGTTTGCATAAAAAATAGGTTCATTCTACAAAAATTTAGCTGCACATCATTACACATCACATCATACTCATTTACCACATAGGTGCATGTTAGAATTAAAATTAGTATCATCACATTGCATTCCATACATATAAACATCTCATAAACAAGTTGTTACATTACAACATCATCAGCATTACCATTAAAACAACATCTATATCATCTAGTGGCATATACATAATTCCATACATTCAGTTGCATCATATAGCCCATAAAATCACAACACCATGCATATATCACAAGAGAATCCATGCATCCATCAACTCACACACATCAACATAACATATCCACAACATATAAAACCATAACATATATGTGCATCCATCATATAAGCATCATCACAATAGGACATCATAAACCATCAGAAGCATCACATCATATATAATCACCAAAAAAAATGTACATCACTCACATCATCAAAACATATAGTGTCCTGATACAAAATGCCTCCAAGGGCTATCATGATATAACTATCACATAGATGATCCCCTCTCGGATGGAGTGGGAGACTCTGACCCTGGTCGAGCCTGTGACCCCGTTGGCGGCTGTGGTTGTGATGGCGGCTTCCCCTGTGGAGCCTGCTGAGGCACATATGAGGGAGGAGGCATCGTTTGCTGAACTGACTGAATAGATCTGGATCGATGTCATCTCGATGCCCCCGATCTGTTGACCTGGCTGTAACTTGGTGCTCGCTGCGCTGCAGGCACGGCTGCATAATACAACCCCCGATAATACTCCATCCGTGCTCTGGCCTCTGATAACTCTCCCTGTACCTGAGATATCTGCCCCTATGCCTGGCTCAATTGCCCCTGTACCTGATGTGAATGTGTCTGCGCCTGAGCCAGCTGGGCCTACATCCCTGCTAAAATCAGGGCAAGTCCACCCCCTGACGCCTGTAGACTACCTAATGCACTCTCTGCCTGTTGTGCCCTGCCAAGTGTTGCATCCCACTCCCTAGTCAACACCCCTATATCACCCTGCGCCTGGGCCAATTGTGCCTGCAACGTAGCCACCTATCCATCTACCCCATCTAATAATGCCAGGGTCCCCCGCAACTGCACCAACTCGACCTCTTGGCGCTCTGACGCCTCCTCTAAGCTGGCCACCTGTGCACCTAAGGTCTCCATCTCCTCTACCTCATCCTATGCACGTCGATGAAGTGTCAGCCTCTCAACCTCTGCCGCCACAACTGTCCCTGAGCTCCCTACCCTAGTATCATGCCTGCCAACTCGCAGCTACTCCACCCGTGATGGAGATAAATCACCCTGCTCTGCCCTCGGCTGTCCACCGCACCACCATGGTCCTCTTAGCTATCGCCCGACTCCAACCTAAGCCTACTGTGTTAGAGCCTGCTGCACTGGAGCCTACTGTGCAGGAGCCTGCTACGCTGGAACCTGCTGCCCCCCTGTCGCTGTCCTGCTGCCGCTGCTGCCAACCCATTTATAGGCTGGTCATCTCTCGCAATCACTCTCTCCTCCCCATCATCCATCACCTCCACAAGGTAGTCCTCCACAACTACATCTCCCTCCCCATCAGGATCATCTCCCCCCATCTGAATCATCCCCTGTTGCCTCTGCTGTTGGATCTGTCAATCAGGTGGGCCGATGCATCTGCCACCATATCTCATACATAGGTGTAGTACCTGCATCCCTCACTGTGCTCCTCCAATCCCATGCTACTAGCTGAAGTGCTGGAAAATCATTAAGAGCAACCTGTGGCTGTAAAGGCGCAGGCCAGTGGGCGGTATCTCGCGGCGTTCGCGCATATATGCCATCTGCTAGGGGGTATCCTGTACTAGTCCAAACTAACGCATAACTCGCGAGGGTAGGTACATCTCTATGGTATGGTCTGCACGACCCATAAGATATCTTTGTTGAAATGTGTATGGGAGATGAATAGCATCATCTGGCCACTCCTCACAACCAATGTATGGTCGCCACACCACACTAATCACGTCATCCAGTATCCTCCACCAGTAGCACACCTGTCCAGTGTATGTGTACTCTGCATCTCGATATAAAAATACAAAGGCCTCAAACTACCGTCAATAGTACCCACATATCGGCCTCAAGACTGGGATATGCTCCCAGATCCATACGTACAGTAGAGTAGCTCCAGCTGACAAGGCTCTATCATGCAGATAAGTGGCTGTGTGCATCTCGTGGTACAGCTGTGCTAGCATCACCGGCCCCCATGCATAGATAATATCATGGCTCACCATCACCTCTATCATCCTGCCCCAACCCACCAGTAAACCCCTGCCTTGCCTATCAGGCATCACCACACCTCCAATCAGCACACACAGAAACAAGGCAAATGGATCTGCACCTACTGCTAGTGTCCTCTCATAATCCATCTCCCTCTCATCCGCCGAGAGAACCAGGCGATCCGCCCCAAACACTCTAGTCAAAGCAGTTCGCCCCCTCCTCGTGTCATACCTCACACGTCGACCTAGGATCGGTAGCTTGAGGATGCGATAAACATCCTCAAGTGTGATGGTAATCTCTCCTGTCGGCAACAGAAAACTACAAGTCTTGGTGCGATATCGCTCCACCATCGTCATCATCAGCTCTCTATGAGCTCGCAGCACTGGCATCGATGCCACCGTCCAAAGCCCCAGCCTCGT
Organism: Cunninghamia lanceolata; assembly: GCA_027924645.1. NCBI lineage: Eukaryota > Viridiplantae > Streptophyta > Pinopsida > Cupressales > Cupressaceae > Cunninghamia > Cunninghamia lanceolata. The sequence goes on from BSBN01000538.1 coordinate 1,506,458, forward strand.
CAGTTGAGCCTGCATCGTGTCATCAAATAGTGCCATCACAGATGGCACTCGTCGCTCCCATGACTGCAATATAAATCACTCTATATCCTGCATCCACCACTTTCTGATTAGATGCTAACCTATCATTTCCCCAAAATACCCCTTTTTCTTCTATCGTCTAAAAGGCCCACATCATGTGGCCTCAACACAGACAACCCCTGGTGCCATTTTCAAAATGGCACTATCTTTTCCTCCCCATTATGCTATTATAGATAATAGCGCCACTGCGTGAACTTTATCGTGCCAATCCAGACGATGGCAACGATATAAAGTTTCGCATCAATTTTACCTTTAGCACTACAACACAAAATAGCGCTATTTCACCGTATGGCGCTATTATAGAGCATAGCACTATTTTAACCTCAACATGGCGCTAAAATGCCATATTTTGTTCTAATATTTGGCGCCAATCCAGTTGATAGTGCCAATATTACCCCTAAATGGCGACAAAACTGCCTTGTCTCTACCCTAGCAAATAGTGCCAATCCACAAGATGGCGCTAATTCGCCTTATCATTGGCGCCACGCACTCCAAGCCCATATCCCAAAAACCCAAAAAATGTGCATAAAATATAAAAATTACAAAGTCCGGGTTAGGCCCTACCTGGGGTCTAGCCTCAGGTTACCGCCCGAACTCTCAGAATCGCTCTGAGATATGTCGAAGTCACGGAAACTGGGGGTTGCGGTCAGCCATCTCTCCTTTGTCCTTTCTTCTCTAAAGTCAAAAGTGTGCCAATGTGGCACTCTTTGGGCCCACTTTGCCTAATATAGTGGGCCATGTCATCCCTCCACCCCTTCTTTTTCCTCCAGGGTGCAGATCTCAGCCTTTTTCTTCTGTTTTTCTTCCCGTCATCCTCTTTTGCCATCCCATACCCAACTTTCACTTCCGTCACATCCTTTTGAGAGCTTACCTGCAAAATTGTTATTTTTCATGCCAACCTCTCGAGGGGGCATCCCCTATACATCTCACTCCTTCCTGGTAGTTGGGGCATATTTTCTTCGACTTGACGCCACTTCCCTCCTAGGTCTTGACGCCACATCAAAGAGGGGCAAATGTAGACACCTAAAAATGTCTCAACCACCAAACTGATTCCCGACATCCCTAAACATGCCAATTTCCATCCTAACCAATTAATTAAATTTTTATTTAATTAATTACCCCTTTCATTTTCTAAATCCACACCATTTTATCCCCAAAATTGAATTAATTTTATTAATTCAATAGTCCAAACCTTAGCCAGTTGATTTAATAAATATGCAAAATTTATTAAATCAATTCCCCCATTTGCTCTAAATCCAATTAATTAGTTAAAACCATGTTAACTAATTAATCCAGCCTACTAATTAACCTATCCCTACCCTAGACAATTAAATAGCTATTATTTAATTGCCTACCCTAGACTACCTCATCCTAGCCTTAAGATTAATTAATTAAATCATTAATTAATTAATCTAATCCTCCAACTAATCCCTTTGCTAATTTATTCCAGCCATATTAATTAGGTTAATCACCTTAATTAATTGGGTCAAACCCTCATTAACACTTCTCCCCACAACCCATGAATAAAAAATTGATTTCCATGCCACATAAATCAATTTTTAATACACATTTGTCATAATCTTCATTAAATGCCTCTTACACCCCTTACACATGTCATAACTCATTAATATCCACTCTTCCCCAAATGAATTTTTAATTCATTTTACCTTTCCCCATGTGAATTTTTAATTCACAAATAATCCATCTCACCGAACCTCATTAATTCACCCATTTCCTAAAAATGAATAAAAGATTTACTTTTATTCCTAGCCCTTCATCTTCCATGATTAAATCTAGGCCCTCCACATCACTTTTATCCTCCACCATTGATCTCTCAAATCAATCTCCACCCTTGGATCAAAATCCTCTCCAAAAATCTATAAATAGAACCTCTCCCAAGCCATTTTCATCATCCAATTCCATGTAAAGTCATAATGCCAAAATCATTCTTGAGTTAGGATAGTGAGTTACACAATTGAAGAGCATTTCACATTAAAATCCATAGTCTAGGGATCATCTTGGTCTAGGAGCTTGTCTTGGGTGCAAAAGCTTTTTCTTCCTTTGATGGGATTAGGTTGTGCATGTGAGGTATAATCTTGTGTTTATTGCATTTGATTTAGTATTTTACCTTCTTTGCATTATCTAATCTACAGTCACCTATGATCTGATCTTTAGAGTGGTTTAGTCTTACATACCTTAGAACTTTGGGAGTTTCTTGCACTTCTGCTTCTTGATCAGGCTCATTCAGACCTATCTCTTCTTCCTAATTTACCGGATCAGTCTGAATCTATCCTTCAGAAGAGGATTGAACTCCTTGAACCAGAACACCATTATGATCATCTTCATCATATTCATAAAACCTTGAGGGTTTCTCTATTCCCTCATCAACCTTCACATTTGTACTTTCTATCATCTTTCTCAGTCTTTTGTTATAACACCGGTATGCTTTGCTTTGAGTAGAGTAACCCAAGAATATTCCTTCATCACTTCTAGCATCAAACTTACCTAGATCTTCATCTCTTTTAATGTAACATTTGCTACCAAAGACTCTGAAATATCTTATAGTAGGAGTAATGCCAAACCAGAGTTCATAAGGGGTCTTACCAGTATTGCTTCTGATTTGAACTCGATTGAGAGTATAGACTATAGTGCTAACAGCTTCTCTCCAATAGATCTGAGGAACATTTGCTTCCATCATCATGGTCCTAGATGCTTCCTGGATGGTCCGGTTCTTCCTCTCCACTCCTCCATTCTGCTGTGGATTCCTAGGAGCAGACAACTGTCTCTTAATTCCATGTTTCTCACAGAACTCTATGAACTCATTGGATGTGAATTCTCCACCTTTATCAGACCTCAGACATTTCAACTTTAATCCTATTTCATTCTCTACCATAGCCTTGAATATTTTGAATTTTTCAAGAGCTTCTGATTTCTCCTTTAGAAAGGTTACCCACATCATCCCGGAATAGTCATCAATTAGCAACATGAAGTATCTATCACCTTGAATACTCCTGGTTCTTGCCAGACCACAAAAATCAGTGTGAACTAAGTCCAATAATCCAATAGAAGACAGTTCCTTGCTTTTGAATGTGACTCTACTTAGCTTACCCAACTGACATTCCTTGCACAAGCTGTTAGTAGGTTTCACCAATTTTGGAAGATCTCTTACAGCCTAACTATTGCTTATCTTGATGATATTATCAAAATTCACATGACACATTCTCCTATGCCATAACCAACTTTGATCAACTTGAACAAATAAACAACTTTTACCAGTGCCAACCAAGTGGAAGATATTACCTTTAGTTTGGGTACTGGATGCAATCTCTGTTCCGAAGCTTTCAAAGATCTTGTATTTCCCATTCTTGAACCAGAGATCATAGCCTTTGTCCACCAACTATCCAACACTGAGAAGATTGTGCTTCAAACCTTCAAATATAGTACATTACCAGTTTTGTTTCTTCCATCAAAAGAAATAGTTCCTCTTCCTCTGATTCAACCAGTAGAATTGTCATCAAACTTTACCACTCCTCCTTCATACCTTTCTAAATCTACAAACTTATTTTTGTCACATGTCATATGGTGAGAGCATCCACTGTCAATGACCCAATCATCCTTCTCTTCAATTTGCGCAGCCAGAGCTCTTTCCACAGTCTTAAGATTGATAGATACAGAGGACATTGGATCTTCTTCCTTGATGGCAATGAACACCCTTCATTTCCAGATTTTTTTCTATCTCTGATTCATCATCTGTTACTCCTTCATTATCATCATCTTCATGTACATAGTAATAGTTCTTTTGGAACCTTGGCTTGTTAGGATTTTTCCTTGAAAATCTTTTCAGACACCTTAAGGCAAAATGACCAATCTTATTGCAGTTAAAACACTTAAAAGGTAATTTTCCTTCATACTTACCGAATCCTCTTGGCAACCTCTTTGCAATAAGGGCTTCAAGTTGAACAATTTCTACTTCTTCTTCTTCCAGATCTTTTCTTGCTTTTTCATACCATGACAATTTCCTTGAAGAATTCTCTCCCGGATCAAGCCTTCGTTTACCTTTAACAGAGGCACTGGCTTTGAATGCAGATTTAGTCTTGGGGGGGTCATCTCCAAACTCTGTCATTTCAAATGCAGCCAATTTCCCAGCTAATTGATCTCTTGTGACAGTTGAATGGGCTCTGAATTCTTCAATGGCAGCAGCCTTGATTTTGTAAGAAGCAGGGAGGGATCTGAGAATTTTACCAACAATCTCATTTTCATCCAAGACTGCACCAGCATTTCTAATTCCGCAAACTAGCTCATTCACTCTTGGCATAAAAGTGGTAATATTTTCATCATCTCTCATCTTCAGTTTTTCAAATTTCCCTTTTAGACTCTGTAACCTTGCACATTTAACATACTGGTCTCCTTCATGCAAAAGTTCTAGTTTATTCCAAATCTCAAAGGCAGTTGGTAGGTCAATAACATTTGAAAGCTCTAAGTCAGATAATGCGCTTAGAAGAGCCTCTTTGGTCCGCAGATTATTTTCAGCATCTGTGATTTCATTTAGGGTTGTCGGACCACCTTGTGGAGGTACATACGCTTTTGTAACCACAGACCAGTACGCCATTCCCATACACTACAAATGACATTTCATGCGGCCTTTCCAAAGAGCAAAGTTGGTTCCATCAAACTTCAGACTATCCTTCTTATAAGATGACATCCTGGATCTCCTCAAGCAGTTAAGCTCCTTTTAGAGGAACTTAGCTCTGATACCAATTGTTAGACTTAGGGCACACAACTGAGAGGGGGGTGAATCAGTTGTGCAAAACTTCCTCTAATTAAACACTTAAATCTTCTTTAGTGATTAGCAGAATATTAATCATGAACCATAATGCATTCAAATCAAAAGCAGAAACATATCAACACATAAGACACCAAGATTTTGACTTGGAAAACCTGGTTAAGGAAAAAACTACGGGGTGATTAACCCAAGAATGTATTCTCTGTTAGAAGAATAGAAAGAATAAAATGGCACATGCCAATTAGGGCTCACTACTCGAGCACACTGCTCACAAGAGGCTCACTGCCTACAAGAGACACACTATCTACAAAAAAATAAGTATCACCTTCATGAACTGGAGAATAGCATCTTCACCATGCTTGAATCAATTCCATTTAAGCCCAATACTTCTGCTCTGCCTTTCGCACTTCTCCTCACTACCACACACTCATCACCACAAGACACACTTTGAAATGACTTCATAATCCCTTATTTATACATGACATCGACTTAGGAACAATCATCTAAGTCAGAAAACACCTACAAGAACATCTGCAAGACGTGTAATATATCCGGTCGGCCAGTCTCAGGAAGAACACTAACATCCGGTGGTTATTATTCAAATATGAACTTTAACTTTAATGTGGACCACCAACATGAACTAGAACTGATCCACAGATCACCACAAGCTTTCCTGAATCACCAAAAACATTCGTACTTCATCTGCTTACTGGAATCCTTCTCTCCTTCATCTGAAACCTCAAGAACATAGTCTGTCATCACTGTCACAAAGGAATAGGTTCTTCCGGACCTTCAAACCACAAACCAATCTACTTGACACTTCACAAGGACGTCCTCAACACTTCCTCAAATCCGCAGAATGGGATAATGCATTACCGGACCTCATCGGACCTATCTGTGTCACTCTGTCACCTCTGGACACCTGCCAGAGCCAGTTCTACTTCAGCGACCATAACTTCTTTAGATCTTCATGCGGACCTCTAAAAACTTGACTGGAGCATCTCAAGACTTATATCTACAAACCCTTTAAACAGCATCCTCTGATCCTCAACCTATCTTAGACTTTTACCTTATTGTCATCACTGTTCTTCACTGTTCCTGATTGAGACTAATTTTCTCAATATCCTCAACACATAGCTCGTCCAATCCTTCTCATTAATGCAACATGAGTATGTTGACATCAATGACAACATCAGTTAAACCCATACTTGCAATAGGAACCTATGTGAGCAGACCTCATATGATGTGTTAGAGACCCTGGAGTGGAAGTTAGAAGTTTGGAGTAAGAATTTCACATACTTTCTTTGAAAAAGTGGCCTAATTTGACCTAATTGTAGTGGGACAATCAAAATTTGGGGTTTTTGTTCCAAAGTAACCCTAGCCATAAATTGGATATGTTGAAAAGGGGCCTAATCGGTATCTAATATGGTTATTGGTTTTTGGGTTTAAGGCATTCTCTAAAAGATATGTTGAATAAACATTGTTTGGAGTGCTACAAGGCAGGATGAAGGTTTGTGTGAGAAACCACCAAAGTTAGGGTTTGAAACTTGCAAAGTTTGTTCATAGTAGTTGTGTTGACATACTCCACCATACTCTACATCAAGTGGTATCATAGCATAGGCTTTGGTCCATAAAGGGAAAAGGTTGAAGTTTGAGAAAGCAAAGATGCCACCAAAAAGAAATCCAACAGCCAGAGAAATAAGAGAGTTGAAGGAACAACATGCCAATGAGTTGAGATGGGTAAAGAAGTCTCAAGAGGTTATCCTAGCCAAACTTGCAGCATTGGAATCTAACCAAAGGAGAGGTATGGCTAGTGGAGACCAAAGTGACCAAGAGGAAGAGGAAGAGGGTGTGAATGAGAACCCTCAAGAAGGAGTCCAAGAGGAAGAGGTGGACCCTGATGAATTTAGAATGGTTAAGATGCTGAAGGCTGTCAAAGGAGATGGTCCTAAAGTGAAAATTGAATTGCCCATGTATGGTGGGATAATGGATAGTGAAGAGGTGCTTGGTTGGATTGATGCCTTGGATAACTATTTTGATTATGAGGAGGTGGCAGAAAATTAGAAGCTGAAACTTGCTAAGACAAAATTGAAAGGTCCTGCCCTATCATGGTGGAACTATGTGCAAGAGGAGAGAGTAAAGAAGGGAAAAACAAAGATAAGCTCATGGGATAGAATGGTAGCTAAGGTGAAAGGACAATTTATGCCTACTAACTATGTAATTCAGACCTTTAGGAAGTTGCAAAACCTAAAATAGAAGGAGTTGGATGTCATGGCATACACTGAAGAGTTCCATAAATTGAGTATTACAGCAGGACATACTAAAGATGAAGTGGAGAAGGTAGAAAGGTACCTAAATGGCTTAAGGTACAACATCCAAGATGAGATTGTTGGAAACAAGGTAGATAACTGAGAAGGGGGGGTGAATCAGTTATCTCAAATATCTTTAGCTTTGTGTTCTTCTTTAATAATTAGTGCAGCATCAAAACATACAAGCATATGTGATCATATGAACAGAAATAAAATCAACACACATAACACAAGGATTTTTACATGGAAAACCCATTATTAAACTCATTACTTATGAGTTGAAATGGTTTAAATGTAAATTGTAGAGATCTCTAATGAAATATACCATGCAATTACAAATAAAAAGAAATAAATATAAGGTCATATATTTTATTGACTCATGCAAGTCACCTATTCAATCATCATCACCTTCCATCTTACTCCAAGGGGTAGTGGCACAAGTGATGCAAGCACAAACCCAAAATGATGAGTAAATCACACTTCCAAATAGATTTCCTCTCATGGAATGCAATGATTGCAAGATATGCAAAAAATGGATTTATTGAAAAGGCTATAGGAAACTTTTGAGAAAATGCAATTGGCATGTGTAAAGCCAAATTCCACAACCTTTGCCAGCATCCTCTCTGTCTCTGCCAAATTAAGATCTTTGGAACAGGGTATGGACAGCCATCAAAACATAAAGGATATAGGAATTTTGTCATATGTTGTAATTGCAGCTACCCTTGTAGACATGTATGCAAAGTGTGGAAGCACAGACAAGGCACGTGGACTGTATCATAAAAACCCTCAAAGCATAAAGGTGTTTAGGGTAAAATTTGGATTGTTTAGTTTAGTGTTTAAATCCTCCTTTCACCTGTTACATTTAAGGACCTTTGGATTGAGTGGCAGAGCACTATCAGATCCTTGGTCACTTACAAATGTAGGGAAACTTGGATTAGGGTATGTGATTATCAATTTTCCTTCTCTTATGCTCAATTACACATCAAAACCCTAATTATACAAATACGGAAGTAAACAGATGAATAATGGAAAATGCTCTTGCAGAAAGATGTAAAATTACAAATGACTATGCACCTATTTTTGGGGTTCTGAGGTGGAAAAGCTAGGGACTAAAGAGCGAGCACCCAAGTCCAAGGCCCTGCTTTTTGTCAGGATCTAGAAACAAGGTCTACAACCTATATCTGTTGTCCTAGAGATTTTCCCATCACAGAATTTTGAGGACTAATGAGTGGGCACCCAAGTCCATGGTGCTCTTTTCTTCTCTGATCTACAATTCTGACACTTCAATATGCCCTCCTACAACTTCACTTTGTCTGCATCATCAACTTGTAACCTACAACCATGAAAACTTTGGGAGGGGGTTGTGGTGTTTAGAGGCTTGCCTCAGTCAAGCCCCAGAGAAACATTTAAACCTTCTAAACACCATTATCAGATAGAGAGTGCATGCCTTCGGAGGCAGAGGGAAAAACCAAATGATAAATGCTCAATAATCACAATAGATGTCACCTTGTAGTTAAGATCTCATGGGAGGAAGAAGATCTTCATTCCATGAGGAGATGGATGCTCAAATATACATACACAAACACATAGACAACACAAATCTACTCTTGCAACATAATGAAAGCCTTGAATCACCTTTAGAACACCATATCTTGCTAGTAATCATCTAGTTTCTAAATGAATACCTAAACATGCTTTTATATGCAACTACAAACACTCCCACCAAGATTTCATAAATTCAAACTTACCATGTCGGCCTAGGGACCAAATAACGGTCATAAACTGACACTTAAAATTTGGGCCTGATTGAAAATAGGGTAGAACTAGGGCGCGGGTGCCCAAGTCCTACCCCTATTTTGGGCAGGGTTAAGCTCAAGGGATCCCCCTCGGCCCCATTTGTCATGATACCTAGGGTTCATTCCATTGGGATGCCAAATTATGATGTAAGATGTCCTAAATGCACACAAAAGACTTAGGAGCTAAGCCTAAAGAGGGAAAAGGCCCCAAGGGGACATTTTCTGACGTTACATTTAGCCCCCACTTTAATGTATGTATAAACACAAGGCCAATATATGCATTAAAGTACAGTCACAAACATAGCAAACACACCAAGTACAAAGAAGACATGCTAATCATATAGAAGACAGTAACAGGAATGCAAAACACAGAGAAGACAGTTATAGTCATGTAGAACACGGAGAATACAGTAAATGCATAGAAGACACATTAATGCATAGAAGACAGGCATGATTTCTTTTCTTTTCTTTTTCTCATATATATGAAATGCAGATGCAAGTATTGGAAAGTACACAAACATCCCATAATGCAGGAAGCACTCATCGCACTAGTCTTTAAACTACATATATGGGGCAACACACATGCAAGACTTCCCAAAATGCAAGAAGCACTCATCGAGCTAGTCTTTAGATTGCATATGGGGCAACAGACACGCCAAACAAAGCAAGCATGTCAAACACACACACTTTGAAGACACGGAGAAAACACGGCAGACAAGAGATGGAGTGTTTCTATTTCTAGGCTCAACACCATCTCAGGCACATTACAGGCACACACCGATGATTGGGCTTCGCCACAACAATCACTGAAGACATGCTTAAGGGTTGAGTTAGTCACAAAACTGCTCCCCGCCTTTGCAGAGGACTTTTGAAAATGATAGGATGATGCAATCTGCTTCAAGAAATACACCATCCCCACCTCTGTAGAGGGCTTAAGATAAAAAAGGATATACATGATATCCTACCTCTACAAAGGGCTTAAATGAATGATTGATTGATTGTAAACAGACTCAGAGTGCAAGATGTACTCAACGCACAAACTGTACTTGAGGACAAACACATTGCTAACATCTACAATAGACAGCTTACCTTATATGCCCCCACCTTAAGGTGGTTGATATCATGCATCAATATCAAGCACGTTAACATAGGAAGAAAACACACAAGGGAACACAAGCTCTTGCAAAGCCCATGCCCCCCGAAGGTGACATGTACTTTATGATCACCAAATGTTCCCACAAACACATCCCTGCAAGAAACATGTTAGTGTCTACAACATCATGATAAACAACAACATCGATGCATATGATTAATCACACAAAGAACCAAGGTTATACCATGAATTTGGAGTTCGAGGATAACCATGGGGCTATATCATGACGCTCTTTGAATCAAGTACCACCAAGACTAGATTCAAAGACAAACAAAGGTGCACAGAGCAGCGGTATTGTTAAGGTTTGTAAATGAGATAGAAATATCATCATAGTCACTACGCAGAAAGCATGAGTGCTTCCACTAGCCAAGCATCAAATAAAATATACAACCCCATCGTCATATTAGGAACTAAGTCCATTTTTTGATTGCTCTCGAAAGGGACACTAGGTCCGCATCATTATAAATGTTTTTCGTCATTTGCCCGCTAGATGGAAACACTAGAGGAAGGGAAACAATAAATAAGAGAGGAGAAACAAGTGTCTTAGGGACAGTCACATAGGAAGGTGCCCCCAAGTCACCAACCGCAATGCTATGTCCATAAGACACAACACATAACAATGAAATCAGAGAGAGAGGCAATATAGAAGAATGATGATACAAATAGAAGAAGGTCACAATAGAGGCAGTCTCCTAGTATCCCGGACCTTATGAGAGAATCAAGGTCATCCCAGGAGGCCTAAACAACACATAACACATCACAGGGGAAGCACATCACAAGAGAGATAAAGGGTTAGAGATACTTACCTGGTAGGATCTTTATATCAGATTTTGGAACTTGCGAACCTCTTGGAGAGGTACTCGATCATGTTGAATGCAAAATTTTAGTGATTCTTATGAGAGTTTTGTTTATTATCACATGATACTTTCTTTGTAACTCCTTGTGTAAATATAACTTTTTGTTGCTTATGAGGAGGGGAACCACTGTTTTCTCTAATTGTTGATAGTTGTCTAACTCTTTTCTGATTTTTATCAAGTTTTCGTTGTTGAATCTTTCTAGCATGGTAATGGGAATCATCTTGTACCATCTTACTCATCTATATTAGTTGTTGTTCTTGCTTTTCTAATGTATTTGATTATCTCCCAATCCATATAAGGATAATAGAGGAGGAACCTCAGCATAAATTCCATTCCTTCATGGACGAGGTGGGTTGTCCACTGGTTTCTCATCTACTTCAATCATTCCCACGATATTATCATAGTCCAAGTAATCATCCTCGTCTATTTCCACTAAACCCTGTTCTAATATATTGGTTTCAGTATGCTTAAGGAATGGATTAGTGAAGATTTGTAAGTTCTAATTCAGTGGAGCAACCAACTTGTTTCCATTATCATTCACACTTAATACCTAGATGACATTTGAATCGATAAGGTCATGTATCTCATGTTTAAGATGCATACATCATTCAGTGTCATGTCCTTACATTCGATGATAATGACAAAAGGCATTAGCATCAAAGTGAGGTCCTTGTTTACTAGGATCAATAGGCTTGATCAGGGGAAGCTTCAGAATGTTATTACTCACAGCTTGATTCATGATAGAATGATAGGACTTAGATATCGGAGTAAACTTTCTTGGTTGATATGATGCTTTCTTTGGATTGGTGATAGCTGAAACATTCAAAAAGTTATTTGTATTTGGTCCATTAACCTTGATGAAGCTCTTGTTATTATTGTTCCTCTTAAAGTTGTTTTGTGATGATCCACCCATGGATTGACCAACTTGAACCGATGAGTTTTGGTTTTCATACTAACTAGATGAAAGTTGATAATCACGAAGGGTGGTGCATAAATGTTGAAAGGAGTTATAATTCATCAAGAGGATCTTATCACGAATACTAGGTTGTAGATTTGTAACAAATATCTTATGAACATCATCATCTTTCATCCGATATTGAATCTGTACATAAAGTCCTTGATACCGACTAATGAACTCAGTCAACTTCTCTTTCGGACCTTGTTTGCATTGAACCAAGTCAATAAGAGTGACTTGGGGTTTGATATTTGCTTGAAAATGTTGTAAAATTTGATCAATCAACTGTAAAAAGGAGTGCATTGAATTTGGAGGCAAAGAGAAAAACCATTCTAAAGCAGTATCTTTGAGAGATCGCGAGAAAAGTTTTGCCAACAAATCCTCTTCAAAATAGAAATTGCTACACATAGTTGTAAATGCTGCCACATGAATATTAGGATCACCTTTTCCACCATATTTTTCAAAGAAGGGAGTCTCAAACCTCTAGGCATAGGGGTTTTCAAGATTGCATAGGATAAGGGATTACGGGCATGATATGTTGGTAGACTAGGCTATGAAGAATTTGTCAGATTTGTTACTTTTCTTGTAAAGCATTCATGCCCTATAAAAGTTGGTTTAGGATGGCATCATTTGGAGATGTGATTTGTTGTGAAGAATTGGAACCAAAGTGAGGAGGTGGTTGAAATTGAGATGTGACGGGTGGAGGCTGGGAATAGGTCAATGGTGGTTGGACATACTGGTAGGTGGAAGATGGTTGGGAATAACTATATGTGATGGGAGGTTGAGAACAATTATTCATAGGAACGATCACATTATGAACCAAGTTCTGATAATCAAATCCCATAGCTTTGTAATTAGTGCCATTAGATACTCCAATACCTATGGTAGCATTACTACAAGCATTCACATCAGTTGTTAAGATCATTGATGTAAAGGTGGATATTCCTGTAGTCGGTATAGGTGAGGAAACTTGAGTATGTGACTATGATGACCTTTTGTTAGTAACTTTTGCACATTCACTCACCGGCATTATATGAGTTTGCACAATATGTGTTAAACCACAAATAACATTAATTCCATCTTGTCCTTATTTTATCAATTCTCTTACATGGTGAATTACAGGTAAGGCCTCTTTAGCTATCCTCTCAGTTTGCACATATTCTTGAAATGCAGCAAGGTCTTTATCAAGCTTATTGACTTGTTCCATAGGTACATGCCCTACTATCTCAATAGTATCCTCAACATCATGAAATACTTAATCTTCCATAGTGGTTGGAGGATGTATAATATCTTGCACAATTTGAGTTTCTCCCTTTGTAAACAAGCTGTTCAAAGGATTATTAGAGGTGGGAATGTCATTTTCTTCAAGAGCACTAGATCCCATTAACCTTTTTCTTATTCTTAGAGGGATATTACTTTTAGGACAGTGGGTCATAAAGCTTATATAAAAGCACACAACACACAATGCACAAACTAAGAGGACAAACCCTAAGAAGATGATATGTTTGAAGGCCAAAAAATGCTTAATTTTTTGTACTTTTTCAATGCAAATAAGTGAAACCAAAGGTTGTTGTAAGGATTTTGATCAAGGGTAGAAAATTATATGTCTGATATCAGTCCAAAACAAAAATAAGATCCTTCACAACACACTCTTGATGCAAATCTAAGATGACGATAAGTCAAAATATAGTGAAAATATGTCAAGATATGTAATTTTTTTCACTAAATCTCGATGCAAAAGAGCATGACAAAGGGTGTTGTGAGGAAAATGATGATGGAAAGAAAATTATATCAGTAATAACAGCCAGTTAATGTAAAAATATCCTTCACAACACACTTTTAGTGCCACTTAAGGTCAAACCCTAGTGAAATTATAGCAAAAATAGGCTTTTTCACAGTTTTTCAACTCCAAGACCTAGAAAAAGGTGTGTTGTAATGAATTTTAGGAGGTGAAGAAAATAAAATAAATTATATCATTCACCTCAATCCATAAAATTTGTCACAACACACTTGGAGTGCAAACTAGGCCAAACCCTAGGGCAAAAATAGCAAAAATGTGTAGTTTTTCACCAAGTTTTCAATACAAGAGGCCAATAAAAAGGTGTTATGAAGATTTTTAGGAGGGGAATAAAATAATTACCCTAATAACAACCAATTAGTGAAAAAATACCCTTCACAACATGCCTATGGTGCAAATTTAGAGAGTCGACAAGGCCAAATCTAGTGAAAATCGATGTTTTTCAAGCCCTAGGTTTGAGATCTTGACACAAAATGCTATATGAACATTTTGAAGTCTGATTTATGATTAAAATTAAGTTTACTTAGATCTGAAAATAAATTCCAAGCTCTAAGATGCAAAATGCAAGTGCAAATTTAATGAAAATGCATGAAAATTGCTAGTTTTTTGTTGAAATTTTCTATGCAAAAATGCAAATATTTGAAATCTAAATGCAAATTTACACTAAAATGCAAGACTACAGCCAAATGCAACTTTTAATTAGTCTCTAAAATCAGTAGAAAAAATTGAAAGAAGATTTTGCATACTAACCCTATATTTTGGAATTACTAGGTTATATGAAAATTGTCAAAATTTCTACAAAACCCTAGCAATTACATGATGAAAATGCAATGCAAATTATTGAATTTTTGTATTTTTCTTTAGTTTATATCAGATCTGATGTAAAAATCATAAATTAGAAAAAATTAGAGTGAATTGATGCAAATTAGAAACCTATATGAAAATACAAGTTAGGGTTTCCAAATTTTTCAAAATTTTTGATTTCTTTGTAATTTTCTCAATGCAATAAGATGAATGACTATATTAATGAATGAAATCAACCCAAATCTAAAGACAAACACTCAACAAGTTGCAATTAAGTCCAAAAACATGGGTTCACCAAAATTTTTAGGGTAAAATTTGGATTGTTTAGTTTAGTATTTAAATCCTCCTTTCACCTGTTACATTCAAGGACCTTCAGATCGAGTGGCAGAGCACTATCAGGTCCTTGGTCACTTAAAAATGTAGGGAAACTTGGATTAGGGTATTTTATTGTCAATTTTCCTTCTCTTATGCTCAATTACACAACAAAACCCTAATTATGTAAATACGGAAGTAAATAGATGAATAACAGAAAATGCTCTTGTAGAAAGATGTAAAATTACAAACAACTGTGCACCTATTTTTAGGGTTTCGAGGCAAAAAAGTTAGGGACTAAAGAGTGGGTGCCCAAGTCCAAGGCCCTACTTTTTGTCAGGATCTGGAAACAAGGTCTACAACATATATCTGTTGTCCCAAAGATTTTCTTGTCATAGAATTTTGAGGACTAATGAGAAAGTGCTCAAGTCCAGGGTGCTCTTTTCTTCTATGATCTACAATTCTAACACTCCAATATGCCCTCCTGCAATTTCACTTTGTCTGCATCATCAACCTATAACCTGCAACCATGAAAACTTTGGGAAGGAGTTGTGGTGTTTAGAGGCTTGCCTTAGTCAAGCCTTGAAGAGACATTCAAGCCTTTCGAACACCATTGTCAAATAGAGAGTGAGTGCCTTTGGAGGTAGAGGGAAAAAATATATGATAAATGCTCAATAATCATAATAGATGTCACCTTGTAGTGAAGATCTCATGGGAGGAAGAAGCTCTTCATTCCATGAGGAGATGGATGCTCAAATCTAAAAACACAAACACATAGACAACACAAATATGCTCTTGCAACACAATCAAAGCCTTGATTCACCTTTAGAATACCATAGCTTGCTAGTAATCATCTAGTTTCTAAATGAATGCCTAAACATGCTTTTATATGCAACTACAAACACTCCCACCAAGATTTCAGAAATCAAACTTACCATGTCAGCCTAGGGACCAAATAATGGTCATAAACCAATAGTTAAATTTGGGCTTGACCCAAAATAAGATAGGACTAGGGCGTGGGTACCCAAGTCCCCCCTATTTTGGGTAGGGTTAAGCTCAAGGGGTCCCCCTAGGCCCCATTTGTCATGATACCTAGGGTTCATTCCATCAGGATGCCAAATTATGATGTAAGATGTCCTAAATGCACACAAAAGACCCGTGAGCTAAACCTAAAGAGGGAAAAGCCCCCAGGGGACATTTTCCAGTGTTACAAAAGAATATAGGATTTTTGTCATATGTTGTAATTGCAGCTACCCTTGTAGACATGTATGCAAAGTGTGGAAGCATAGACAAGGCACGTGGATTGTTTGACCTAACACCTCAAAGAGATGTCCTCTCATGGAATGCAATGATTGCAAGATATGCAGAAAATAGATTTGTTGAAAAGGCTTTAGAAACTTCCAAGTAAATGTAATTGGCACATGTAAAGCCAAATTCAACAACCTTTGCCAGCATCCTCCCTTCCTATGCCAAATTAGGATCTTTAGAATAGGGTATGGGCATCCATCAAAGCATAAAGGATATAGTAATTTTGTCAGATGTTGTAATTGTAGCTACCCTTGTAGACATGTATGCAAAGTGTGGAATCATAGACAAGGCACGTGGATTGTTTGACCTAACACCTCAAAGAGATGTCCTCTCATGGAATGTAATGATTACAAGATATGCAAAAACTAAATTTATTGAAAAGGCTTTAGAAACTTTCAAACAAATGCAATTGGCACGTGTAAAGCCAAATTCCACAACCTTTGCCAGCACCCTCCCTGTCTCTGCCAAATTAGGTTCTTTGGAATAGGGTATGGACAACCATCAAAACATAAAGGATATAGGAATTTTTTCATATGTTGTAATTACAGTTGCCCTTGTAGACATGTATGCAAAGTGTGGAAGCATAGACAAGGAACGTGGACTATTTGACCTAACACCTCAAAGAGATGTCCTCTCATGGAATGCAATGATTTCAAGATATGTAGAAAATGGATTTGTTGAAAAGGCTTTAGAAAATTCCAAGAAAATGCAATTGGCACATGTAAAGCCAAATTCCACAACCTTTGCCAGCATCCTCCCTTCCTGTGCCAAATTAGGATCTTTGGAATAGGGTATGGACAGCCATAAAAGCATAAAGGATATAGTAATTTTGTCAGATGTAATTGTAGCTGCCCTTGTGGACATGTATGCAAAGTGTGGAAGCATAGACAAGGCACATGGACTATTTGACCTAACACCTCAAAGAGATGTCCTCTCATGGAATGCAATGATTACAAGATATGAAGAAAATGGATTTGTTGAAAAGGCTTTAGAAACTTCTGAGCAAATGCAATTGGCACATGTAAATCCAAATTCCACAACATTTGCTAGCATCCTCCCTTCCTTTACCAAATTGGGATCTTTGGAATAGGGTATGGATAGCCATCAAATCATAAAGGATATAGTAATTTTGTCAGATGTTGTAATTGTAGCTATCCTTGTAGACATGTATGCAAAGTGTGGAAGCATAGACAAGGCATGTGGATTGTTTGACATAACACCTCAAAGAGATGTCCTCTCATGGAATGTAATGATTGCAAGATATGCAAAAAATGGAGTTATTGAAAAGGCTTTAGAAACATTCAAGCAAATGCAATTGGCACGTCTAAAGACAAATTCAACAGCCTTTTCCACAATCATCCATGTCTCTACCAAATTAGGATCTTTGGAACAGGGTATGGATAGCCATCAAAACATAAAGGATATAGGAATTTTGTCATATGTTGTAATTGTAGCTACCCTTGTAGACATGTATGCGAAATGTGCAAGCATAGACAAAGCATGTGGACTATTTGATAGAACACCTTAAAGCATAAATGATATAGGATTTTTGTCATATGTTGTAACTGCAGTTGCCCTTGTTGACATGTATGTAAAGTGTGGAAGCATAGACAAGGCACGTGGACTATTTGACCTAACACCTCAAAGAGATGTCCTCTCATGGACTGCAATGATTGCAAGATATGCAGAAAATGGATTTGTTGAAAAGGCTTTAGAAACTTCCAAGAAAATGAAATTGGCACATGTAAAGCCAAATTCCACACCCTTTACCAGCATCCTCCCTTCCTGTGCCAAACTAGGATCTTTGGAACAGGGTATGGACAGCCATCAAAGCATAAAGGATATAGTAATTTTGTCAGATGTTGTAATTGCAGTTGCCCTTGCAGACATGTACGCAAAGTGTGGAAGAATAGACAAGATAGGTGGACTATTTGACCTAACACCTCAAAGAGATGTCCTCTCATGGAATGCAATGATTTCAAGATATGCAAAAAATGGATTTATTGAAAAGGATTTAGAAACTTTTAAGCAAATGCAAATTGCATGTGTAAAGCCAAATTCCATAACCTTTTCCAGCATCCTCCCTGTCTTTGCCAAATTAGGATCTTTTGAACAAGGTATGGATAGACATCAAAGGATAAAGGATATAGGAATTTTGTTAGATGTTGTAATTGCAATTGCCCTTGTAGACATGTTTGGAAATGTGAAAGCATAGACAAGGCACATGGACTATTTAATAGAACACCACAAAGAGATGTGCTCTCATGGAATGCAATGATTGCAAGATATGTAGAAAATGGATTTGTTGAAAGACTTTAGAAACTTTCAAGCAAATGCAATTGGCATGTGTAAAGACAACTTCCACAACCATTACAATCATCCTTCTTGCCTATGCTAAATTAGGATCTTTGGAACAAGGTATGGACAACCATCAAAGCATTAAGCATATAGGAATTTTTCTAGATGTTGTATTTGTAGCTGCCCTTGTAGACATGTATGCAAAGTGTGGAAGCATAGACAAGGCATGTGAATTGTTTGACTTTAGCCCTGCTAGACATGTATGCATAGTGTGGAAGCATAGACAAGGCATGTGAACTGTATGAATTTAACAAGTTGTTATGCCAACCTCCATCATGCTCAAACCCTTGATACAAACTCATTTGCACTAAATACCTCACAAAACACTCAACCATGAAGGACTTCTTAAGATAACTATTAGCATGATAAAATTAGATAAGACCATCAAAAAACTCTCCTTATAAGCCATAGAGATGATGCTACCACCTATCATAAATGATGTTTGGACTCTTGAAGAACCTTTTTCTAAGAATGGGAAATTTGTAACAAATATTTGATGTTGTCATGCAGAATAGTCAGTATCACTCAACCATGATGCATTAACAAAAATGATAATAGTTCAATGCAACATTTAAGAAAACCCATTATATCTCTATGAAATATATGCCATTATAACCTTCAAACAAAGTCCATAGAACTCAATGACATATATGTCATTAGACCCTTCATGCAAGAGTCATGCAAAAGTCATGTATTCTCGATTCAATGTCACTTAACCATAATGCATCAACAAGCACACTAGGAACACTATAAGAGTTTCAATCAACCTTAAAAAAACCCATACAACAAAATGACATATATACCATCAAATCCTTCAAACAAAACCTATATAATGCAATGACATATATTTCATTATAGCCTTCATATAAAGTCATGATCATGCATAAGATTGAATGTCAATAACCATGATGTATGAATAAGAAGACTATGCACACAGTCATATGAGTTTGATGCACACTACCCATGATGCATGCATGACACTTGTATGATATTATGACATATATGCCATTCAACCCTTATGCACACCATATATATATGTCATTCAAAACTTATGCACACCATGTACATATGAGAGAGATAGTGATAGAGACAAAGGGAAATATAGAGACATAGAATAGGTACAAACCATTAAAACCATTTAATCTATCAATACACATAAAATATTTATATACATTAGTCTCGATAAAGTTGTCATGCCCACATTTCCCATGTGGTCACGACATGCAACACACATGTCCTGTCCACATTTGTCATGTGGTCATGACACGAAATATCAAAAAACTTTTCCATGTGTCCCTAGAAACCCCCTCGCAGGCGTCAGCCTGCTCGGTGGCAATACGCATAAGGCATAAACATGTCAATTAGATTTTAGGGAAGAATATTTACCGGTGAAATCCCCTGTGTGATGATAACCGACTAGGGGTTATGCGATGCGATGAGCACCGTTACTAGGGTTAGAATCAATTTAATTCAAAACCCTAAGTTTCCTAAGTAAGTGAAATGATTTTGACAGAATCAAAATTAAACCCTAATTCTAATACACAAATAAAATTGAATATAATAACGCATCCATGATATGATGGTCGCATGATGAAATGGGATGGTAAAATTAGTATCACAAAATGCCATAAAAATAAAACCCTGGATTCTAGGAAAAATTTGACAGCATAATGCATTTTCAACAATTGAAATAAATATTTTAAAAGGAATTCCCATGAAAATAATTAATGCAAAATTTTACATAAATAAAGTGGAAGCATAAATTAATTGATTCCAAGGTCAAATTAAAAATTACCACTTGTTGAAATATAAAAATTTGAATTTAAATAAATGAATAAAAGACCAAATTAAAATCAATATTTAAGCCATTTAATAAATATCATCATGGCATTTATATTTATTAAATTGCCCAAGTAAAAAGGTTAAAAGTGGGGAAGAAATTAAACATCCCTCTTCATTAAAAGTTGATAAAATTAAAAATAAATAAAATCACAAGGTTTTCCCACTAAAGTTAATTTTTTTTAAAAAATAGTAGATAAAATAATAAGGAAGACCAATAATTAAAAGGCAAAAGGAAAAAGAATTTCAATAAGAATCAAATCCCATCCCCACTAAATAAATTTCCCCGTGGAAAATAAAAATCCAAACCACAAAAAGATTTACCTAAATCAACTTAAATAAAAGCAGGTTTGGAGTTCCTTCTATAATGGCTGCCATGAGGGTTTACACATGGAGGTATATATTTGTTTAATATCATACATGATATTCTTTATTTTATTATATATATATATACCACATTGGATGCAGATCTGAGTATCTATTTGATTTATTTATTTTTTTGTTCTAAGAAATTATAGAGGAGATAATAAATGTATATATATATATATATATAAATTTATTTATTTATTTTTGAAATGAATAATACTATCAATCAGAAATAACAACAAAATACTGGCAGGGTCAATGGAGGGGCGACATCCATCAATGGCACTGTTGAGCCAGAACAAATTGCAGGTTGCAGTCTTTTTTTATTTATGAGGAAAGAGGTAAAAGGGGGATGGGGGGTGGATACCCCCCCACCTTTCCACCAAAGAGGTGGGATGCCCCCCCCCCAATTCATTCTTTCTTTTTCTGAAAAAAAAAAACTTAAAACGCTTCAACAAAACGGGCGTCGGCCCTGCGGGTATAAACTGTTTGTTATCTCTTTTCTTTTGGTAAAAAAAATATGAAGTATGCATAGAAATATAAATGCTATTTGGTTTCTGTTATTATTTAAAAAGAACAGTTTGATTTTATATATATATATATATATATATATATATATATATATATATATATATATATATATATATATATATATATATATATATATATATATATATATATATATATATCAATCATATTTACATAGTTATTTAACTAAATAGAATAATTTAGATTTGTAAGACTTATAAGAAACTAATTGTATGTACATTTTTCTTGCAAAATAAAACAAGACAGAATACTATTTCCTCTTTTTTTTTAACAGTAAACTAAAATAGGATATTATGCTATCTCTTTGAACAACTAATTTTTTTTTTTTAACAGCAAGTAAAATAGTAGTCATATACTTTTTTTTTTCTTTAAAACAGCAAGTTATAAGCATTCATTTTCTTTGAAATACACAACAACAATTTATATTCTCATAGGCAGATTTCTATAACACTTAAACACAATACATAGCATCATGAACATCTTTTTGAAAAATAAATAAGAGTAACTCACATTAAAATGTTCCTTTCACACTCCGTCATCCCCCCCCCAATTCATTCATTCTTTTTCTAAAAAAAACAACTTAAAACCCTTCAACAAAACAGGCGTCGGCCCTGCGGGTATAAACTGTTTCTTATCTCTTTTTTTGGTAAAAAAAAATGAAGTATGCATAGAAATATAAATGCTATTTGGTTTTTGTTATTATTTAAAAAAGAACAGTTTGATTATATATATATATATATATAGTTATTTAACTAAATAGAATAATTTAGATTTGTAAGACTTATAAGAAACTAATTGTATATACATTTTTCTTGCAAAATAAAACAAGACAGAATACTATTTCCTCTTTTTTTTACAGTAAACTAAAATAGGATATTATTCTCTCTTTGAATAACTAATTTTTATTTTTTTTACAGCAAGTAAAATCGTAGTCATATACTTTTTTTTTCTTTAAAACAACAAGTTATAAGCATTCATTTTTCTTTGAAATACACAACAATTTATATTCTCATAGGCAGATTTCTATAACACTTAAAAACAATACATAGCATCATGAACATCTTTTTGAAAAATAAATAAGAGTAACTCACATTAAAATGCTCCTTTCACACTCCGTCATCCCCCCCCCCCCCCAATTCATTCTTTCTTTTTCTAAAAAAAACAACTTAAAACCCTTCAACAAAACAGGTGTCGGCCCTGCGAGTATAAACTGTTTGTTATCTCTTTTTTTTGGTAAAAAAAAATGAAGTATGCATAGAAATATAAATGCTATTTGGTTTCTGTTATTATTTAAAAAAGAACAGTTTGATTATATATATATATATATATATCATATTTACATAGTTATTTAACTAAATAGAATAATTTAGATTTGTACAACTTATAAGAAACTAATTGTATGTACATTTTTCTTGCAAAATAAAACAAGACAGAATATTATTTCCTCTTTTTTTTTTACAGTAAACTAAAATAGGATATTATGCTATCTCTTTGAACAACTAATTTTTTTTATTTTTTTTACAGCAAGTAAAATAGTCGTCATATACTTTTTTTCTTTAAAACAGCAAGTTATAAGCATTCATTTTCTTTGAAATACACAACAACAATTTATATTCTCATAGGCAGATTTCTATAACACTTAAACACAATACATAGCATCATGAACATCTTTTTGAAAAATAAATAAGAGTAACTCACATTAAAATGTTCCTTTCACACTCCGTCATCCCCCCCCACCCCCCAATTCATTCTTTCTTTTTCTAAAAAAAACAACTTAAAACCCTTCAACAAAACGGGCATTGGCCCTGCGGGTATAAACTATTTCTTATCTCTTTTTTTTGGTAAAAAAAAATGAAGTATGCATAGAAATATAAATGCTATTTGGTTTCTGTTATTATTTAAAAAAGAACAGTTTGATATATATATATATATATATATATATATATATATATATATCATATTTACATAGTTATTTAACTAAATAGAATAATTTAGATTTGTAAGACTTATAAGAAATTAATTGTATGTACATTTTTCTTTCAAAATAAAACAAGACAGAATACTATTTCCTCTTTTTTTTACAGTAAACTAAAATAGGATATTATGCTATCTCTTTGAATAACTAATTTTTTTTTTTTTTAACAGCAAGTAAAATAGTAGTCATATACTTTTTTTTTCTTTAAAACAGCAAGTTATAAGCATTCATTTTCTTTGAAATACACAACAATTTATATTCTCATAGGCAGATTTCTATAACACTTAAACACAATACATAGCATCATGAACATCTTTTTGAAAAATAAATAAGAGTAACTCACATTAAAATGCTCCTTTCACACTCCATCATCCCCCCGCCCCCCCAATTCATTCTTTCTTTTTCTAAAAAAAACAACTTAAAACCCTTCAACAAAACAGACGTCGGCCCTGCGAGTATAAACTGTTTGTTATCTCTTTTTTTTGGTAAAAAAAAATGAAGTATGCATAGAAATATAAATGCTATTTGGTTTCTGTTATTATTTAAAAAAGAACAGTTTGATTATATATATATATATATATATATATATATATATATATATATATCATATTTACATAGTTATTTAACTAAATAGAATAATTTAGATTTGTAAGACTTATAAGAAACTAATTGTATGTACATTTTTCTTGCAAAATAAAACAAGACAGAATACTATTTCCTCCTTATTTTTATAGTAAACTAAAATAGGATATTATGCTATCTCTTTGAACAACTAATTTTTTTTATTTTTTTTTACAGCAAGTAAAATAGTCGTCATATACTTTTTTTCTTTAAAACAACAAGTTATAAGCATTCATTTTCTTTGAAATACACAACAACAGTTTATATTCTCATAGGCAGATTTCTATAACACTTAAACACAATACATAGCATCATGAACATCTTTTTGAAAAATAAATAAGAGTAACTCACATTAAAATGTTCCTTTCACACACCGTCATCAACCCCCCCCCCCCCCCCCCCCCAATTCATTCTTTCTTTTTCTAAAAAAAAAACAACTTAAAACCCTTCAACAAAACGGGCGTCGGCCCTGCGGGTATAAACTGTTTGTTATCTCTTTTTTTTGGTAAAAAAAAATGAAGTATGCATAGAAATATAAATGCTATTTGGTTTCTGTTATTATTTAAAAAAGAATAGTTTGATTATATATATATCATATTTACATAGTTATTTAACTAATTAGAATAATTTAGATTTGTAAGACTTATAAGAAACTAATTGTATGTACATTTTTCTTGCAAAATAAAACAAGACCGAATATTATTTCCTCTTTTTTTTTACAGTAAACTAAAATAGGATATTATGCTATCTCTTTGAACAACTAATTTTCCTTTTTTTTTTACAGCAAGTAAAATAACAATCATATACTTTTTTTTCTTTAAAACAAGTTATAAGCATTCATTTTCTTTGAAATACACAACAACAATTTATATTCTCATAGGCAGATTTCTATAACACTTAAACACAATACATAGCATCATGAACATCTTTTTGAAAAATAAATAAGAGTAACTCACATTAAAATGTTCCTTTCACACACCGTCATCCACCCCCCCCCCCAATTCATTCTTTCTTTTTCTAAAAAAAAACAACTTAAAACTCTTCAACAAAACGGGCGTTGGCCCTGCGGGTATAAACTGTTTGTTATCTCTTTTTTCTGGTAAAAAAAAATGAAGTATGCATAGAAATATAAATGCTATTTGGTTTCTGTTATTATTTAAAAAAGAATAGTTTGATTATATATATATATATATCATATTTACATAGTTATTTAACTAATTAGAATAATTTAGATTTGTAAGACTTATAAGAAACTAATTGTATGTACATTTTTCTTGCAAAATAAAACAAGACCGAATACTATTTCCTCTCTTTTTTTTTTACAGTAAACTAAAATAGGATATTATGCTATCTCTTTGAACAACTAATTTTCCTTTTTTTTTTACAGCAAGTAAAATAACAGTCATATACTTTTTTTTCTTTAAAACAAGTTATAAGCATTCATTTTCTTTGAAATACACAACAACAATTTATATTCTCATAGGCAGATTTCTATAACACTTAAACACAATACATAGCATCATGAACATCTTTTTGAAAAATAAATAAGAGTAACTCACATTAAAATGTTCCTTTCACACTAATACAATAGGGAGTACTATTTTCTTGACAACTTCAACATTAAGGCCTCCAAGGCCATGGTTTACTTACAGCCAACTAAAATAAGGCAAATGAGATAACAATGAACTTCTCCATACACCATTTTCCTCAATAAAACCTACAATAATACAACACCAAAAATGGGGAACCAAGCCATGAAGGAAAGCCCTCCTCCCTACCATAGACCCCGCTAGTGGGTCACCCTAGAGCTAGGGAGGTAGGATTCACACGGTTGCACACACACACCACAAATAAAGCAATTTTCCCAAACACACAAAAGAATACACCCAAGGATTTGCACAATACTAAACTCATGAAAATGAGTTTGAAGGGGGTAGGGGAGTGGACCCCTCAACTCAAGAGGTCACTCCAAGATCTCAAAATTGATGCAGAGCGTAACGCAACGGAGGCTAACTAACAGGAAGGAAGAGCCAACAACACAAACAGCATGATAAAAATGTCTATCGGCTTAGCATCATCATCATATTTCCTAGAAACACCAACAGCATCATCATATTTCAACAGCATCATCATATTTCGGATGATCGCAATTATCCTCCTGCCGACTACTATTCACCTCCTCCGCCTGTCGCCTATCATCATCATCATGATATTCAACGGGCGCAAACATCCTCCGGTTGCACTGTTCATCGGGTGCCAAACACTAGCGACATCATCATGATATTCAATATCACCTTCGTCAGCAGGATATCCAAATATCCGATTGCTCCAAATATCCTGATGACGATCACCTTCAACACCTTGCCTTCGACGCTCCACTGCCTGACGATACAAGTAACAGCATCATGATCTAACTTATCCGGTTCTCTCGAAACCTCCTGATGATGTTAATACAACTTCCTGCCTACGCTGATACTTAACCACTTAGCGACAACAGGATAAACTCGCATAGAGGGATTTCTTAATATCCTGATGACGATGACGGCATATCCTGATGACGATGACGTCACACATCATCCTGATGAACTCTTCAATACTTAGACAAAAACTAAACTTTCACACCCGCATCTGCTAGCGATACGCGGATGATGAGCTTCTCTGAGAGATGATCCTGACTGCGATATATACACTGAGTATATATCCAACTCAAAACATCCTGATGCACTTGCAACTTGCAAACTTCAATAGTTTCACGACCCGATCCTGATGGCGATGCATTCGCAGATGACGATGCAGCTTGCTCCGGCTGGAAACACACATGCAGACTCCTGTGTATCCGTCCGCTGCATGTAAACACTCAGAACCGCACAATTACATAAAGACAATATGACGACTGGGCCGGATCACCTTCAAACCAAAATCTAACAGTTTATCTTTCTATACCTAGCACATGAGGATGCTAGGCTGATTTACAGCATGCTCCTAACTGATCTCTTGAACAATGCAATGCATAAACAGAAAACACAAATGCAACCTAAGCTATGATACAGGACCATTCCACCGATTTGCAGGATCAACCGGTGGAAGGGTTGAAAGTACCCATTAACTTGCAAACAGAAAGGAAATCAACACAGATACAACTGATCAACTCAAATACTGCAAAAGATGAGATCTTATTCAATTGAGATTCAAATGTCCTGCTTTTACAATTCTGCTTCATAATATCTGGACTGATCACCAGTACAGCATATCACCAATACTACTCTCCTGAACATAACATCTATCAAAATCAATGTGAATTCTATCTAAACCCTAACAGATCGAAGGTATATATAACAAATCCTTCGAGTACTACCAACTCACTTCCCAGCGGCTGGGAGCTTCCAAGCGGCTGGGAGAGAGGACAGCTCAGATAACCTTATCCCGATCTCTAACTGCCTACACATACTCCTATGCTGATCTAATACATAGCATTGGTCCAATGGACCTTATTACATGATAAAGTCAAACATACTAAAAATAGGCTATCCTGTCATCATGCTGATAATTATCCTATATCCTGATCATGTATGTCATCATGCGGACCTATATCCTGATCATGTAGGTCATCATGCGGACCTATAACAAACTAACTGCCTCATGGAGGCCAGCTGTTAGGTAGGTGCCTCTGCACCATACTCCCCAAAAGAAAATAACTCATGTCCCATGAGTTAGGATATGGAAGTCTTCCACCTCTACACTTTGCCTGTGTAATGTTCTGCCCTGTTCCAGCTTTGTCTGCTACTGTCTCTTGGCTGCTCCAAGACTTTTGATCTGTAACTTGCTTTCTGGCAAGTAAATCCTCATGCCTGTCAATGTAGGCTTGCCTCTTACATACCTTGTGTTTGTCAGGTTGTCTGACCAGAACCTCTTTCTGAACTGCCTCTTGAACTTCTGAAATGTTCAACTCTATCTTCCTGTCAATCTTTATAGGACAAGCAATAGTCCCAACTATGACAACATCCCTGTCATTCCTCTCAACTGGTTGCTGTTTACACCCCTGTTTCTGCACCTGCTGCTGACCTCTGTCAGTCACAACTGAAACTTTCTTCAGCTTGTTGTCTTTAACAACTCCTTTCCCTACAGTGTCCTGAACTGCCTTCATGCCTGCTCCTCTAGGCATCTGCACAAATTCCTTCTTTCCCATTAAAATGACTTTGGCTGCCTTCTGTGCTGCAGCTGCTTCCTGTAATGGCATCAACTTAATAGTCTTTCCATCTTTCTAGATGGTATAGGTATTAGCATACCCATCATACATTACCCTCCTATCAAATTGCCATGGTCTACCCAACAGTAGGTGATAACATTCCATGGGCAAAATATCACACAAAATTCTATCCTGATATGCTCCAATCTGGAAATCCACATATGCCTGTTCAGAGACAAAAAGTGAATGACTATCACTCACCCAAGATGCCTTGTAAGGGTGTGGATGTGGAATCCTTTCTAAATGCAGTTTATCCACCATCTCCTGAGATACCATGTTGTCTGTTGAACCAGTATCAATGACAACCTTGCATACCTTACCTTTACTCTTGCATGTGGTTTTGAAAAGAGCTCTTCTTTGCATCAGATCCTTTGAGGCCTGCAAACTAATTCTCCTTAACATCAATGATTCTCCACTCTCTGGATATCCAACATTATCAGCCTCCTGATCCTTTTGATAAATGTTTGGACTCTGCACACTTTTCTCTTCTTTCTCTTCTTGCACAAGTTGTACTCTCTTGTCACTCGTTCTATCATTTCTGGATGATGAACCTTTGTTTTCTGGACATTTGAAGGATGGATGACCAAACTCACCACAGGTGTAACATTTCCCTGAAAATGTAGTAGAACCTCTACCACCTCCAAATCTGCCTTTATTACCTTTCCATCCACCTCTGAAATCAGACTGTCCCTGTCCTTTACCAGTGTCTTCTTGACTTTCATTGGTTTGCCTTGTTCTAAGGGCTGAACCTCTTCCTCTATTGTTTTGCTCTTGTTTTCTTTTCAGCTTTTCTTCCACCTTCAATGCCAACTGGAAACATTTCTGCACTGTATCTGGGTTATGCAGACTTAGATCATCCTGAATATTAAACCTCAATCCATTAAGGTATCTGGCTACCTTCTCTTCTTCACTTTCTTTCACCTTTGTCTTCATACAGAGTTTCATGAATTCTTCTGTATATGAGCTGACATCTAGCTCCTTCTGCTTCAGGTTTTGCTTCCTCTTGTGTAACTGGATACTGTAATCCAATGGAATATAAGCTTCCTTTACCAATTCCATCATCTTCTTCCATGTGGCAACTCTACGTTTTCCTTCCTGCACTCTATCATCTTGAACAAAGTTCCACCATGTCAAGGCAGCTTCTTTCATCTTTGACTGTGCTATCTTCACTCTCTGTTGTTCTGGTATCTCCTCTGTTACAAAGAAATTGTTCAGACAGTCTATCCATTCCATCACTGAATCAGGGTCCATCTTACCTGTAAACACTGGCAAATCCAGCTTCACATCCATGGTTCTCCTCTCCATGGCCTTGAGGGCGTTCATAGTGACCTCTGGTCTACAGGAACGACCTCCTCGCTCCAATTAGGGATCTCTTCTTCTTCCCTATCATCTTCTTTACCAGAACCTACTCTGCTCCTCAACTTTGCTAACTCATCTTTCAACTCCTGATTCTGAGCCTTCACGGCCTTGCTTTCTGCAATCTGTTTCTTCACCAGAACTGCCAACTCAGCGTTGGTCATCCTTGCTGGAACCTCAGATGTTCCTTCTTCGTCTGACATCCTGCTTATCTTTTCCAGAAGATCCTAACCTTGGCTCTGATACCACTATGATGCAGAGCGTAACGCAACGGAGGCTAACTAACAGGAAGGAAGAGCCAACAACACAAACAGCATGATAAAAATGTCTATCGACTCAGCATCATCATCATATTTCCTAGAAACACCAACAGCATCATCATATTTCAACAGCATCATCATATTTCAGATGATTGCAATTATCCTCCTGCCGACTACTATTCACCTCCTCCGCCTGTCGCCTATCATCATCATCATGATATTCAACGGGCGCAAACATCCTCCGGTTGCACTGTTCGTCGGGTGCCAAACACTAGCGGCATCATCATGATATTCAATATCACCTTCGTCAGCAGGATATCCAAATATCCGATTGCTCCAAATATCCTGATGACGATCACCTTCAACACCTTGCCTTCGACGCTCCACTGCCCGACGATACAAGTAACAGCATCATGATCTAACTTATCCGGTTCTCTCGAAACCTCCTGATGATGTTAATACAACTTCCTGCCTACGCCGATACTTAACCACTTAGCGACAACAGGATAAACTTGCATAGAGGGATTTCTTAATATCCTGATGACGATGACGGCATATCCTGATGACGATGACGTCACACATCATCCTGATGAACTCTTCAATACTTAGACAAAAACTGAACTTTCACACCCGCATCTGCTAGCGATACGCGGATGATGAGCTTCTCCGAGAGATGATCCTGACTGCGATATATACACTGAGTATATATCCAACTCAAAACATCCTGATGCACTTGCAACTTGCAAACTTCAACAGTTTCACGACCCGATCCTGATGGCGATGCATTCGCAGATGACGATGCGGCTTGCTCCGGCTGGAAACGCACATGCAGACTCCTGTGTATCCGTTCGCTGCATGTAAACACTCAGAACCGCACAATTACATAAAGACAATATGACGACCGGGCCGGATCACCTTCAAACCAAAATCTAACAGTTTATCTTTCTATACCTAGCACATGAGGATGCTAGGCTGATTTACAGCATGCTCCTAACTGATCTCTTGAACAATGCAATGCATAAACAGAAAACACAAATGCAACCTAAGCTATGATACAGGACCATTCCACCGATTTGCAGGATCAACCGGTGGAAGGGTTGAAAGTACCCATTAACTTGCAAACAGAAAGGAAATCAACACAGATACAACTGATCAACTCAAATACTGCAAAAGATGAGATCTTATTCAATTGAGATTCAAATGTCCTGCTTTTACAATTCTGCTTCACAATATCTGGACTGATCACCAGTACAGCATATCACCAATACTACTCTCCTGAACATAACATCTATCAAAATCAATGTGAATTCTATCTAAACCCTAACAGATCGAAGGTATATATAACAAATCCTTCGAGTACTACCAACTCACTTCCCAGCGGCTGGGAGCTTCCAAGCGGCTGGGAGAGAGGACAGCTCAGATAACCTTATCCCGATCTCTAACTGCCTACACATACTCCTATGCTGATCTAATACATAGCATCGGTCCAATGGACCTTATTACATGATAAAGTCAAACATACTAAAAATAGGCTATCCTGTCATCATGCTGATAATTATCCTATATCCTGATCATGTATGTCATCATGCGGACCTATATCCTGATCATGTAGGTCATCATGCGGACCTATAACAAACTAACTGCCTCATGGAGGCCAGCTGTTAGGTAGGTGCCTCTGCACCAAAAATCACCAAGTCTCAAGGCCTCAAACCATAACCACATAATACATATCTCTGAATGTCTCAAAAGGACTATCATGGTACTCTTGCCATCACAAATGCTCTCAACACCATAGAAAATCCCTCAAGGCTACAAGTAACACAACAATAAGGAGGTGACCTCGAGGAGGTTCACTCTCCCCCACCCCATACCAGTTGAGTCTTACCTCCAAATGGAGGTGCTCTCACCAAACTCCCAACCACACAAAATGAAAACAACCATCAACATAAATTTCACAAACACAAACATAAAATGAAATAAACAAGGGAATATGGCCATAGCCATGGAGCTTACCTTTAAAATCCCTAACAATGGAAGCACATTTGGTGAAGAGCTCCAAGCTTCTCCAACGTGAGAATTAATATTAGAGTACGTAGCAAGAAACAAATACTATACAAAACATTTATAAGCCACGTGGTCTCATTTTTTTTAAATGAAGCAGTAATGAGTTGGCTTTTATTAATTACTAGCACTTGAGGTTCAAGGAATACGCTGATAGGAACAAATGATGAGTTTAGAAACTTTTCAAGCGTGAATTTTTTTATTTTTTTACTTTTACGGCATGAGACAATTCTAAGCACCATAATGTTCACATATAAAAGCATACCAGCTAATGATTTATAAATATCTCTTTTAGGTATGGGTGGTACATACCTTTCTTTCTACTTCAGCGCGGGCCTCTTTAAAACAAGTGAGCGTGGCATAATTGATGTCCACTCGATTCCCAATAAACTTTAACATTGCATTGCTCCAAAAGCCCCCTTTCTCCCAAGCTTCTCCCAATCTCCAAATTTCTCTAACTCCCAAAAAGGACTCCAAGAATAGAAAGAAAAATATCCAAAATGCAAGAACCCCACACTCCTCTTCAAGAGGAGGTAATATAGGCCTTCAAATTTGGCCTTGAGGAATAACAAGGTGACACTTGTCACCTTCTCCTTCCTCATCCTATGCCACTTGCAAGGGAAAGGAAGTGTGAGGGTGACAAGTGTCACCCTCCAATTCCATTCCAATCCTCACCTTATCCACATGTGTGAGAGACCAAGTGGTGAGGTGGCAATTCCCTTCAAGCCTCCATGAGGATAAGGGATGTCATATGGCATCCTCCTATTCTCCAAGATGCTCTCACATGTGTGTGAGAGTCTTGGAGGGAGATTCCACACACTTGGGAGTCTTGGAGACCTCCCAAGTCTTCTTGGTGAAGGGATCCCCAAACTTTGGGAAGGGAGATGGGTCTTTCCCAAAACATGACTCATCTCCCACCCTTAGTCATTTCAAAATTCGTCATTTTGACTAAACCTCAATTTAGAGTGACCAAAAGTGAGTTACCCCAAGGTTTAGTTAGTCAAAATTGACCCTAGACCCATGGGTAACCACCTAGGGTAAGTTTTGGGACACTAAGGTACACCTAGGGAGTCATAAATTCACTTTAAATGGCCCAAAAATGAAAACAATACCAAGTGGTGTAAAATAATAAAAATATACAACACATGATATAAATTATTTTAACAAAAAGGGGTACTACAACAAAATAATAAATCAAACAAGTACTTAAACAACATCCGATCAAACGTGATCCTCATCCCTCTTGGGAATGGATCGGTTTCACAGGGAATAACATATGTGTGAATACTACCTCTAATTTCCCGTGGCCTGGGAATATAATCCTACACAACTAGATCAAGTGTCAATCACATCATGTATAATCATAGCCGAAGCAACTGAAATTAAATTTATGTCATTGCATAAAACATTAATCATTCACAAACATAATTCAAGATTAAATTATATTTTATATCTAATGTCACATAATCATCATCAATTAATGAATCCACATAATGAACTAGAAATCACACCAATAATCATCATCTAATATATCTCGTATGCCAAATCTCATCATAGCATCAAAATATGATCTAATAGAATCACCACATGTCTAATCAATGTCAAACCAGAAATCAGGAGATATAATCTAATTTGCATAATGGAACAATAGTCTCTAAAAGTCTGATAATGTCACCAACTGTAATGTAAAATGATCAAAATAAGGAAGGAAAGTAATCAGCCTCACATCCTCCCCCCCTAAGACTAAACTTCCTCCTGGAAGTTATCAAAAAGGTGAGGATAGAGTGCCCTCAAACTAGCTGCATCCTCCTAAGTAGCTATTACCTCATCGTAATGATCCCACTGGACCCTAACCTGGTCTAGCTCTTGACCTCGAAGGCCTAGCATCCGACGAGCCACTATACAAATTGGCTCCAAAGCCAACTGCCCTTTTGCCTCTACCTGTAGAGCACTCCAGTCCAAGACATGAGATAAATCAGATATATATCACCTTAATACATAACTATGAAAGACATTGTGGATACGTGACACGCTAGGTGGTAATACTAGATGGTAGGCAACAGGTCCTATCTGCTCCAAGATCTCAAAAGGTCCTACAAACCATGGTATGAGCTTAGAGCCCTTTCCATAATGGATTGGACTCTTGTGTGGCCGCACTCTAAGAAATACTCTATTCCCAACTGAGAAGCTCCGATTAAGTCTCTTAGCATTGGCTGAAGTCTCTGCCTAATCAGTGTGACCTACTGCTCCATATCCTGAACCAACTCTCGACCAATGGCAACCTTATCCTCTATCCGATCCCAAGTCAAAGGTGTCCTGCATGGTCTGCCATATAAAGCCTAAAAAGGAGGCATACCCAACGAGTTGTGATGGCCATTATTGTAGGAAAACTCAACCAGATACAGATACTCCTCCCATCTAGACTGATGGTCCATAACATACATATGAAGCATGTCCTCCAACACCTGATTCACCCGCTCTGTTTGTCCATCTGTCTCGAGGTGATATGTAGAACTAAAGTTGAGTTGTGTGCCCAACACCTGCTGCAAAGCTCTCCAAAAGGCTGAAGTGAACATTGAATCCCTGTTAGAAATGATGCGGTGAGGTACCCCATGTAATCTCACAATATCATCCAAGAATACTCTCGCCACTGCTGGTGCATTGTACGTCGTGCGTACAGGTGAGAAATGTGCCACCTTGGTCAACTTGGCAACTGTCACCATGATTGCATCATGGTGATGCGAAGACATAAGAAGACCAACAATGAAATCTATGGAAATGGTGTCCCATTTCCACTCAGGTATCTCGTGAGGGTATAAAAGACCTGTTGGATGCTGATGCTCAACCTTGACCCTCTAGCACTCAAGGCATCATGCAACAAACTCTGTAATATCCCATCTCATACTCACCCAATGGTATAGTTGTCATAGGTCGGCATGCATCTTCTTCACCCCTAGATGTGTCACATATGGTGCTCTATGAGCCTTTAATAACACTACAGTACATAGGTCACCTGCGTGGGGTCCATAGATGCACTGTCGATGACAAAGTAATCCATCTGCCTCAAGTGAGTATCCTGCAAACTTGCCCACAAGGGCCCTTTGTGAACGGATCTCCTGCTGCACATCAAGAAACCACTCATCCTCAGGCAGATGTTGAATAATACGTCCTCTCAAGTCCACACTCAGAGACAAGGTCAAGACCTCATGATGCCTCCGACTCAATGCATCAACAACCATGTTCTCCTTCCCTTTGATGTAGTGGACATCAAAGTCATACTCACAAAGAAACTCCATCCAATGCCACTGACGAGCATTCAGATTCAACTATGTAAATATATACTAAAGGCTGTGATGATATGAATAAAGCTCAAAGTGACAACCCAATAAGAAATGTCTCTAATGAACTAGAGCATGAACCACTACTACTAACTCCAAATCATGAGTGGGGTAGTTTAGCGCATGGGTCTTGAGCTTTCGTGACTCATAGGCAATCGTTCTACCACCCTGCATAAGTATGGCTCCCAAACCCTCAAGTGATACATCTGTGCAAACCATAAAATATGTTGTTAGATCAAGAACCACTAAAATAGGAGCACTGGTAAGATGCTCCTTGAGGACCCCAAAGGCCCTCTCACACTACGCAGTCCATAGAAAACTCTTCCCTTTCCGCTAAAGGGAAGTCATGGGGTGCACCATCTGAGAAAAACCCTTGATAAATCTATGGTAATAACTAGCTAACCCCATAAAACTCCTAACCTTTGTCACACTGGTGGGTGCTGGCCAATCACTGATAGCCCTGATCTTCGATGGATCTACTAAGATTCCATCGCCAGATAGGATGTGCCCCAAATACTGTACCTCTGTCCTGAAAAATGCACACTTCGCCAAGTTCCCATAAAGATTTTGCTCCCTCAAACACTATCGAACCTGACATAGGTGCTCCTCATGCTCCTCCTCAGTCAACAAAAAGATCAATATGTCATCGAGGAAAATAATCATGAATCGATCCAAGTAGGTACGGAACACCCTGTTCATGAGACTCATGAACACTGCAGGGGCATTCGTAAAACCAAAGGGGACCACTGTGAACTCATAGTGGCCATATCAAGTCTGGAAGGTGATCTTATGGATGTCTGCCTCTATGATATGCAATTGATGGTAACTAGACTTCAGGTCAATCTTAGAGAACACCCTGGCTCCCTGCATCTGATTGAAGAGATCATCAATCCTGGGAAGAGGATAACAGTTCTTCACCGTCACCTTATTCAACTACCTATAGTCCATGCATAATTGAAGAGACCCATCCTTCTTCTTCACAAAAATGATAGGAGCGCCCCAAGGTGAAATACTTGTTCAAATGTGCCCCTTCTCGAGCAAGTCCTCAACCTATAACTTGAGCTCTGTGAGCTCATGAGTGGTCATCTTGTAGGGTGCACAAGACACTGGCTCGACACCCGGCACTAAGTCAATACGAAAGTCTACCTCACGATGGGGTGGTGTCCCCAACAACTCTGCTGGAAACACATCGGCAAACTCTCTCAGGTTGGGATGGTCATCCAAAGATGCCTCAGGCTCATCATCTAATCTGTCACTCACTGTAATAGCAAACATTTGGCATCCCTTTCGCATGCAGTGCTTAAGCTGCTGAGCGGATATCATACGCACTACTGTGGGCTTCTGAATGCCCACTATCTCAACTGATATACCATGATCATCTAAGCAGATAATCACCTTTCAGTAATAATCTAGCTTGGCTCGATGAGTCGCAAGCTAGTCCATACCCAAAACCACATCGTAGGATCCTAATGTCATAACTCTAAGGTCAAAAACTATGGCAAAGGGTCCCAAAGATATCTCACAGTCGTGGACTAAGGCATCTACTATCATCTTGGCCCCTGAGGCTAACTCAACCACCCACCTATCACCCTGCCTAGAGGCCACCAGCCTGCAACGCTCCACTAATGATGGAGATATGAAAGAGTCAGTAGCACCAGAGTCAAAGAGAATAGAAATGGGGACACCCCCTATCATACCTGATGTCTCAATCACTGAAGCCTAAAAATTAGCCTAGTGGTTATCAACCGCTGCGAACATACAGTGGGACCTACCCACATCTCCAACCATCTACTCTGATCCTCCTAAATGAGGCTGCCCCCTGCTATAAAGCCCTGTGGACACTCTCTGGCTAGATGTCCCACTCCACCACACACATAACATGGGCCCCTAGCCTGTACCTGTCCAGTCTAGGTCCTACTCGACTGTTGTTGTCCAGATCTACTTGTGGACCCCTGTGAACCCCTGTATGACTACTGCAACCTCGCAGGTCCCGTAGGTGGTCCCTGCTGCCTCTGATCTCTGCACGAGCCCTACTTCTGCCAACCTTGATTATGCCCCCATGTGCCATCTACTATGGCCTGGATCTTTGTAGCTGCTACTGCTATGGGGGCCTAGGAGGTAAGGATGTGGAACTAAATCCTCCTCGCTGAGGTGGCGATGGTGGTCTGCGGTAACTCTATTGATACTATTGCTGCCCATGATCCTGAAACTGAGGGCACGAACTTTACCCTCATCCCTATATCTCCTCAGCTATGTATGCCTTATCAGTAGCATCACTCAATGTCTGGGGGTCTGCCATGTGTATAGGCCCTGCTATGCTATGGTTTAATCTTCTAATAAACTTATGAACCAGGAGTTTCTCATCATGGAGATACTCTGCATATCGAGACAACTCGGTGAATCTACCCTCATACTAAGCAACAGTAAGCCCTCTCTACTGAAGGTCATGAAAATCATCTATGCGACGCTGCCTGTAGTGATCTGATAAATATCATGCATTGAAGCGTTCAATGAAAGTCTCCCATGTGAGTGTGTCCAATGATAGATGGCGCTTGTACTCCTTAGTGTGCCACCAAGTAGCTGCTGCATCTCGCAACAGGTGGACTGCCACATGTGCCTTCATGCTACCCTTGTAAGGATGCAACGCGAAGCATCTGTCTAAGCTGATGAGCCAGGCCTCTGCCTTAGCTCCCTTTGTGGTCCTAATGAATGCAGGAGGATTCAACCTCAACAAATCCTTGATGGGATCTCCTCAGTCTTTGTGCCCTTTGATAGGCTCATCTGCATAATAATCATAAGGCCTATGAACAATCTACTCCACTCGCACTGCCTCCTCACACCTAGCATGGGGTAAGTGCAAAAAGATGGGGGGCCAAAAAGTGGCCAAAAAATTTTCAAAAAAATTTAAGGCAAAACGCGAGCGCGTTATAACATGAGCGCGTTAGAACGCGAGTGCGTTATAACGCGAGTGTGTTATAACGCGCTCGCGTTTTAAACTGCTATTTATAAAAAAAAAACCCCACTGTCATTTCATTTCAATGAGTTTTTCCTCCGCCCGCGGCATAAAACCCTTCCAAAAACGCGCTCGCGTTCTACAAAACGCCGTTCAACACGAAAGATTTGTCAATTCATCACCGAAATGCCGCCGCGACGTTGAGCACGCCAAAGGGGTGAGTTATCTTTATTTTTTTGTTTGAATTTCTTCCTAAATAGGTAGGTTTTTGTTGATTTTTGATGTATATTTTATTAATTGTAGGAAATGTTAATGCACCTCCTCCTCCTCCTCAAAATCCACAAAATCTTGAGGAAGAAATACCTGCAGAACAACAACCTCCTCCATTCATTCCTCGACATGCCCCTGGAACACAAGATAATATAATGGGGGAAATTGAAAACAACAAAAAACAAATTGAAGATATAATTGCAAGGTTGAAAGATCCTTCCACTTCAACCTTGCATAGGTCCACGCTTGCCGAATCTCTTGAGTCTATGTTATCAAATGTAAATTCAATTAGCAAGCAAATAACTAGTTGGACCGATAAAAAGAGAGAGTTTAGAGATTACTATGCAGATAAATTGTCATACCAAGATGTCAAAAAATTACAAATTACAAAAGTAGACTTGTGTTCAATTTTCACAAACCCACAAACAAATCAACCTCCACCCATTACATGCAAGAGGTTCCCTATCCATTGGTGCAACAACCAAGCGATAAGGGACAATTTCAGGCAGAGGTGGTGGATGGTTTTTGACCATCCTCCATGCAATAACAATGAGGTCCCGCAATACTTTTTGAGGAAACTCTACTCCGAGTTTGTCCTCAATAAAGTGCCAAACTATTTTGATATGCGGGACTTCCAGGGTAGAGGTGGGGGCTCAGCACAGGATAGACCAGGGGCACGTCTTGACCCACAGCGGGTAGTGAGACGAGTAATCAGCAGACCAGCCCACGAGCATGTTTCTATCCCTTCCATTGTGAAGGAGAGTGTTGAGGTCGATACACTAAGGTCGATTAGTGCCTTGACCTAGAGCATCATAGAGCATGCCAATCCTGTAACACAGAGTGGGTTGGGAGATAGTGCGAGGAGTAGGGTCCCACCGCATACTTGCCAGGCTTGCGGGTCAGCCTATGGTTATGACCCCATGGACAGTCAGGATGCAGGTGCATAGGCTACATCTGCAGCTGAGCAGATGGTGATGACAGATACCCTCCTGAGTGAGACTTTTGACCTTGATACTCAGGTAAATATTAGCAAGTTTATTGAATTTAATTTATTAAATTTTATTTTTGAAATACAAGATTAACTAATTTAAATTGATGATTTTAATAAAATTTCAGGGTCATAGCGTCGATGCAGTTTTCAGTGGTTCTCCACCTACATTTTTCACTAGATCATCTACTGTCGAGGTATGTAACTAGTAAACAATTATAAATATTACATGTGAATAGCATCATTATATGAATGGTATTCTAATTTCTGATTTTGGATGTTGAATAGGTTAACACTGTAGATTTCATGGCAACACCTGCCAGCGGTGGTGGACTTCAAAGCTTTACGGAGGTAATAAAATAAATAGTTTAATGAATGAATTGTACTTACTAAATTTTTGTATGTGATTTGTGTGTTTTATTGTGTGTACTTCCATGTTTAGATGAGCGTGTGTGTATGTTAGGAGCCATGATTTGCATCACTATTATAGTTTTCGTAATTGAATAATGTTGTTTTATTTCCAGATGATGCAGGCTGCGGATACACCTCCCCATGTTCATAGGGCAATGGAGCAGGGTGTGGCCTCTGCGATTCATAGCTCTATGGCATTGACAGGGGTATGAGGCAGATTAGTAAATTTCAATTTACATTCATTGTTATAGTTGTCTATTTTTTAAAAATCAAAAGATTATTGATTTGAAGTTTAATTTCTATCTGGATGGTTTCTATAGGACATGACATCACCAGGGCCTATTCCTGCTACTGAGGCAAGCGAGGAGATAGATTATATGTTAGTGGTAAGTGATTATTTTGTTAAATGTTTCATTTTTTTATAACATGTAATTTTTATATATTAATATCTATACTTTTTTTTGTAACAGGTAAAGGTGCAGGAAGAACTAAATAGGAGGAGTAGCCCTCAGGTTCGTAGTAGACCACCCACATGCATGTCTCCATCCCCTAGAAGATCAAAGGCTGCTCGTGATTTATTCTCTTCACCAGCTAGAGGGGAATGACTTTTTATTGTGTTCCTTTGTTGTATGCCTATATGGCATTTGTGGACATATATTTTGTATTGTACATAGTTGACATTGTATGCCTATATGGCATTCTTGTAAGCCTATATGGCTATTTTGTATATATGTTATACTTATATCGACAGATATTGATGTATGCGTATATGGATATTTGGTTAATACAAATCTTTTTTATTGATGGCGTCCATACTTGCATTATAAATCCACTTTTGAATGGATATTTGTAGATAGCTACTTCAAATATTTAAAGTCTGATTGTATTACATAGGATGTTTGCATTTTCTTTGATAGGCTTGATAGGCCATGGATTACATGATGGTGTTTGATGGAAAAGTATGGTACTAGAAGACTCTAGTTCATTCTTAATAGGCTTGTGATTGATAATATCTTTGCATGATTGCACTTGATCTTGGATCATGGGCATGTTGTTAGGATTTTGATTGCATTGTGATGTTTGATGGATAGGCATGGTGTAAGTGTAAGATACCCAACTAGTTCTACGAAAAATTTTCCTTACTTAAACACTTTTACTTGCTAACAATTCATCAACTACTTCAATAACATAAAGATATACATCAAGATAACTATTTGAATGAAACAACATTAGAGTTGGGTACTTGTCTTGTTACTTGATTCAATCAACTTGCAATGTATTATTACATGGAAAATGCTTTCAATAGCATGAAGTACAACTCATTCAATGGAAATACAAGGACAGGCCTTGAAGCCTTGATGTTACAATGTCTTCCTTACTTGAGCAACATTTGAAGATTTGGAATGTTCAACTCATCACCTCACAAGGTAGGCACATATTTGAAGGATTTACAGGTTTTTCTGACTTGGGCGCCAAGTTGAGGTGACCTCCTCCTGAAGTTGCGCCTTGTCAACATTAGGCGCCAATTAGAGTTTATGGATGCTCTGGATTGTTTTCAAGAGTAGGTGCCAAAACATTATCATTATGAAACTGTTTTAAATGCCAGGTGCCCAAATGAGCCCTCTGGAGTCTAGGCGCTCCTTTCATGCATTCTATGTTCTAGGTGCCAATTGAAAGGAGTGGAGAACAGGGCAAGCGCCTTCCAAACTAGGTGTTTCCTTGAGGTGACAAGG
Source organism: Cunninghamia lanceolata (assembly GCA_027924645.1). Taxonomy (NCBI): domain Eukaryota; kingdom Viridiplantae; phylum Streptophyta; class Pinopsida; order Cupressales; family Cupressaceae; genus Cunninghamia; species Cunninghamia lanceolata. Next base: position 1,547,935 of record BSBN01000538.1, read on the forward strand.
ACTTAGAAAGTGCGCCTAAGGTGAGCGCCTTGAGTGAAAAGGTCTAACAAACATCTTTGAACCCCCTTTCAAGGTTAGGCGCATTCTGGAGGTGGAAACAAGTAGAAGGTGCGCCTTAGCTTCCTTTGTCAATTCTTGCAAGTCTTTGTTGATTAGGAAGGTGGAATGCTTCATTGTAGAATGAGTGCCTATCTTCTAATGTCCAAACTACTTCTTCTGGCTCACTCTGTGGCTAGGTGCCAGAGCTAAACTATTCACACAAGGGAGTGCACCTAGACTCACTTGATGTTTTCTTACTACTTCAACCCCTGGAAGATGTTCCAAGGTGTTCCCTTTTACAAGCACCTGACCTCCCAAGTTCCTTCATGTGCTATTCCTTGAAGGCGCCAAAACTGAGCTCCAGTGCCATGGGATTGTGCCTAACATCTTTGAAGAGTTTCTAAGCCTTTCGCAAGTTGATATCCCAAACTCATCTTCTAGGCGCAACAGGAGCTTTCCAAAGGAGTTTCCAAGTTTTAGACGCCAAGCGAGGTCATGGGTGAATGGAACTGCGCCTTAGGAGATGACTGGATCCTAAGCGTCAGTCTGGAGTTACAGTGGAATTGATATGCACCTCAACTAGCTTAGGTGCCCATTTGAAGTGATTCCTTTAACACTTCTCTGTCAATCTCAACTGCAAGGATGATCTCCTAATCCAATTTTGATCCTCTGGAGATGCAAATAGCTTTACATTTCACTAGGCGCCATCAATGATGATCATCAACCAAAGCGCATTTCAAAGGTGAGATAGGCAAGTGAGGCACCAAACTAGTCCTTAAGACTTATCTCCTTCTATCAAGTCAATTTCAACTATGTGAGAGAGTTCTATTCTAGGCACAAAATGGAAATGTTTCATCAATTGGTGCATCTTACAAAGCTCCCAATTCTAGGCACCAGAGCCAAAGAGTTTTTCCCAACACATGCACCTGGGCTAGGAATTCACCTAAGAGACATCACTTAGCTTTAAAACTTTCAATCTATAGCCATCTAGGCTAGACGCTCCAATGGAGGATCCTTGAACTCATGCATTGGCGCCTTCTAGTTCTAGGCACCCATTTTGGATGATTCATCCTGATACTAGCGCCCAAAATGACTAGACTCTCTTCATCATCCAATTCACTTAGAAGACTCAAGTTGGAGACTTAGTTGTCTATCCATGTTCTCCGGAAGATTCATTGTACCTCTATGCACTATCTCCTTCAAGGCACTCCTTAAAATCATTGGAAGTGCTCAGGACTTACCTTAGTCCAAAGCACCACAATCCATTCCTTAAAGCACAAAGAATTCTCAAAGGCGCCCCTATTTACCTCTAAGCACTCAAATATCATTTAGATTCAAGGCGCACATTTAGCTCCAAAACGCAAATTTCCATCATCAACCCATCAAGGTGCATCATCTTCCCTTTGTATCCCCTTCAAGGCGCAGACATTCACTTCTTCACACTCAAACTCACTCTTTGGCACCAGAATAGGTGTATAACTTCAAATAAGGCGCTAATCTTAGGTTTCTAAGTACTTAGTTTGATCTTAAGGCTATCCTTCCTCTAAGCACTCTCTTCAACTCCCTCACTGAAGGCCCTCTGTAAGTTTGGGCGCATTTCATCCCAAGGCACTTCAACATCATCCAAGGCGCAAATTCACTCTCCAAGACAAGGTGCAAAAAACCCTATCCTAAGGCGCTCAAATCTTGCTTCTAGACCTAGGCGCACAAACATGAGATTAAGGATCATTCTGGCCAACATCACTTCCCTAAAGGTGCAAAATTGGTGTAGATACATTCCATTTATTAAGGATCATTCTGGCGCCCAAATCTTGTCAAAGCAAAGGATCAATAGGTTCTCTCTAAGGCGCACTCCAGGGTTTGATCTTGCAAGACTTCTCACGTCAAAATTTTGACCAAGACACTCAAGGCACTAGTCTTTATCATCTAACCCTACAGTGCACTTACTCATTATGATATACTCCTCAACTTTGTATTCAACCTTACCCAAGGCGCATATTCACTATAAGGCATTCTCACGTTGTCAAGGCTCAAAGGGCTTCAAGTTGCTAAAGTGTAGAGGTCTAGGCGCATATCTGACTTGAAGCTCAAGGCGCTCCAACCCTCTTGCTCTGGAATTCCTTCTAGGCACTAAGTGACTTCTCCAATTCCTTGAAAACATTTGAAGTGTTTTACCTTCTCAAGGTGCTCCTTCGAACTTGACTCCAAGGTGTTATAATCTCAAAGGTGCTGACATCATCTCAACCAAAGGCGCTCAATGATTCATCCCATATCTAGGTGCTAAAACACTTAATCAACCAAGTCATTCAAGGCGCCATTCAGTAAACTCATCTTCCATGATATTCCTATCAAGGCGCATATCACTTCTCTCATGGGCTTTAGGCGCTCAGTTGAGTGTTTCAATACTACTTAGGTGCCAAATTCATTTTAATGCACCAAACACAAAGAGCTTTCAAACACTGGGCGCTCACAAAGAGTCTTCCAACCTTGGGCGCTAAATTAGGTCTTTGCAACTATCCAAGGCGCATATCTTCGTTTGAACAACTTATGGTGCCAAGACAACTTCTCATTAGGGCGCTCAAAACACTTGTGTTTACATTTGAAGTGCTTTACCTTCTTAAGGTGCTCCAGACTAACCTAACTCCAAGGCGCTCCGGCGCTAAAAACATCATCTCCACTCTAGGCAAAAACATCATCTAACTCCTTAAGGCACTTCACTGTCAAAGTCTGAAGGCGCTCTACCTAGACCTTTCCCCTAGGTGCCAGAACTCCTAAGCGCTCACCAGATAACTCTCTTCTTCAAGGTGCAAATCTTCCTATACTATGATTGCCTCTGAAACACCAATTAACGTGATGTGAGGGTGCAAAGGCTACTCCAATCCTCAGTGAGCGCCTAGTTTAAACAAGGAGAAATAAAGCATTCAAAACTATCCAAACGATCATCCCCTTCCTAATGTCTTCACTACTCCGGAAAACCTTGGCCAAAATGACACATAACAACTCCTATGAGCGCCCTTATGCCCTAGGATCATCTAGTTTGTGCTTCTTGTAATGAGGAGTTCATGTAAGTTTGGAATGAGCGCCTTGAATAAGTGTAAACTAGCCTAGAGAAGGGTATGTGCGCCTTGAGCGCCTTGAGCATTCCAGAGATAACTGTGCGCCTAGAACAATATGAGCGCTCATGATGATGATTAACGCCCTGATGAGACTATGAGCGCCTTGTTCAGGAGATACCTTGTTTGATCATAAAATGCGCCTTGAGTCTTGAAGGTTTTGAGCGCCTAGGTGATTTGGATGTTGGGATGTTGGTATGTGCCCAAGATTGAGGTAAGTGAGCGCTTGTAATGGAGGAGAGCAATGAGATGGAATGTCTTGTAGAGATTGGCACCCAGAGACCCATTTTTGCACCTTTGATGATGACCATTTTTGCATAAGAGTTTAGCGCCCTAGAGTTGTAAACTTTCTTTTTGGGTGCCCCTGAGTGAATGTTGGCACCTTGGACAACTAAATACGCCTTTGATGGAGTGGAGCCCAGAAGGGGAATAGGAGGAAACCCAATCTTCAAGATTCATCAAGCTTCAAAGTTTAGGTCAGAGGTTATCCACTTTATCCAAGGAAGGTGTTATCATCTACACTCCGAGAAGGTAATGTCAAAGGCCATCATGAAGGATCACTTCATCAACTTCAAGTCCTTCAAGTTCAAGTCCTTTCACCTAGCAAGTCCAAGAGAGATTTCTACTCCGATTCATGAAGTAAGCTTATATCATCCTTATCTACTTTGCAAGAAGAAGAAACATTACAAAGTCAATCAAATGAGTTACAAGTACCATACATCCAATTGCAAGGAGTGAACCACCTTAAGGAAAAATAGTTCTCTTGAAGTTACTTCAAATGTCAAAAGGTTTAGCACCTCCAAGTAAGGTCAGAGGTGAGGTTAGAGGTGAAATGCACCTTTGGACCATTCTGGCGCCTTGGATGAAGAACCTATATCTTGAGCCCAAGAGGTAAAATTTGCACCTTAGTGGATTTGGAGAGTTACAGAGATTAGAGAAAAGTGCCTTGAAGACAGAGTTGTTCAAGGCACATGTGTGATTTGGTCAAAAACAGGCGCCTAGAGTGAATATGCTTTCATCCTGACTTAATACACTGCCTCCTTCTGACGATTTTTGGGGCAGCAGAAAACCTTTCACCACGGGCATTCTCTCTACGTGATCCCGTTGCCTTAGACGGAATTTTTTTAAGTGACGCGGTTTTCGGGTAACATCTCGTCAAAGATTGCTACCTTTTTGCACTTTGGACTCTTCAGGGATATCATCGGTACAATGTAGCTCCAACTGTTTCGACATGTTTGGGTGAAAAATAGGACCATGCCTAGCATAAATGTACCCATTCAGACACGTTGGAATAGTCAGTTTGGTCACATCAGGAGCAGGACGAAAGTTACACCCCTTTGCAACTTTACACTGCCTCCTTCTAACAATTTTTGGGGCAACAGAAAACCTGACACCACGGGCAAATGCCTCAGAGCTATAAAAAACCGAGAGAGGTTATTGTAGAGGCACTCTACATGATCCCGTTGCCTCAGATGGAATGTTTCTAAGTGACACAATTTTTGAGTAACATCTCGTCAAAGATTGCTGCCTTTTTGCACTTTGGACTCTTCAGGGATATCGTCGGTACAATGTAGCTCCGACTGTTTCGACATGTTTGGGTGAGAAATAGGACCATGCCTAGCATAAATGTACCCATTCAGACGCGTTGGAATAGTCAGTTTGGTCGCATCAGGAGCAGGATGAAATTTACACCCCTTTGCAACTTTACACTGCCTCCTTCTGACGATTTTTGGGGCAACAGAAAACCTTTCACCACGGGCAAATGCCTCAGAGCTATAAAAAACCGAGAGAGGTTATTGTAGAGGCACTCTACATGATCCCATTGCCTTAGACAAAATGTTTCTAAGTGACACGATTTTTGAGTAACATCTCGTCAAACATTGCTGCCTTTTTGCACTTTGGACTCTTCAGGGATATTGTCGGTACAATGTAGCTCTGATTGTTTCAACATGTTTGGATGAGAAATAGGACCATGCCTAGCATAAATGTACCCATTTGGATGCGTTGGAACAGTCAGTTTGGTCGCATCAGGAGCAGGACGAAAGTTACACCCCTTTGCAACTTTACACTGCCTCCTTCTGACGATTTTTGGGGCAACAGAAAACCTTTCACCACGGGCAAATGCCTAAGGGCTATAAAAAACCGAGAGAGGTTATTGTAGAGGCACTCTATGTGATCCCGTTGCCTCAGACAGAATGTTTCTAAGTGACACAGTTTTTGAGTAACATCTCGTCAAAGATTGCTGCCTTTTTGCACTTTGGACTCTTCAGGGATATCGTCGGTACAATGTAGCTCCGACTGTTTCGACATGTTTGGGTGAAAAATAGGACCATGCCTAGCATAAATGTACCCATTCGGACGCGTTGGAACAGTTAGTTTGGTCGCATCAGGAGCAAGACGAAAGTTACACCCCTTTGCAACTTTACACTGCCTCCTTCTGACGATTTTTGGAGCAACAGAAAACCTTTCACAACGGGCAAATGCCTCAGAGCTATAAAAAACTGAGAGAGGTTATTGTAGAGGCACTCTACGTGATCCCGTTGCCTTAGACGGAATGTTTCTAAGTGACACGATTTTCGAGTAACATCTCGTCAAAGATTGCTGCCTTTTTGCACTTTGGACTCTTCAGGGATATCGTCGGTACAATGTAGCTCCGACTGTTTCGACATGTTTGGGTGAGAAATAGGACCATGCCTAGCATAAATGTACCCACTCGGACGCATTGGAATAGTCAGTTTGGTCGCATCAGGAGCAGGACAAAAGTTACACCCCTTTGCAACTTTACACTGCCTCCTTCTGACGATTTTTGGGGCAGCAAAAAACCTTTCACCATAGGTAAATGCCTCAGAGCTATAAAAAACTGAGAGAGGTTATTGTAGAGGTACTCTACATGATAGCGTTGCCTCAGACGGAATGTTTCTAAGTGACACAGTTTTCGAGTAACATCTCGTCAAAGATTGCAGCCTTTTTGCACTTTGGACTCTTCAGGGATATCGTTGGTACAATGTAGCTCAGACTGTTTCGACATGTTTGGGTGAAAAACAGGACCATGCCTAGCGTAAATGTACCCATCCGAATGTGTTGGAATAGTCAATTTGGTCACATCACGAGCAGGACACCAATTCTCCTTCTTACCACATCCCTTTGATTCGGAGATACCCTTGTGTAATTCTTCCAAAAGTCTTCAATTAGTGATCTCAATGCTTCAACAATTGGTTTATCTTTTCGTGGTAGTCTCCCCGAGAACGCCCATAATTCATTGGCATTAGTGTCCTCAATTCTTTGGCGTCTTCCAACGGCTCTTGATAAAGTTTTCCTATTAATTCTCAATTTTTGACTTGTCTTTCTAATGAGACGAGCTTTCCTTGTTTGACTACTTACTATAGTCGATGTAATCACACGCCGTGTTGCATTACTATCTTTTGTGTGTGAGGTGTTACCCACACTCTCATACGTACTCATTAGATTCTTGACAATAGATTTTTCACTTGAAGCCTCTGATGTTCTCAACCCAAGAATCTTCATGATAGACCTATACTTTATACTTCGCATCATTTCAACGAATAGTTGACATCTTGCAGTCTCATTTAACTTTTCAAAGAACAATCTCCAAATCTTATTAGCATATCTTCTACAAGTGCGTTTTGGAATCTTACCTTCCATTGGCTGCAAAATATTCTCATCAATATCAATCAAATACTTTGGCTTTCTATGCAAAATTCTAGGTGGTGTCAAGTTAGGTAAATTCATCTCAACATTAGGAATTTCATCAATATTTAAATGAGATGGGTTAGATGGCATACCTTCGATCGAAGATGGAATAGATGACATACCTTGAGGTTGAGGTGGGAACGATGGCGTACCTCCTTCATCACATGTGAGTGATGATGTACTCTCAACTTGAGATGTGGTAGATGGTGTCCCTACATGTTGTCTTGCGGTAAAGGATGTGTCTCCAACTATGGTATTCAAATCTCTCGTACCACGAAGTTTTTGCATTCGTTCTCTTTGTGCCGCCAATACCATATCTCTTTGTGATGGTTGTGGTTCCTCTTCAATTGGTATGTCTTCATTTATCGTGTCCAATTTCCTCTTCTCACGAAGTTCCCTCATAGCCATTGCTTTCTTTGCATTCTTAGCTTCTATCTCTTCCTGTGTTGGTTTAATTCTTGATCGTTTCCTCGGCATGACGGAGAATTTGTCTGTAGCATGATAAAGAGACCAATATTAGTTCCTAAGAAATAAATACATGATAATAGTGGGATTGTATTTTTTTTATGTTGTAAAGATTTATTCTTGTATAGTTTGACATCATGGTATGAACTAAGGTTTGTTTATTACACATAATTATTAAAGAGCCCAAGTGTAGAAAATATACATGGCATCATGTGAGATTGTAGGTTACTTTCTTGATTGGGAATGTGTCTATTTTAAACATGTATGATAAAGCATGATAAAGTAATTCAATCCGAAATAAGGAAAATGTAAAGAACATGCATGTAAAGACTTGACATACCTAAAAAATGAAGATTTGAATGGAGAGAGTACACAATTATGTAGTGTTTTTATCTTCTTGCATCAAACTCCTCAACAATTTGAGTTTTTCACCACTTGCTTCCTTTTCAATGTTAAATTCTTAAAATTGAATCAAAATTAACATTGCAATACTACAAAAATTGAAACTTGTATAGATATATATCAAATTTGGTTTGAAAACTATGTTATTTCCTCCTTCTCAAGTTGGCAAAGTAGAAAAGGTGGTGGAAAGATCATGCAAAGGTGGTACAATGTGTCAAATGTGCATGTGAACTTCCCAATAGCATGAAAGCACTTCTTTTTTGTCGGAGCACGCGCAGAATCAGTAAGAAAATAGAGCATGTGGGCTAGATCATGGGGGTAACCACTTTTTTACCGTTTCAGTAGAAATACAAAACGCGAGCGCGTTATAACGCACTCGCATTTTGTCCTTCTATAGATCCCTAATCCCTAAACCCTCAACTCTGATCCCTTGACCCTCAACCCTCAATGTCAAATCCTAATCCCTCAACCCTATCCCTAAACCCTCAACCCTCAATGTCAAATCCTAATCCCTCAACCCTCAACGTCAAATCCTAATCCCTCAACGTCAAATCCTAATCCATCAACCCTCCAACCCTATCCCTAATCCTTACAACCCTCAACCCTAATCCCTCAACCCTTAACTCTAATCCATCAACCCTCAACACTATACCTTAAACCCTAATCCCTTCAACCTCAACCCTATCCCTAAATCCCTGACCCTCAAACCTCAACCCTTGACGTCAAACCCTAATCCCTCAACCCTTAACTCTGATCCCTCATCTCTCAACCCTAACCCTAAACCCTCAACCCTCAACATCAAAACCTAATCCCTCAACCCTCAACCCTAATCTGTCATCCGTCATCCCTCCACACTCTACTTTAACCCTAATTCCTTGACCCTTGACCCTCGAACCTCAACCCTCAACCCTCAACATCAAACCCTAATCCCTCAACCCTTAACTCTAATCCCTCGACCTTCAACCCTGATCCTAAACCCTAAACCCTCAACGCCAAACTCTAATCCCTCAACCCTTCACTCTAATCCCTTAACCCTAAACCCTATCCCTAAACCCTCAACACTATACCTTAAACCCTAATCCCTCAACCCTAACCCTAAACCTTGTCCCTAAACCCTAATCCCTTCAACCTCAACCCTATCCCTAAACCCTTGACCCTCGAACCTCAGCCCTCGACGTCAAACCCTAATCCCTCAACCCTTAACTCTGATCCCTCATCTCTCAACCCTAACCCTAAACCCTCAACCCTCAACATTAAACCCTAATCCCTCAACCCTCAACCCTAATCTATCATCCGTCATCCCTCCACACTCTACTTTAACCCTAATTCCTCAACCCTCAACCCTATCCCTAAACCCTTAACCCTCGAACCTCAACCCTCAACCCTCAACATCAAACCCTAATCCCTCAACCCTTAACTCTAATCCCTCGACCTTCAACCCTGATCCTAAACCCTAAACCCTCAACGCCAAATTCTAATCCCTCGACCCTTCACTCTAATCCCTCAACCCTAAACCCTATCCCTAAACCCTCAACACTATACCTTAAACCCTAATCCCTCAACCCTAACCCTAAACCTTGTCCCTAAACCCTAATCCCTTCAACCTCAACCCTATCCCTAAACCCTTGACCCTTGAACCTCAGCCCTCGACGTCAAACCCTAATCCCTCAACCCTTAACTCTGATCCCTCATCTCTCAACCCTAACCCTAAACCCTCAACCCTCAACATCAAACCCTAATCCCTCAACCCTCAACCCTAATCTATCATCCCTCCACACTCTACTTTAACCCTAATTCCTCGACCCTCAACCCTATCCCTAAACCCTTGACCCTTGAACCTCAACCCTCAACCCTCAACATCAAACCCTAATCCCTCAACCCTTAACTCTAATCCCTCGACCTTCAACCCTGATCCCAAACCCTAAACCCTCAACGCCAAATTCTAATCCCTCGACCCTAAACCCTATCCCTAAACCCTCAACACTATACCTTAAACCATAATCCCTCAACCCTAACCCTAAACCTTGTCCCTAAACCCTAATCCCTTCAACCTCAACCCTATCCCTAAACCCTTGATCCTCGAACCTCAGCCCTCGATGTCAAACCCTAATCCCTCAACCCTTAACTCTGATCCCTCATCTCTCAACCCTAACCCTAAACCCTCAACCCTCAACATCAAACCCTAATCCCTCAACCTTCAACCCTAATCTATCATCCGTCATCCCTCCACACTCTACTTTAACCCTAATTCCTCGACCCTCAACCCTATCCCTAAACCCTTGACCCTCGAACCTCAACCCTCAACCCTCAACATCAAACCCTAATCCCTCAACCCTTAACTCTAATCCCTCGACCTTCAACCCTGATCCTAAACCCTAAACCCTCAACGCCAAATTCTAATCCCTCAACCCTTTACTCTAATCCCTCAACCCTAAACCCTATCCCTAAACCCTCAACACTATACCTTAAACCCTAATCCCTCAACCCTAACCCTAAACCTTGTCCCTAAACCCTAATCCCTTCAACCTCAACCCTATCCCTAAACCCTTGACCCTCGAACCTCAGCCCTCGACGTCAAACCCTAATCCCTCAACCCTTAACTCTGATCCCTCATCTCTCAACCCTAACCCTAAACCCTCAACCCTCAACATCAAACCCTAATCCCTCAACCCTCAACCCTAATCTATCATCCGTCATCCCTCCACACTCTACTTTAACCCTAATTCCTTGACCCTCAACCCTATCCCTAAACCCTTGACCTTCGAACCTTAACCCTCAACCCTTAACATCAAACCCTAATCCCTCAACCCTTAACTCTAATCCCTCGACCTTCAACCCTGATCCTAAACCCTAAACCCTCAACGCCAAATTCTAATCCCTCAACCCTTCATTCTAATCCCTCAACCCTAAACCCTATCCCTAAACCCTAACCCTAAACCTTGTCCCTAAACCCTAATCCCTCAACCCTCAACCCTAATATGTCATCAGTCATCCCTCAACTCTAATCCCTCATTCCTAAACCCTAAACGCTATCCCTATTCCTAGACCCTCAACAGGCTCGATACTATACCTTAAACCCTAATCCCTCTACCATCGACACTCTTATTTAACTCTAATCCCTTGACCATTAACCCTATCCCTCAACCTCAACCCTCAACCCTCAACCCTCAACCCTCAACCCTCAACCCTCAACATTAAACCCTAATTCATCAATCCTAAACCCTAATCCCTCAAACCTAAACCCTATCCCTAAACCATCAACCCTCAACACTATACCTTAAACCCTAATCCCTCAACCCTCAACCCTAAACCTTATCCCTAAACCCTAATCCCTCGACCCTCAACCCTAATCCCTCATCCCTCAACTCTAATCCCTCATCCCTAAACCCTAAATGCTATCCCTATTCCTAAACCCTCAACAGACTCGATACTATACCTTAAACTCTAATCCCTTATCCCTAAACCCTCCAACCCTATCCCTAATCATTATACCCTCCACACTCTACTGTAACCCTAATTCCTCGACCCTCAACCCTATCCCTAAACCCTTGACCCTCGAACCTCAACCCTCAACCCTCAACATCAAACCCTAATCCCTCAACCCTTAACTCTGATCCCTCGACCTTCAACCCTGATCCTAAACCCTAAACCCTCAATGCCAAATTCTAATCCCTCAACCCTTCACTCTAATCCCTCAACCCTAAACCCTATCCCTAAACCCTAACCCTGAACCTTGTCCCTAAACCCTAATCCCTCAACCCTCAACCCTAATCTGTCATCCGTCATCCCTCAACTCTAATCCCTCACTCCTAAACCCTAAATGCTATCCCTATTCCTAGACCCTCAATAGGCTCGATACTATACCTTAAACCCTAATCCCTCTACCATCGACACTCTTATTTAACCCTAATCCCTTGACCATTAACCCTATCCCTCAACCTCAACCCTCAACCCTCAACCCTCAACTCTCAACATTAAACCCTAATTCATCAACCCTAAACCCTAATCCCTCAAACCTAAACCCTATCCCTAAACCATCAACCCTCAACACTATACCTTAAACCCTAATCCCTCAACCCTCAACCCTAAACCTTATCCCTCAACCCTAATCCCTCATCCCTCAACTCTAATCCCTCATCCCTCAACTCTAATCCCTCATCCCTAAACCCTAAATGCTATCCCTATTCCTAAACCCTCAACAGACTCGATACTATACCTTAAACTCTAATCCCTTATCCCTAAACCCTCCAACCCTATCCCTAATCCTTACACCCTCCACACTCTACTTTAACCCTAATCCCTTCAACCTCAACCCTATCCCTAAACCCTTGACCCTCGAACCTCAACCCTCAACCCTCGACGTCAAACCCTATTCCCTCAACCCTTAACTCTGATCCCTCATCTCTCAACCCTAACCCTAAACCCTAAACCCTCAACCCTCAACGTCAAATCCTAATCCCTCAACCCTAAACCCTATCCCTAAACCCTCAACACTATACCTTAAACCCTAATCCCTCAGCCCTCAACCCTAAACCTTATCCCTAAACCCTAATCCCTCAACCCTTAACCCTAATCTGTCATCCCCCAACTCTAATCCTTCATCCCTAAACCCTAAATGCTATCCCTATTTCTACACCCTCAACAGAATCGATACTATACCTTAAACCCTAATCCCTTATCCCTAAACCCTCCAACCCTATCCCTAATCCTTATACCCTCCACACTCTACTTTAACCCTAATTCCTCGACCCTCAACCCTATCCCTAAACCCTTGACCCTCGAACCTCAACCCTCAACCCTCAACGTCAAACCCTAATCCCTCAACCCTTAACTCTGATCCCTCGACCCTCAACACTATACCTTAAACCCTAATCCATATCCCTCAACCCTTAACCCTTAAAACTTAAACCTTATCCCTACACACTCAACACTTGACACTATATCTTAAGCCTTAAACCCTCATCCTTAAAGCCTCAACCCTCAATCCTTAAACCTTAAACCCTAAACCCTATCCCTAATCCGTCTACCCTCAACACTCTAACCCTAACCTCGACATTAAATGCTAATCCGTCAACCCTAAACCCTAATCCTAAACCCTCAACCCTCAACCCTCAACACTATACCTTAAACCCTAATCCCTCAACCCTCAACCCTAAACCTTATCCTTAAACCCTAATCCCTCAACCCTCAACCCTAATCCATCATCCCTCAACTATAATCCCTCATCCCTAATCCCTAAATGCTATCCCTATTCCTAAACTCTCAACAGACTTGATACTATACCTTAAACCCTAATCCCTTATCCCTAAACCCTCCAACCTTATCCCTAATCCTTACACCCTCCACACTCTACTTTAACCCTAATCCCTCGACCCTAAACCCTATCCCTAAACCCTTGACCCTTGAACCTCAACCCTCAACCCTTAATGTCAAACCCTAATCCCTCAACCCTTAACTTTGATCCCTCGACCCTCAACCGTAATCTGTCATCCCTCATCCCTAAACCTTAAACACTATCCCTATTCCTAGACCCTCAACGGGCTCGATACTATACCTTAAACGCTAATCCCTTATGCCTTAACCCTCATGATGAATAACCTTGAATGTAAAAAAATTTGAGTGGGACATAACGCGAGCGCATTATAACGTGCTCGCGTTATGTCAAACATGGCAAAAGACAGACTTGCGGGAAAAAATGTAAGGCAAAACATAACGTGAGCGCGTTATAATGTGCTCGCGTTATTTCTTGCTTTGGGAATCCCAAGCCTTGGGCTTGGGATTTGCTTTGGATTTCCAACCCAAAGGCTTGGAGTGCCTTATGAACAGTCACAGACGTGTTTTTCTATATTCTTCAAAATTTCACATAATTTCATTCGTGCTAACCCTCAGATTTGCACGTGTTTCAAGGTTGAACAAATCGAACACATGGGTAATGTTAGGCTTTCTCTTAGCTATTTGACGATGTGGTTTTTTTCACATTTTAACAATGTTAAGCCTTTCATCTTTAATTTCTTTTGTTTGTGTGTCCGTTTTTATGCAAAAACCACTGTTTGGTCTTTTTTTCATTGTAAAATAACTATTCATTCAAATTTCAAAAAAATTACATATTTAGAAACTAGACTCCATTCTACAAATATTAAAAAAATAAAAAAATGATTTTCAATTAGTTTTCAAAATTTATAGGGGTAGCACGGCCAAAATTCTATTTTTTAGGATGTGTCCACTTTAATAATTAGTAAAAAATCAAATATTCATCAAAAAATTATCAGAAAAATCGGGCATAAACTACATGCTATTAGCTAATTTCTCACCGAAGCGATTTTAAAAATACCAAAAAAAAAGTTGACCTTTTGAGGGAGCCACAAAACATGCTATGTTATGTTTTTTTGACAGAAACAACACCAATTTCTGTGGCTCCCTCTTTTGAACCCCTTAATCTATGCCATTTTCATAACAAAATAGTAGTTTAGAAAGTAGACTCAGAGCACTACGAACATTGTTTTGGTTGCATCTCCAAATTTTGAGTGTAACTATGCTCAATTTCTCATCCAAGGCCAGTATTTCCTGATTTCAGAAAAAAAGTGGCCACTTAAGACCCCTTTTTGGTCCCCCATCTTCTTGCACTTACCCCATGACATGGAGGGCTCCTACTATGGACCCTGTCAGTCGATCCAACCTCCTCTGTCGTTGTATCTAGTACCTCAACATATGGCTCCACATGTGGTGCCTCTCGCGGCTTGATGTAGGGCTCAACACGTGACTCTACTCATGGCTCCACGTGTGGCTCCTCTCGCTGATCAATGCGGGGCTCAACACGTGGCTCTATGTGCGGCTCAACTGTGGCCAGTAGTAGCCTATCTAACACTTCCTATAGAGCCTGCAATATATGTGGCCCAATATCTGGTATAGGTAGGGCCAATAGTGCCTACGGTACCTGTGGGGCTGGCAGTGCCTGCCCCTCAGCTGAAGATTCACTATGAACCTCTACGGACTCTGTGCAGTGGGAACGTGCTTGCCGAACTCGTCGGGAAGGCATCCTACAAAAAATGAGGTAACCACAAATTAGTCAAAGCTGCGGAATAATAATATGCCCTAAACAAGCCCAGTGTTTAAACTTGGGCTCTGATACCAAATGTCATGCCCACATTTCCCATGCGGTCATGACACGCAACACACATGTCATGTCCACATTTGTCATGTGGTCATGACACGAAATATCAAAAAACTTTTCCACGTGTACCTAGAAACCCCCTCGCACTCATCAGTGTGTTGGGTGGCAATACGTATAAGGTGTAAACATGTCAATCAGATTTTGGGGAAGAATATTTATTAGAAAAATCCTCTGCGTGATGATAACCGACTAGGGGGTTATGCGACGCGATGAGTGCCGCTACTAGGGTTAGAATCAATTTAATTCAAAACCCTAAGTTTCCTAGGTGAGTGAAATGATTTCGATGGAATTGAAATCAAACCCTAATTCTAATACACATATAAAATTGAATATAATAACGCATCCATGATATGATGGTCACATAATGAAATGGGATGGTAAAATTAGTATTACAAAAATGCCATAAAAATAAAACCCTGGATTCTAGAAAAAATTTGACAGCATAACGTGTTTTCAACAATTGAAATAAATATTTTAAAAGGAATTCCCATGAAAATAATTAATGCAAAAATTTACATAAATAAAGTGGAAGCATAAATTAACTGATTCCAAGGTCAAATTAAAAATTACCACTTGTTGAAATATAAAAATTCAAATTTAAATAAATGAATAAAAGACCAAATTAAAATCAATATTTAAGCCATTTAATAAATATCATCGTGACATTTATATTTATTAAATCACCCAATTAAAAAGGTTAAAAGTGGGGAAGAAATTAAACATCCCTCTTCATTAAAAGTCGATAAAATTAAAAATAAATAAAATCACAAGGTTTTCCCACTAAAGTTAATTTTAAAAAAAAATAGTAGATAAAATAATAAGGAAGACCAATAATTAAAAGGCAGAGGGAAAAAGAATTTCAATAAGAATCAAAATCCCATCCCCACTAAATAAATTTCCCCATGGAAATTAAAAATCCAAACCACAAAAAGATTTACCTAAATCAACTCAAATAAAAGCACTAGGGAGGGCAAAAATATATTAAAAGGTCTCAAAAGCAAAAGAAAGGGAAACTTAGTTTCCCGTGCACATGGAAACAAAGAAAAAAAGGAAATTTAAATAAAATAAAAACCTCAATTTTCCCTCTCACTCCATCTAACCCTAATATCAAATATTATATTATTTTTCTCAAAGGGAAGCCCTAATTTCTATTTTATTGTTTTCTAAGGCAACCCTAACTTATTCTTGTGTTTTCTCTTCTCCTCTTTGTTTTTGTTTTGCCTCCATAGTTTCTGTGTGTTTCTCTTTTGCAGGTCTGGAGTTCCTTCTACAATGGCCGCCATGAGGGTTTACACACGGAGGTATATATTTATTTAATATCATACATGGTATTATTTATATATATATATACCACATTGGATGTAGATCTGAGTATCTATTTGATTTTTTTTTTTTATAAGAAATTACATAGGAGACAATAAATGTATGTATATATGTATATAAATTTATTTATTTATTTTTGAAATGAATAATAATATCAATCAGAAATAACAACGAAATACTGGCAGGGTCAATGGAGGGGCGACATCCATCAATGGCACCCCTGACCTAGAACAAATCGCAGGTTACAGTCTTTTTTATTTATGAGGAAAGAGGTAAAAGGGGGATGGGGGGTGGATACCCCCCCACCCTTCCACCAAAGAGGTGGGACGGAGGAGTGGGGGGGGTATCCACCCCCCCATCCTCCCACGGCAAGCAACAAAATGGGGGGACGGTGACTTTGTTGTCGTCCCCCCCTCCTAATTCATACTTTCTTTTTCTAAAAAAAACAACTTAAAACCCTTCAACAAAATGGGCGTCAGCCCTGTGGGTATAAATTGTTTGTTATCTCTTTTTTTTTTGTAAAAAAATATGAAGTATGCACATAAATATAAATGATATTTGGTTTCTGTTATTATTTTAAAAAAATAGTTTGATAATATTATATATATATACACACACACACAAATTTACATAAATCTAACAGTAGTTGTAAAATAAATTATTAACCCAATATATATATATATATATATATATATATATACACACACACAATTATTTAACTAAATAGAATAATTTAGATTTGTAAGACTTATAAGAAACTAATTGTATGTACATTTTTCTTGCAAAATAAAACAAGGCAGAATACTATTTCCTCTTCTTTTTTTGATAGTAAACTAAAATATGATATTATGCTATCTCTTGGAACAACTAATTTTCTTTTTTTTTTTTACAGCAAGTAAAATAATAGTCATATACTTTTTTTTCTTTAAAACAGCAAGTTAAAGCATTCATTTTCTTTGAAATACACAACAACAATTTATATTCTCATAGGCAGATTTCTATAACACTTAAACACAATACATAGCATCATGAATATCTTTTTGAAAAACAAATCAGAGTAACTCACATTAAAATGTTCCTTTCACACTAATAAAATAGGGAGTACTATTTTCTTGACAACTTCAACATTAAGGCCTCCAAGGCCATGGTTTACTTACAGCCAACTAAAATAAGGCAAATGAGATAACAATGAACTTCTCCATACACCATTTTCCTCAATAAAACCTGCAGTAATACAACACCAAAAATGGGGAACCAAGCCATGAAGGAAAGCCCTCCTCCCTATCATAGACCTGCTAGTGGGTCACCGCTGATCTAGAGAGGTAGGATTCACACGGTTGCACACACACATCACAAATAAAACAATTTTTCAAACACACAAAAGAATACACCCAAGGATTTGCACGATACTAAACTCAAGAAAATGAGTTTGAAGGGGGTAGGGGAGTGGACCCCTCAACTCAAGAGGTCACTCCAAGATCTCAAAATCACCAAGTCTCAAGGCCTCAAGCCATAACCACATAATACATATCTTCGAATGTCTCAAAAGGACTATCATGGCACTCTTGCCATCAAAAATGCTCTCAACACTATAGAAAAGCCCTCAAGGCTACAAGTAACACAACAATAAGGAGGTGACCTCGAGGAGGTTCACTCTCCCCCACCCCATACTAGTTGAGCCTTACCTCCAAATGAAGGTGCTCTCACCAAACTCCCAACCCACACAAAATGAAAACAACTATGAACATAAATTTCACAAACACAAACATAAAATGAAATAAATAAGGCAATATGGCTATAGCCATGGAGCTTACCTTTAAAAGCCCTAACAATGGAAGCACATTTGGTGAAGAGCTCCAAGCTTCTCTAAGTCTCCCAATCTCCAAATTTCTCTAACTCCCAAAAAGGACTTCAAGAATAGAAAGAAAAATATCCAAAATGCAAGAACCCCACACTCCTCTTCAAGAGGAGGTAATATAGCCCTTCAGATTTGGCCTTAAGGAATGAGAAGGTGACACTTGTCACCTTCTCCTTCCTCATCCCATGCCACTTGCAAGGGAGAGGAAGTGTGAGGGTGACAAGTGTCACCCTCCAATTCCATTTCAATCCTCACCTTATCGACTTGTGCTCTCACACATGTGTGAGAGACCCAGTGGTGAGGTGGCAATTCCCTTCAAGCCTCCATGAGGATAAGGGATGCCATATGGCATCCTCCTATTCTCCAAGAGAGCCATCTCCCTCCAAGATGCTCTCACACGTGTGTGAGAGTTTTGGAGGGAGATCCCACACACTTGGGAGTCTTAGAGACCTCCCAAGTCTTCTTGGTGAAGGGATCCCCAAACTTTGGGAAGGGAGATGGGTCTCTCCCAAAGCATGACTCATCTCCCACCCTTAGTCATTTCAAAATTCGTCACTTTGACTAAACCTCAATTTAGAGTGACCAAAAGTGAGTTACTACAAGGTTTAGTTAGTCAAAATTGACCCTAGACCCATGGGTAACCACCTAGCGTAAGTTTTGGGACATTAAGGTACACCTAGGGAGTCATAAATTCACTTTAAATGGCCCAAAAATAAAAACAATACCAAGTGGTGTAAAACAATAAAAATATACAACACATGATATAAATTATTTTAACAAAAAGGGGTACTAAGACAAAATAATAAATCAAACAAGTACTTAAACAACATCCAATCAAACATGATCCTCATCCCTCTTGGGAATGGATTGGTTTCATAGGGAATAACATATGTGTGAATACTACCTCCGATTTCCTGTGGCTTGGGGATATAATCCTGCACAACTAGATCAAGTGTCAATCACATCATGTATAATCATAGCCGAAGCAACTTAAATTAAATTCATGTCATTGCATACAACATTAATCATTCACAACATAATTCAAGATTAAATTGCATTTTCTATCTAATGTCACATAATCATCATCAATTAATGAATCCACATAATGAACTAGAAATCACACCAATAATAATTATCTAATATATCTCATATGTCAAATCTCATCATAGCATCAAAATATGATCAAATCGAATCACCACATGTCTAATCAATGTCAAACTAGAAATCAGGAGATATAATCTAATCTACATAATGGAACAATAGTCTCTAAAAGTCGGATAATGTCACCAACTGTAATGTAAAATGATCAAAATAAGGAAGGAAAGTAATCAGCCTCACAAAAGCCATGAAGCCATACAAATGTCAACAAAATGTCATACAACATGCCATGATGCCAACATTGTCTCTCAAACTACAAAATGTCATCAATATATAGTCATACAAATTACATTATGAATGTGCCATGTAAAGGCATAAAAAACATCTTCGTCATAGGTAGAAAACACTAAATTATTGAAACATTCAGCCTCTCTTTGTCCAACCATAAATTGAACCTCGATCCCCTGAATTAGTTGTTGCCTTGTGTCATTCTAATCTCCTACATCCCTCACTATTTTGTATTTCAATCTGCATATACAAATTATAAAATTAGATACTAGGGCAGGTGCAAAAAGTTAGGGGGGCAAAAAGTGGCCAATTTTTTTTTAAAAAATTTTAAGACATAATGCGAGTGCATTGTAATGTGCTCGCGTTATGTTTTACTATTAAAAAAAAGGGAAGTTATTGCTCATTTTTTCCTTCCATTTTCTTTGCACCCGTGGCCTGCAAACCCTAAGGAGCGCGCTCATGTTATTGAAGACCAAATTTGACACCAAAATCTCACTAATTCATCACCAAAATGTTGCCATGACCTCGGGGAGGCCAAAGGAGTGAGTTGTTTTTTGTTTTTTGTTTTTTGTGTGAATTTGTTTCTAAATAGGCAGGTTTAAGTTTATTTTTTATGTAAATTTCCTTAATTTACTAGAAATAATAATGCACCTCCTCCTCCTAAAAATCCACAAATACCTGCTAAAAAACAACTTGAACAACAAACTCCTCCATCCATTCCTCGACATGCCCCTGGAACATAAGAAAATGTAATGCGGCAAGTTGAAAACAATAAAAAACAAATTGAAGATATAATTGCAAGGTTGAAGGATCCTACAACTTCAACCTCGCATAGATCCACGCTTGCTCAATCTCTTGAATCTATGTTATCAAATGTAGATTCAATTAGCAAGCAAATATCTAGTTGGGCATAAAAGATGAGAGAATTTAGAGAGTATTATGCAAACAAGTTGTCATATGAGCATGTAAAAAATGAACAAATTACAAAATTGGACTTGTGTTCCATTTTTACAGACCCATGAACAAATCAACATCTACCCCTTACATGCAAGAGGTTCCCTATCCATTGGTGCAGCAACCAAGCGATACGGGATAATTTTGGGCAGAGGTGGTGGATGGTTTTTGACCATCCTCCATGCAACAATAATGAGGTCCCACAATATTTTTTTAGGAAACTCTACTATGAGTTTGTAAAAAACAAAGTGCTAAACTATTTTGATATGCAGTACTTCCATGGTAGAGGTAGGGAGTCAGCATAGGATAGACCAGGCTCACGTGTTGACCCATAGCGACCAACGAGATGAGCACTCGCCAGACCATCCCATGAGAATGTGTCTATCCCTTCCATTAAGAAGGAGAGTGCTAAGGTCGAGACACTTCAGTCCATTAGTGCCTTTACCCAGAGCATCATAGAGCATGCCAGTCCTGCAGCACAGCGTGGGCTGGTGAAGAGTTTGAGGAGTAGGGTTCCACCCCATACTTGTCAGGCTTGCAGGTCAGCCTATGGTTATGGCCCCATGGATAGTCAGGACGCAGGTGCGTAGGCTACATCTGCAGCTGAGCAGATGGTGATGACAGATACCCTCTTGAGTGAGACTTTTAGCCTTGATATTTAGCTAAATGTTTGCAAGTTCATTGAATTTAATTTATTAAATTTCATTTTTGAAATGCAAGATTAACTAATTTAGTTTGATGATTTTAATGAAATTTTAGGGTCATAGTGTTGATGCAGTTTTCAGCGGATCTCCACCTGCATATTACACTAGGACATCTACTGTTGGGGTATGTAACTAGTAAACAATTATAAATATTACATGTGTTTAGCATCGTTATATGAATGTTATTCTAATATCTAATTTTGGATACATTAAATAAGTTAATATTGGAGATTTCACAGCAACACCTACCAGTGGTGGTGGACTTCAAAGCTTCATGGAGGTAATAAAATAAATAGTTTAATTAATGAATTGTACTTACTAGATTTTTGTATTTTATATTCATATCATTGATTACATTTCATTGCACATCTTTCAAACTCAAAGCATTACTAGACATTGCATAACTAATAACTAGATGTTGATAGATGACAAAATTTCAATTACAATATAGTTATTTGAAAAAATGCCTCAAAGAAATGTGGTCTCATGGAATGCCATGACAAGAAAATGCATAGACAAGGACATCACCATGAGACCACATTTCTTTGAGGCATCTTTTCAAATAGTTCACTGCCTTGTCTATGCTACCACATTTTCCATACATGTCTACCAAAGCATGTTGATCCCCTCCACACTATTCTTTGACAAATTCTCTGTAATAAACTCATCCAATTACCACCAATTAAACCATAGGACATGACACCAGAGAGGGGTATGAGCCTATGACATCTTATATAGCATATGATTGACTCCAACATCATCTAGGTCCCTCCTTTGTTGACTCTAAAATTCCTCATGATGGTAATGTCTTCAGCATTTCTCATAGCCCATACCAACTAGTTGTTACCTTAAGACACTTCTCCTTAGATTATTTTTTGTCAACCCCTTCTGGTCCACCTCAACCTCATACCAATTCCCTCTTTCACCTTTACCTATCTTATGCCTCTAAATGCATTGTTGCCCCAACCCCACAACCTCTTTCTATTACTTCACCTACTCCACTAGCTATGCCCCTATCTTCCCCACCATATATCCACCTATTACTACTTCACCTTCCTCATTGACTTCTATCTCCCCTCTAACACCCCTCCAAGATAAAGTAAAAGAAAAGGTGTAGGACCTTTCCCCATCCACTTCTAAAAGTAGGCCTAAGAAACTTCCCCAACACTACAACCCACCTACTAACCAACCCATATCTACCCTACCTATTTCCTAATATACCCCTACCAGACATCGTAGACCTAGTTTGCTTCCAACCCACCCCTTGACAAACCTCAAGACAAAGAAAATGATAAGAAATTTTCAAAATAAGGTTTTTCTTCTCCTATCTAGTATCTTTCATCCCTCCTATTATCCCACAAACTCTTGATATTCCTCCTTCCTCTAAACCCATAAACTTACCTAATGTCTATGTGATTTCATGTTTAGGCATTGTCTCGTAAACCCACAAACTCTATCTTAGGCATTGTCCTACCTTCATGACTACCAAACAAACAAAAATTTGAGCACAACCCTACCCCACCCTACCACCAACCTAAACCTAAACTAACACCTTCACTCCCTCTCTGACTTCTTAAACCTAAAATTTGATGCTACTATGGTCCCTCCTTTATTGACCCTTATACCGCACAATAGTCATGAATCTTCATCTAATTTGTATATATGCATGTGACTTGTGTGTTTTATTGTGTGTACTTCCATGTTTAGGTGAACGTGTGTATATGTTAGGAGCCATGACTTGCATCACTATTATAGTTTTCTTAATTGAATAATGTTGTTTTATTTTCATAACCATCGAGCTCTATGGGCATGTCTTGCATACTCATACACTATACTGTCACAAAATATAGGCATAAACTGATACACTGGAATCTTTTCAATAACCAATTCACACCTCTTTGTTTCTTTACCATCTTTTGTATTGTATGCCACTATTTTATACTTGCCAAACTCTACTAGTTCATTTCCAACAGCATGTGTTCTTTCCCTATGTTCGGCATACCTTGCAAGCCACCACAATGCTGACATGTGCTATCCAAGCATAATTTCCTATAGAATATTTGACCTTCCTCTCTTTCACATAAAATTCTCGATATGAAGTCTCTTGAAGATGTTGGTGGGGTATGTATGCCACAATCCTACAAAACATTGTTAGTATGCAAATCTAAACGTATAGACCAATAAACATCAAAATGGTTAGAAAATTCAATATGTAATATACAACAAGTAGTGCGTGTGTGATTTATCTTGACATAGAAAGGTTTTAGCATTTCAAAATATCTTTGACAAATTTTGATTTGAGTATACATCTCTAGAAATTTACCAAAAAACTGTGTTTGAGTCATATCAAAAAAATGCTTTGGATGTGGCTCACGATTCCGACTACCGATTCTCCTTCTTATCACATCCCTTTGATTCAAACATACCCTTGTGTAATTCTTTCAAAAGTCTTCAATTAGTGATCTCAATGCTTCAACAATTGGTTTATCTTTTTGTGGTAGTCTCCCTGAGAATGCCCATAATTCATTGGCATTGGTTTCCTCAATTCTTTGGCACCTTCCAACGGCTCTTGATAAAGTTTTCCTAATAATTCTCAATGCTTAACTTGTCTTTCTAATGAGATGAGAATTCCTCATTTGACTACTTACTATAGTCGATGTAATGACATGCCGTGTTGCATTACTATCTTTTGTGCATGAGGTGTTACCCACACTCTCATATGCACTTATTAGATTCTTGACAATAGATATTTCACTTGAAGCCTCTGATGTTCTCAACCCAAGAATCTTCATGATGGACCTATACTTTATACTTCGCATCATTTCAATGAATAGTTGACATCTTGTGGTCTCATTTAACTTTTCAAAGAACAATCTCCAAATCTTATGAGCATATCTTCTACAAGTGCATTTTGGAATCTTACCTTCCATTGGCTGCAAAATATTCTCATCAATATCATTCAAATACCTTTGATCGAAAATGGAATAGATGACATACCTTAGAATTTTCATCAATATTTAAATGAGATAGGCTAGATGACATACCTTCGATCGAAGATGGAATAGATGACATACCTTGAGGTTGAGGTGGGAACAATGGTGTACCTTCTTCCTCACATGCAACTGATGATGTACTCTCAACTTGATATGTGGTAGATGGTGTCCCTACATGTTGACTTGCAGTAGAGGACGTGTCTCCAACTATGGTATTCAAATCTCTCATAGCATGAAGTTTTTGCATTCGTTCCCTTTGTGTCAGCAATACCATATCTCTTTTTGATGGTTGTAATTCCTCTTCAATTGGCATGTCTTCATTTATCGTGTCAAATTTCCTCTTCTCATGAAGTTCCTTCATAGCCATTGCTTTCTTTGCATTCTTAGCTTCTATCTCTTCCTATATTGTTTTAATTCTTGATCATTTCCTTGGCATGACAAAGAATTTATCTATAGCATGATAAAGAGACAAATATTAGTTCCTAAGAAATGAATCCATACAAATAACTAAAATATATGTCATTCATGTTGGATCTAGGGCATACAACTGAGAGGGGGGGGTGAATCAGTTGTATAGAACTTGTTCTCTTTCAAACACTTAATTCTCTGTTGTTAGTTAGCAGCATATCAAATAATCATTCATGGAAGCACAATACATAAACACAAGAACAGATAAGCATCAACACATTGAACACCAAGATTTTGACGTGGAAAACCCGGTTAAGGGAAAAACCACGGGGTGATTAACCCAAGAATTATTCTCTGTTAGAAGAATAAGGAAAAATGAATGGCACATGCCAATAAGGGCTCACTGCCCGAGCACACTGCTCACAAAGAGGCCCACTGCCTACAAGGAGACACACTGTCTACAGAGTGATAAAAATCACAGTCTTGAACTGGAGAATGACATCTCTACCATGTCCGGATCAGTTCCAATTAAGCCCAACAATCTCTGCTCTGCCTTTCGCACCTTTCTTCGCTACACCTTACACATCCACATACTCCTTCACTGAAATGAATTCACAAATCATTATTTATACAAGACATCGACTTAGGAACAAGCATCTAAGTCGGCAAACAACCATAGGAGTATCCGCAAGATGAATAACACATCCGGTCGGCTATACAGAGCAATAACTTCATCCGGAAGAATAACTTCAATTCCGGGCTCTACCATCAATGCGGACCAACAACACAACCTAAACATGATTCAGGAACCTTCACAAGTCTGTCTGAATGTCCGGATACATCCGCACTTTCTCTGCTTACTGGGATCTCTTGTCTTCCTCATCCGGAACTTCAAGAACACAGTCTGTCGCCACTGTCATAATGCAGGAGGTACATCCGGACCTCCAAATTACACACAAATCAGGATGAAACATCACAAGGACATATAAAACACTCCTTCCAATCCGCAGATTATGATAATACAATTCCGGACCTCACCGGACCTTTTTGTGATCCTCTGTCACCTCCGGATACTTGCCGGACCCGGTTCTATACCGGCAGCCATAACTCCTTCAGATCTTCATGCGGACCTCTGAAATCTTAACTGTAGCATCTTAAGACTCATATCTACTAACCCTTTAATCCGCATCCTCCGGTTCTCATCCTATACAGTATATTTACCTTCTTCTCATCACTGTTCTTCACTGTTCCTGACTGAGGCTAATTTTCTCAATATCCTCAGCACAAAGCTCATCAAATCCTTCTTGTCAATGCAGTGTGAGTATGTTGACATCAATGACAACAATGGCTCACCTCATACTTGCAACAATCTCCCCCTTTGTCATTGATGGCAACATATGATGTGAAAAACCATCAAGACAAGAACTTCTCTTTTCTGTCACAGCTCCCCCTATCAACAACAACTCCTCACATGTCTTCCTTTGCTGCTCCCCCTTTGATCATCAACCACTTGTTTTTCACATGTCTTCTCTCCCCCTTTGACATCAATGGCAAAGGGCTCATACTTGCAACTCTCATGCATCAGAATAATACCAGCTGCTCCCCCTTAGTTGCAGCTCCCCATTAGTCCGGATCACAAGATATGACTGTGATAGCCACCGGACTGATGCACATCAGTGCATCTTAGTTCATCACCGGAGGGGCCATGACCCCTAACTTCTCCCGGAGATATTCAAAAGAGTCCTTGGGAAGAGGTTTTGTAAAGATATCTGCAATCTGATCCTTGGAGGGAACATACTCCAATCTGACTTCTTCCTTGTTTACTTGTTCTCTCAAAAAGTGAAATTTGATAGATATGTGCTTAGTCTTAGAATGCAATACCGGATTCTTGGAAATATTAATTGCACTTGAATTATCACAGAAAATTGTGATAGGCTCCTCATATTCAACTTGGATGTCTCTTAGCATCTGCTTCATCCACAAGATTTGAGTGCAACTACCTGCTGCTGCAATGTATTCTGCTTCAGTTGTAGACAGAGATATTGCATCTTGTTTCTTGCTTAGCCAAGAAACCAATCTCTTCCCCAAAAAGAATGCTCCACCACTAGTGCTCTTCCGGTCATCCACATCTCCTGCCCAATCTGCATCTGTGTAAGCATGAAGAGAAAAATCCGGATCTCTAGGATACCATAGACCATACTCAACTGTCCCTTTCAAGTATCTAAAAATTCTTTTGATTGCCATAACATGAGATTCTCTAGGATCAGCCTGGAATCTTGCCACAAGACCAACAGCTTGCATTATATCTGGTCTAGTTTGAGTGAGATACAACAATCCACCAATCATTGATCTATACTTTGTCTGATCTGCCTTTGGAGAATCATCATCTTTGCTTAACTTACATCCGGTTGCCATAGGAGTGTTCATAGGCTTTGAGTCTTCCATACCAAATTTCTTTAACAATTCTTTCACATATTTGGTCTGAGAAATGAAGATCCCTTCTTTTGTTTGAGTAATTTGCAGACCCAAGAAGAAATTCATTTCACCAAGCATAGACATTTCAAACTCACTTTTCATCTGATTTGCAAAAGTTTTACACATACTATCTCTTCCTCCAAAAATGATATCATCCACAAACACTTCAACAATCAGAATGTTTTCATGATCAATTTTGAAATATAAGTTGCTGTCAGCAGTACCTTTGTTGAATCCAATCTGCACAAGATGCTTATCCAACCTTTCATACCATGCTCTTGGGGCTTGCTTCAATCCATACAAAGCTTTCTTCAACTTGCAGACCATATCATTATTATCAGACAATTGAAATCCATCCGGTTGTTCAATGTAGACTTCTTCTTCCAGATCACCATTTAAGAAGGCAGACTTGACATCCATCTGATATACCTTGAAATCTTTGAAGGCAGCAAATGCAAGAAGTAATCTGACTGCTTCAATTCTTGCTACCGGAGCAAAAGTCTCTTCAAAGTCAATTCCTTCTATTTGAGAGTAGCCTTTGCAGACCAATCTAGCTTTGTTTCTGATTACTTCACCAGCTTCATTTAGTTTGTTCCGGAAGACCCACTTGGTTCCAATTACATTCCTGTCTCTAGGTCTGGGAACAAGATCCCAAGTATGATTTTTCTCAATTTGCATCAGTTCATCTTCCATTGCTTTGGTCCAATTTTCATCATTGCAGGCTTCATTTATTGTTTTAGGTTCAATCCTTGAAATCAGACAACATTCATTCTGATCTTGAGCAATATTCCTTCTAGTTTGTACACCTTTGCTTCTGTCACCTATGATCTGATCTTCAGAGTGATTCAGTTTTACATATCTTGGAATTTTGGGAGTATCCAGTACTGCTGTTTCTTGATCAGGCTCATTTAAACCTAACTCCTCTTCCTGATTTACCGGATCAGGCTGACTCTGTTTCACCGGAGAGGATTGAGTTCCTTGAACACTATCTTGGTCATCTTCATCAAATTCATAAAATCTTGAAGGCTTCTCAATTCCTTCATCAACCTTTACATTGGTACTTTCTATCATCTTCCTCAATCTCTTATTGTAACACCGATATGCTTTGCTTTGAGTGGAGTAGCCCAAGAAAATTCCTTCATCACTTCTAGCATCAAACTTTCCTAGATCTTCATCTCTTTTAATATAACACTTGCTACCAAATACCCTGAAATATTTCACAGTAGGAGTGATGTCAAACCAAAGTTCATAGGGGGTCTTACCGGTGTTGTTTCTGATTTGAACTCGATTGAGAGTGTAGACTGCAGTGCTGATAGCTTCTTTCCAAAACATTTGAGGAACATTTGCTTCCAACATCATTGTCCTAGCAGCTTCCTGGATGGTCCGGTTCTTTCTCTCAACTACTCCATTCTGCTGTGGAGTCCTAGGAGCAGACAACTGTCTCCTTATACCCTGTTTCTCACAAAAGTCAATGAATTCACCAGATGTAAATTCACCACCTCTATCAGACCTTAGACACTTTAGTTTCAATCCGGTTTGATTCTCCACCATAGCTTTGAAGATTTTGAACTTCTCAAAAGCTTCTGATTTTTCTTTCAGAAAGGTAACCCACATCATCCGGGAATGATCATCAATTAACAACATGAAATATCTATCACCTTGCAGACTCTTGATTCTTGTCGGACCACATAGATCAGTATGTACTAATTCCAACAATCCGGTAGAAGACTGATCTTTGCTTTTAAAAGAGACTCTGCTTTGTTTGCCTAACTGACATTCTTTACACACACTGTTTGTAGGTTTTATCAACTTTGGAAGATCTCTCACAGCCTGAGTATTGCTTATTTTGATGATGTTATCAAAATTTACATGACACATTCTTCTATGCCATAACCAACTCTGATCAATTTGAACAAACAAACAACTTTTATTTGAACCAACCAGATGAAAGATGTTACCTCTTGTCTGAGTACCGGATGCAATTTCAGTTCCGGAGCTTGTAAAGATTCTGCATTTTCCATTCTTGAACCGGAGATCATAGCCTTTGTCCACTAACTGACCAACACTGAGAAGATTGTGCTTCAATCCTTCAACATATAGTACATTACCTGTTTTGCTCTTACCATCAAAGGAAATAGTTCCCCTACCTCTGATTCTGCCAGCAGAATTGTCACCAAACTTTACCATTCCTCCTTCATATCTTTCCAAATCTAAGAACTTATTCTTGTCACCAGTCATATGGTGAGAGCATCCACTGTCAATAACCCAATCATCCTTTTCTTCCACTTGAGCAGCCAAGGCTTTTTCAACAACTTTGTGATTGACAGATTCAGAGAGCAAGGAATCTTCTTCCTTGATGGCTATAAACACCCACTCATTTCCGGATTTGCTTCCTGGATCTGATTCATCATCTGTTACTCCTTCATTATCATCTTCTTCATGAACATAATAGCAATTCTTTTGAAACCTTTGTCTGTGAGTATTAGATCTTGCAGATCTCTCCGGACATCTTGAGGCAAAATGACCAATCTTATTGCAGTTAAAACACTTAAAGGGTAGTTTTCCTTCATACTTACCGGATCCTCTTGGCAGTCTCTTTGCAATGAGGGCTTCAAGTTGAGCTGTTTCTGCTTCTTCTTCTTCCATGTCTCTTCTTGCTTGATCATACCATGACATTTTCCTTGATGAGTTTTCACCCGGATCAAATCTCTGTTTGCCTTTCACATAGGCACTGGCTTTAAAAGCAGACTCAGTCTTGGGTGGATCATCTCCAAACTCGGTCATTTCAAATGCAGCTAGTTTGCCAGCCAATTGTTCTCTTGTGACAGTTGTGTGGGCTCTGAATTCATCAATGGCAGCAACTTTGATTTTGTAGGCAGCAGGAAGGGATCTTAGGATTTTGCAGACAATCTCATTTTCATCTAGAGTTCCACCAGCATTTCTGATTCCACATACTAGCTCATTTACTCTTGGCATAAAGGTAGTAATGTTTTCATCATCTCTCATTTTCAATCTTTCAAATTTCCCTTTCAGACTTTGCAACCTTGCACTTTTGACAAACTCATCTCCTTCATACAGAAGTTCCAGTTTAGTTAGGATCTCATATGCAGTTGGTAGGTCAATGACATTCGAGAGATCTGAGTCATTCAATGCGCTTAGAAGAGCTTCCTTGGTCCGCAGATTGTTTTCAGCTTCTGTGGTTTCATCAGGAGTTGTCGGACCACCTTGTGGGGGTATATATGGTTTTGAAATCATAGCCAAGTATGCTTTTCCCATACATTCCAAATGACACTTCATGCGACCTTTCCAGAGAGTGAAGTTGGTTCCATCGAACTTCGGACTATCCTTCTTGTATGACGACATCCTGGATCACCTCAAGCGGTTAAGCTCCTATCAGAGGAACTCAGCTCTGATACCAATTGTTGGATCTAGGGCATACAACTGAGAGGGGGGGGTGAATCAGTTGTATAGAACTTGTTCTCTTTCAAACACTTAATTCTCTGTTGTTAGTTAGCAGCATATCAAATAATCATTCATGGAAGCACAATACATAAACACAAGAACAGATAAGCATCAACACATTGAACACCAAGATTTTGACGTGGAAAACCCGGTTAAGGGAAAAACCACGGGGTGATTAACCCAAGAATTATTCTCTGTTAGAAGAATAAGGAAAAATGAATGGCACATGCCAATAAGGGCTCACTGCCCGAGCACACTGCTCACAAAGAGGCCCACTGCCTACAAGGAGACACACTGTCTACAGAGTGATAAAAATCACAGTCTTGAACTGGAGAATGACATCTCTACCATGTCCGGATCAGTTCCAATTAAGCCCAACAATCTCTGCTCTGCCTTTCGCACCTTTCTTCGCTACACCTTACACATCCACATACTCCTTCACTGAAATGAATTCACAAATCATTATTTATACAAGACATCGACTTAGGAACAAGCATCTAAGTCGGCAAACAACCATAGGAGTATCCGCAAGATGAATAACACATCCGGTCGGCTATACAGAGCAATAACTTCATCCGGAAGAATAACTTCAATTCCAGGCTCTACCATCAATGCGGACCAACAACACAACCTAAACATGATTCAGGAACCTTCACAAGTCTGTCTGAATGTCCGGATACATCCGCACTTTCTCTGCTTACTGGGATCTCTTGTCTTCCTCATCCGGAACTTCAAGAACACAGTCTGTCGCCACTGTCATAATGCAGGAGGTACATCCGGACCTCCAAATTACACACAAATCAGGATGAAACATCACAAGGACATATAAAACACTCCTTCCAATCCGCAGATTATGATAATACAATTCCGGACCTCACCGGACCTTTTTGTGATCCTCTGTCACCTCCGGATACTTGCCGGACCCGGTTCTATACCGGCAGCCATAACTCCTTCAGATCTTCATGCGGACCTCTGAAATCTTAACTGTAGCATCTTAAGACTCATATCTACTAACCCTTTAATCCGCATCCTCCGGTTCTCATCCTATACAGTATATTTACCTTCTTCTCATCACTGTTCTTCACTGTTCCTGACTGAGGCTAATTTTCTCAATATCCTCAGCACAAAGCTCATCAAATCCTTCTTGTCAATGCAGTGTGAGTATGTTGACATCAATGACAACAATGGCTCACCTCATACTTGCAACAATTCAACCCTTCATACAAAATGTACATACAATCATCATGTAGAAGAGTAAATGTCACTCAACTAAAATAGGTACAAAGCATTATTGCAGCCATACAAAGCATTATGGTACAAAGTTCACTTCAGTCCTATGAGGATAAGGATAGAGGAGAGTCACCTATTGAGGCTACAAGTGAAGAGTACATGGGACTTCATGTTGACTACAAGGTTGAAGATGTGGCAGAGGCCTTGGTACTAGTGGCATCAAACTACCTACACTTACTTGCGGATAGAGATCATCTCCTCACACATGAAGATTCAGCTTGCAGCTATGGGACAGAATTTAGGACACTTGATACACTTGATTTTTACTCAAATAATTATTTTGATTTGGTAGACCTTTGTCCTTTACAAGTTGCATGCATTATGCATGTTGAGCTTCCTACTTGGCACTTCTTTGCCATGACAACTCGGTGGCACATTATAAAGAGACTACATTTAGTTAATTCACTTCATAAGTTTCAAAATAAAATATCTAGACCACTACAAAAAGAAGGATGATGATCCCTTGAATTCCTATGTGCTTATAAAGGAAATTGTAGATGTAAAACATGGATGGATTCTCAAAGGTGCACGTCCCATATAGGATTGTGCTCCTTATGGTCACACCTTTGTGCACAACTGCATTTACTAATGTTGAAAATGTCCTAGGAGTTGAGGAACCACAAGATGAAGAAGGCAGGGCAGAGCCACCACTAAGAAAAGATAAGGGCAAGCACATTGTGCACATGCTAATCCCTCCACTTTTGAAGCATCAATCTATTGGTATTTGGATTAAGGAACCCTCTAGTGGGGTTGAACAAACATAGACTCTGCATACACATGCACTAGCTCAGGAACCCAAGGCACAAGCCACGGTACATGGAACGCAGACAAAGGATTCAACATCACCTATTCAAATGCCTACAACAACTGATAACATTATGCCCATAGCACCATGGGGACAAGCAACAATTAAGCACAGATGCACCTACTATTACTAGCCTGGGTAGTTCACAACCATCACTCCAGATATACAACATATTACACTATGCATATTTGCCTACAATGTATCTTGGTGACACTTCTCACATTGATAAATTGTTTTAAGGAAAATTTGTATGTAGGCATGAATGAAGCATATATCATGTCTATTCTAGTGCCAAGCACATGGGCTACAAAAGAAAAATTCCTGACGAAATCAATGTGGTCACGGTAATTCATGATGTCATAACAAATGGGGATATTGTAGCGCTTCAATTGCACACAATGGTAGGCTTAATATGTTGAGACATCTGCAAAAAGAAGCAACTAGGTAATTTAGTGCTCAATGTTTTAAAAAAGTGGGGGCTATGTTTTGTTTAGGAGTTTTTGCATTTGGAAAGTTGCTTTGGAGAGTTGAGTCCCCACTACAAAGGCACACACTATTGAAGACTTTTTTTAGCTGGCCCCATTACATATCATTGCAGATTGAATGAATATTGAAGGTTCATATCTACTTGATAATCCTTATGTTTAACATGATTCTACAGTTACGGAGGCCTAAAGGAATTTGTGCCATAGACCCACAATGAATTGGTTTGGGTTATTTAAACTAAAATTTTCACTTTTCTCTCAATAACCAACAAATTAATACCATACACTATAGAAATGATGAATGTTTCTTGATGCAATAGTGTTAAGAGTTTTGATGCAGATGTGTTGACGTAAAAAGAATTCATGCTTTCATAAACATTGACTATGGAAATATTATGCCTCTGACCATACACTATATCTAAAAAGCAGACAGTTAACTACTACAAGATCAAAATGCAATTCTACAATATTTTGCTAATTTCATCCAAGAACTCCGCACAATATCACTTTTTGAAAATAATTCTCAAGCCCACCTCACAACATACGTAATGTAATCATAACTATTGAGAATAAGAATTTGCTTACTCCAATTATTGAAGTTGAGCTCAAAACCACAATCCTTTTCTTTCTAACACAATAAATCTCTAGGATCAGATGGTTTCCCTGTCCTTTTTAACCAAATATTTTGGGGCACTATTAACTATGAATTGTTGGAAGTAGGTGAAGTGTAATGCCCATTAGTGCAATTTCCTTGTATGCTTTTTGATTTATATGATATATGGTGTATCAAGTGTTCCATTAGTGTATTGTATGATTCATGTGTTATTCTATTGTACTAAACTTCCTTGTGAGGCCTATTATACTATTAAAGTGTTCTAAGGGTGTACTCTAGATGTTTTTGTGCATGAAGCATGTTTGAACTTGGGCATGTGATTACTTTCTAAAGTGAATTCAATTTTAAACATACAAAGTGAAACAAATATAAATCAATGCCAAAGTTCAAATCCATACTTCACAAAAAAAAATAAGTATATCAAATTAAAGTGAGTGCCAAAGTTGCACTCCACACAAACAATAAATAAATTTCATAGTGAATCACACTAAATAAACATGTCTAAAATACAACTTACTAATAGTACAATACTAATTATGGTAAAGTTAATAGATTGTACTGTGGTTGAATGGGAGGCCATAGTTTTTTGATGGTTTCTTTATGATTTAGTTCTCTAATGGTTCATTCACAATTTAGTTCATGTGGTTATTCATTTAATACCATTCCATTATTTTTTATTTGCAAAAAAAATAATTGATTTTTTCATAGTATTTATAGCCTTGTCCACCAACTACATGTAATGACTTTTTCAGTAAAAATATAAATATAAATTATTTAGTGATAGGCCTATGAATATTTGTGCCTATCGGCCATTTGATAGCACCTTTGGTGCTTTTACTAGTTGATAACCATCTAGTCATGAAAGTAGAGATGATTGAGATTGTGGGAGACATCACACTAGGGCATGAGGTAAGGACTGATTTTCCATGGGGAGACATCACACTTTGCTATGACTAAACTATCTTGAGACCCTATATCAATTCCATGGCAATGTGACTGATTTGTAGTATTTAACTTGGTACATTATCATAGATATGGGAATGGAAACATTTGGTATACAATGTTTGTATGAACTATCAACATGAAGAATAATATAGCATAGTATGGATCATGATTGGATTAAGCCTATTGGGATTTACTTGTATGATCTTGGCACCTATTCATTTGTATTTGAACTTGTTATGACAAGGTAATAGTATTTCATTATTCTTAAGGGATTGTATATTTATATGTTGTAAGGATTTATTCTTGTATAATTTGACATCACGGTATGTTAAGGTATGTTTAATTCATTATTGAACATACTTATTAAAGAGCCCAAGACTAGAAAATATACACGGTACCATGTGAAATTGTAGGCTGACCTTATGGATTCTTGAGTAATAAAATCTAGAGATTTAACTTAAGGCTATATATGCAGGTTTAAAGGAAACACACATGATGGAATTTTGCATTCAAGTCCTTTAGGTTGAATTTCATTAGATAGACATTAATGAGTTTGTATCATAAGGTTCATTATGCAAAGGGACTTAACAATGATATCGTGATTGTGTCTATTTTAATTAATGTTGACCTTTGAGATATCTTTTATTATGCATACCATGAACTGATTTAAAACATAGTCTATTATAACAAAATTTGTGTTTGATGACTAAGCTCTTTGGGTAGTAAGAACTATGATGAACTATAAATGTAAAATGTAAGATGTGTATGCAAAATATAAGACATGTATGCAAAATGTGGAAGCATAGACAAGGCAGATGAACTATAAAATCAAAAAAGTGAGACTGATATAAACACAAAATATGTAAACCATACAAGTGATATAAACATGTATGATAAAGCATGATAAAGTAATTCAAATAGAATTAAGGAAAATGTAAAGAAGATGCATGTAAGGACTTGACATACCTAAAAAATGGAGATTCGAATGGAGAGAGTACCCAATTATGTAGTGTTTTTTTCTTCTTGCATCAAACTCCTCAACAATTTGAGTATTTCACCACTTGCTTCCTTTTCAACGTTAAATTGAATAATGTACTCAAATAGAATTAGTAACAACAATACTATTAACTAATCTATAATGTTAAATTCCTACAATTCAATTACAATTAACATTGCAACACTACAAAAATTGAAACTTGAATTGATATATATCAAATTCGATGTGAAAACTATGTTATTTCCTCCTTAAGTTGGCAAAGCAGAAAAAGGTGGTGGAAAGTTCATGCAAAGGTGGTAGACTGTGCAAAATGTGCATGTGAACTTCCCAACAGCATGAAAACACCTTTTTTTTGTCGGAACACGCGCATAAACAGAATAAAATAGAGTATGTAGGCCTAGATCATGGGGGTCCAGGCCTTTTTACCATTTGTATAGAAAGCCAAAATGCGAGCATGTTTTGTCCTGCTATAGACTGATCCATAGCAAAATATGTGTCTAAATCATAAAGGAGTTTAGAGAGTTCATGTGTTACTGAGGGTTCCTTGATCCAAATACCAGTCGATTGATGCTTCAGAAGTGGAGGGATTGGCATGTGCATAATTCAATGGATCATCATCCTTATTTTTGTAATGGTCTAGGTATTTTATTTTAAAACTTATGAATTGAATTAACTAAATGCATTCTCTTCATACTGTGCCACTGAGTTGTCATGGCAAAGAAGTGCCACATAGCTAGAGGTGAGATATATTGCAAAATATGATAGAAAGGAGTGCCTATAAATATTTGTGCCTATCTCACCTTTGATAGCACCTTTACAATATCTCTCACCTCTAGTTCCATTAGCTCATGTTCTATCTCTCACCTCTCTATATCTCTCCCCCTCACCTCTCTACCTCTCCCCTCTCTACATCTCTCAATCGCTCCTTGTCTACCTCTCCATCCATCCTTGGCCATCTAGGTCTCACTTAACCCTAAACCCTAAAGCCTCAACCCTTAACCCTTAAACCTTAAGTCCTAAACCCTATCCCTAAACTCTCAACACTTTATCTTAAACCCTATTCCCTCAACCCTAAACCCTAATCCCTCAACCCTAAACCCTACACCCTATCACTAAACCCTTAACCCTAATCCCTCAACCCTAAATGCTATCCCTAAAGCCTCAACCCTAAACCCTAATCCCTCAATGTCCTAAACCCTAATCCCTTATCCCTAAACTCTAAACCCTATCCCTAAACCCTCAACCCTCAACCCTCAACCTTAAACCTTAATCCCTCAACCCTAAACCTTACAGGTTAAACCCTAATCCCTTATCCCTAAACCCTAAATCCTATCCCTCAACCCTTAGCCCTTAAACCTTAAACCCTAAAACCTATCCCTAAACCCTCAACCCTTGACACTATCTTAAACCCTAATCCCTTAACCCTCACCCTACAGCCTCAACCCTTAATCCTTAAACCTTCAAACCTAAACCCTATCCCTAATCCCTCTACCCTCAACACTCTACCTTAACCCTAATCCCTCAACCCTCAACCCTAAACACTATCCCTAAAGCCTCAACCCTAAACCCTAATCCCTCAAGGTCCTAAACCCTAATCCCTTATCCCTATACCCTCAACCCTTAACCTTAAACCTTAATCCATCAACCCTAAACCTTATAGGTTAAACCCTCATCCCTTATCTCTAAATCCTAAACTCTATCCCTCAACCCTTAACCCTTAAAACATAAACCCTAATCCCTCTACCCTCGACACTCTACCTTAACCCTAATCCCTTGACCCTCAACCCTATCCCTAAACCCTCAACCCTCAACCCTCAACCTTAAACCCTAATCCATCAACCCTCAACCTTAAACCCTTAACCCTCAACACTATACCTTAAACCCTAATCCCTTAACCCTAAACCTTGAACCCTATCCCTAAGCCCTCAACCCTCAACACTATACCTTAAACCCTAATCCCTCAACCCTCAACCCTAATCCCTCATCCCTAAACCCAAAATGCTAACCCCATTCCCCAACCCTCGACACTATACCTTAAACCCTAATCACTTATCCCTAAACACTAAACCCTATCCCTCAACCCTTAACCCCTAAACCTTAAACCCTAAAACCTATCCCTAAACCCTCGACCCTTGACACTATATCTTAAACCCTAATCCCTTAACCCTCAGTCCTAAAGCCTCAACCCTCAATACTTAAACCTTCAACCCTAAACCCTATCCCTAATCCCTCTACCCTCGACACTCTACCTTAACCCTAATCCCTCAACCATCAACCCTATCCCTAAACCCTCAACCCTCAATCCTCAACCTTAAACCTTAATCCTTTAACCCTAAACCCTAATCCCTCAACCCTAAACCCTATCCCTAAACACTCAACCCTCAACACTATACCTTAAACCCTAATCCCTCAACCCTAAATCCTAAACCCTCAACCCTCAACATTATACCTTAAACCCTAATCCCTCAACCCTCAACCCTCAACCCTAATCCCTCAACCCTAAACACTATCCCTAAAGCCTCAACCCTAAACCCTAATCCCTCAAGGTCCTAAACCCTAATCCCTTACTCCTAAACTCTAAACCCTATCCCTAAACCCTCAACCCCCTCAACCCTCAACCCTTAAACCTTAAACCCTAATCCCTCTACCCTCGACACTCTACCTTAACCCTCATCCCTTGACCCTCAACCCTATCCCTAAACCCTCAACCCTCAACCCTCAACCCTCAACCTTAAACCCTAATCCGTCAACCCTAAACCCTCAACCCTCAACACTATACCTTAAACCCTAATCCCTTAACCCTAATCCCTAATCCCCCAACCCTGAACCCTAAACCTTATCCCTAAACCCTCAACCCTCAACACTATACCTTAAACCCTAATCCCTCAACCCTTAACCCTAATCCCTCATCCCTAAACCCTAAATGCTATCCCTATTCCTAAACCCTCAACCCTCGACATTATACCTTAAACCCTAATCCCTTATCCCTAAACCCTAAACCCTATCCCTCAACCCTTAACCCTTAAACCTTAAACACTAAAAACTATCCTTAAACTCTTGACCCTCGACACTATATCTTAAACCTTAATCCCTTAACCCTAAGCCTATCCCTAATCCCTCTACCCTTGACACTCTACTTTAATCTTAATATCTCGATCCTCAACCCTATCCCTAAACCCTCAACCCTCAACCCTCAACCTTAAACCCTAATCTATCAACCCTAAACCCTAATCCCTCAACCCTAAACCCTAAACCCTAAACCCTAAACCCTAAACCCTAATCCCTAAACCCTAATCCCTTATCCCTATCCCTAAACCCTAAACCCTCAACCCTCAAAACTATACCTTAAACCCTAATCCCTCGACCCTAAACCCTAATCCCTCAACCCTAAACCCTATCCCTAAACCCTCAACCCTCAACACTATACCTTAAATCCTAATCCATCAACCCTAATCCCTCAACCCTCAACCCTAATCCCTCATCCCTAAACACTATCCCTATTCCTAAACCCTCAACCCTCGACACTATACCTTAAACCCTAATCCCTTATCCCTAAACCCTATCCCTCAACCCTTAATCCGTAAACCTTAAACCCTAAAACCTATCCCTAAACCCTCGACCCTTGATACTATATCCAAAACCCTAATCCCTTAATCCTCATCCCTAAAGCCTCAACCCTCAATCCTTAAACCTTCAACTCTAAATCCTATCCCTAATCCCTCTACCCTCAACACTCTACTTTAACCCTAATCCCTCGACCCTCAACCATATCCCTCAACCCTCAATCCTCAATCCTTAACCCTCAACCCTCATCCCTCAACCCTTAACCTTAAATCCTAATCTGTCAACCCTAAACCCTAATCCCTCAACTTTAAACCCCATCCCTAAACCCTCAACACTATACCTTAAACCCTAATCTCTCAACCCTAAACCCTAATCCCTCAACCCTAAACCCTAAACCCTATCCCTCAACACTATACCTTAAACCCTAATCCCTCATCCCTCAACCCTAATCCCTTAACCCTCAACTCTAATCCCTTAACCCTCAACTCTAATCCCTCATCCCTAAAACCTAAATGCTATCCCTATTCCTAAACCCTCAACCCTTGACACTATACCTTAAACCCTAATCCCTTACCCCTATCCCTCAACCCTTAACCCTAAAACCTATCCCTAAACCCTCAACCCTATACCCTCAACCATATACTTAAGCTCTAATCCCTCAATCCTAAACCCTATACCTTAAACCCTGAAGCCTACATTCACAAACCCTCATCCCTATACCCTATAACCTCACCCTTATACCCTAAACCCTAAATATTGTGCCTCGACCCTATACTTAAATTAAACCTAAACCATATGTACTCTCAACCAAAGTCACCCTATGCCTTATATACCCACAATCCATATCGTAAACCCTAAACCCAATATCCTAAACCCTAATCCCCATGCCTTACACACTTAATCTTATACACTCAACAACCTGAATATTAACCCTCAACTGTAACCCTAAACCCTCTAACCTCGACCCTCTACCCTCTACCCTCTATGTATTACTTAAGCCCTAATCCCTCAACCCTTAACCCTAAAAACTATACGGGCTCAAGTCCTTATATACCCTAAACCCAAAACCCTTACATACATACATACATGCATGCATACATACATACAAACATGCATACGTATATACATACATACAAGCATGCATACATGTACATAAATACATACAACCATACATACATACCTACAAGCATACATATATACATCCATCAAACATACTTACCAAACTTGAACATAAATCATTCAAAGGGAAACATAACGCGAGCATGTTATAATGCACTCGCATTATGTCGAACTGGGCAAACACCGGCAAACATGCAAAAAAGGAAAAAAAAACATAACATAACACGAGCATGTTATAATGCACTCGCGTTATATTTTTCTTTGGCCAAGCCTTAGGCTTGGGATTTGTTTTGGATTTCCAACCCAAAGGCTTGGAGTGCCTTCCCAACGTCCATAGACGTGTTTTTGCAAATTCTACAAGATTCTACATAATTTTGTTCGTGCTAACCCTCAAATTTCAATGTGTTTCAAGGTCAAACAAATCGAACACCTAGGTAATGTTAGGCTTTCTCTTAGCTATTTAACAATATAATTGTTTTCACATTTTAACAATGTTAAGCCTTTCATCTTTAATTTCTTTTGTTTGTGTGTTTGTTTTTGGGCCAAAACTAATGTTTAGTCTTTTTTTTATTATAAATTAACCGTTCATTGAAATTTCAAATAAATTACATTTTTATAAACTAGACTCCATTCTACACATATTAAAAAAAATTCAATTAGTTTTCAAAATTTATAGGGGTAGCACGGCCAAAATTCTATTTTTTAGGATGTGTCCACTTTGAAAATTAGTAAAAAAATCAAATATTCATTAAGAAATTATCAGAAAAATCGGGCATAAACTACATGTTGTTTGCTAATTTCTCAATGAAGCGATTTTAAAAATACCAAAAAAAGTTAACCTTTTGAGGGACCTGTTGACATTATTTCTGAATCAGCATTAGGGTTTGCCACTTCTAATGCACAGGCAGATTCAGGCCAACTGAATACAGGAGGTTGCGTGAGCTCCTCCCCTTCACTTCTGGTTCTGCCGCACCAAGGGGGGTATCCCTATAACTTAAGATGTAACCTTGACTGGCTCAAAGATAGAAAGATCTGACTTGACAACAGCAGGCAGAATGCTCTCATGTATGGACCAAGATCTGTATGATAGATCACAAGGCTGGCAACATTCTTGGACATGATGTCTGGTTGGGTATGAGAGCATGCAGGGGGTTCCTAATCCTACTCCTACAACTAACAGGTGGAAGTATGAAGTGTTTTAGTTTGAATTTGGATGCAAAGCTGGACATGGTGTATAACACAAGAACACAGCATGACTGGTGCCTATCCAGGGCTTGGAGTCAGTAGACATACACCTGTGAATGATCAGCATAAATAGCTAAAACTGGATTTCAGGGGGATACACATGATATCTGCCTTACAGATATCTCCCAATATAGAGTGTTGAGCTATCTCTACTTATGGCATCCCTACTGCAGTATACCCTTCCCAATGTTCAACCTGAAAATAGTTTAATCTGCCCCTTGAGCAGAGGTTAAAAGATCAGACATTCAACATAGGAATTCTATGCTCTAGAATCTAAACATAAGCAAACATCCAGATCCAGAAGAAGGATACATGCAATACTGGAGACAGAATTAACACAACACATGCTAAGGTAGCATTACTCATATAAGATCAACCATGAAACCAGTGGATTCATGCCAAGTCCTACAACAGGAGATACATAAACTCACAAGAAAAACTGTACAGAGCAACCAGATCAGCTGGTTTTGGATTACAGAGCCAAAAATCTACAACTTTCAACAACCTTGAATGATCAACACCATCTGCATCATATAGCAGGAGGGCGTCCTCAGCATCAACTACCAGGTTGACCAAAATTCCCGCCAGATATACAGTACCAGGAAAATGGCGCTCAAACTTGAATGCAGCAGGTAGGGGAGGAGACAGGAAGATTTTTCGAGCCTTGCGCCGCCGCCTAGGGATTCAGATCTTCAATCAGGTACAACATTCGTCCACGCCATCGCCCATACCTCTGCAACAACCGCCATTGATGGCGCACCAACCCGCGGCCTCGGGAAGAACATCAAACAGACAGTCGCAACCGCTTCCCGCCGAGATTCATCATCATGATATTCGGAAGACAACCGGATATTTGGAAATATCCTCCTGATGTGAAAATATCAGGTTGCACTGTTGCTTCCTCTGTAAGATCGGGGCGAAAACTGAATATGATGATGCTGCTTGAAAAGATCACCCCCAGTAGATAATGCGCGAAGCCAGCAGGCGGATATCTCCCTGATATTAGCATCATCATGATGCTCGAGCAAACATATATCCGGGTGATATGAAAATATCACCCCTTCCTTCGGAATATCATGATGCAGTTAGGCAAAAAGAAAAATATCACCCTGATATACGGATGACGTCAGCATCATCAGGATGAGAAACAAAGAACAAGAAGTGATACAACATCATCAGGATGATATTGACTAAGATCATCCTGACGTTCGAAATATGATGACCCTAGTGAATATCGGGTCGCACTTAAAACTCTTCAACATCATCATCAGGATGATCATAACCAAGATCACCCGATGATAGAAATATCACCCCGGCGAAATATCATGAAGGCAGAAAATATGATGACCTCCACAAGCAGCAGGATGACAACTGGAAATATGATGATGATGAACACGACCCTTAGGAAAAAACAAGTTAGGTCGAGCAATTCAAAGAATAAACAACATCATCATCATGCTCGCGCAAGGTGATAAATGGAAGATCACCGGATACTTTGAAAAATCACCCTCACAAGCAGATGAGGGCGCACTGTAGCTCATCAGTATCATCAGGATAATAAGCAATCATCACTCGACAGTTGAAATATGATGATGACGTTGAGAAACCAGTCGAAGGAGAACATGATGATGCTGACCTTCATGGAAACAAACATGATGATGATGACCTCCTCCTCAAGAAAATATGATGATGCAGCTGAAAAATACTGAGGAGGTCTGTTACTTAGAGCATTTTTTGGATACTTAGGGAGAGTGCCTGAATGAAAATTTTTCAAAAACTACCAGTCAATTCAGGCGTCAACAGGACCCACAAAACACGCTATGTTATGTTTTTTTGACAGAAACAACACCAATTTCTATGGCTCCCTATTTTGAACCCCTTAATCTATACCATTTTCAAAAAAAATTAGTAGTTTAGAAAGTAGACTCGGAGCATTACAAACATTATTTTGGTTGCATCTTCAAATTTTGAGTGTAACTATGCTCAATTTCTCATCCAAGGTCAGTATTTCTTGATTTCAAAAAAAAAGTGGCCACTTAAGACCCCTTTTTGGCCCCCCATCTTCTTGCACTTACCCACTATGTCAAACTCTATAACTAAAAAAACATTGTTTAAAATGATATAAAAATAATATACACACTTACATCATATTGGTAGTCTAGTTGTTCTTTCCTATGACACTCGACGTCATCAAGAGAGGTATGTCCTTAGATAGGAGTGTTTACATCAATCTATAGCATAACAAAAATGTATTTATCAATTTTATTTCAAATACCTAATGATATCAATTGAGACAAAATAATCATAATTAAATGTATATGTTCATACTCATACCTATGTTAGACACATTGCCGATGAAATTACTGTAGAAACACTGATATCCAATTCTCTCGTATACTAGGAGGTGTGACTATTGAATACATCAACTAAAGAAACAATAACAGATTTAACTCAAAAACTCTAATACGCATAAACAATAAAATTAGATTTTGCAAAAATAAAAATTTTAAATGAGCTATAGCGTACCTCAGTGTATCCAATGCCACAACTAACCGTATGAACAAACATGTTAGATGGTGATGTAATGCCCACCTGTTCAACAAAAAATTGCATTTTCAAATATTTAACATTATTTTAAATATAAAATACTTTTTCGATATATTAGATGTTTACCTCAAAAATAGATGCACCTGTACAACTCATTGGTGGGATGGTCGATATCGTACCATCGAGCTGCATGACATTACACCCTAAAATGTATAATATATGCAAAATTTTAATTCAATTCTATAATTAAAAATCAATTTACATTTCAAAATTTAGGTATAAGATATAAAAATCTTATAAATTCATATAAAAATAGATTTTTACCTCTGAAACAGATGCACCTATACAACTCGTTGGTGGGATGGTCGATGTCGTATCATCGGGCTATGACATTACACCCTGAAATGTATAA
Source organism: Cunninghamia lanceolata (assembly GCA_027924645.1). NCBI lineage: Eukaryota > Viridiplantae > Streptophyta > Pinopsida > Cupressales > Cupressaceae > Cunninghamia > Cunninghamia lanceolata. The sequence goes on from BSBN01000538.1 coordinate 1,592,421, forward strand.
TATATGCAAAAATTTAATTCAATTCTATAATTAAAAATCAATTTACATTCAAAATTTAGGTATAAGATATAAAAATCTTATAAATTCATATACAAATACATGTGTGTGATCAGCAAATAAATCATTTAATAGCTCATTATCCATCGCCACATCATCTAATTGATGACCTCATACTTTTGGATCACCCACTCTGCTCCCAAAACATCTAAAATGACAATGAGTGCATTCGTGGGAGGTGGCACCCTCTGCACCCTCTAGATCACAATCTACTCCATAACATAAATTAGAACAACTAAGGCATAGGTGAGATCTAGGAGAACTAGAGATGGATGGTTGTGATGTCTGATTATCTACTAAAGCACAAGACTGAGATACATGTGTGTCATGTTGTACAAGTGTGTCTGTGAGGCTAGCAATAGCATGGAGAGTGTGCACCTCCATAGTCTCCTTGATGACTAATAGAATCATCACATGATGGTAATTTTTTGTGCTAGTGGTCTTTATGGATGGTTTGCATCCTGACGAGCGCCCAGTTTATGTTGGGCAAAGCCTCCACCTCTACCCTGAAACTCCCTCATATCAAAATAATTGGGAATTTCACAAAGAACAAAATCACAATAAAGTTTCCTGAGAAAATATAATGGCACCTCGTGGTTATTACATGGAGGTTGGTCAAAGACCATCCAACACCTATCCCAAAAAATATTTCTTATTTCATTATGATTGCACCAATGTATTGGAAATCTCTTTGAAGTCATAGGTAGCGGTGCATTGGTTATAGGATCAGTAAAAAGAGAACAAATTTGTCCTTTTGTTATCTTTTTTTTTGACATCATTGTAGGACAATTTCGTTGCATAGAATTCACAGCATGATTCTTTATATCTTTTCCATTCATCTATTTGACTCATCACCGAGTCAACATTCTTCATCATTGCTTCCAATGATGAAGTGAGTGATGTATGGTGTGGGTTTGATATCGATGCCTTCAATTTTGAAACTATTTCTATAAGTTAATTTTTATTTTCTTCTAAATGCCCTAACAAATCCTCTTGACTTTGTCTTGGGTTTCTTGAAAGTGTTGGAGATTGGGGTGTTGCAGGGTTCTCTTTGGGCATTTCCTCATCCAAAATTGGTTCTAGGTTAGGGTCTATAGGATATGATATAAATTTTTAAAAAAAATAAGAAATTCATCAAAAATAATCAAATTTATCAAAATGCAAACATAATTTGATTAAAATATGCTAAAATCATGAACCTAGACCTCTTCTCCAATGTGACATAATGGTGATTTTGATTGCAAAATGGTGAAATTTGAAGAACATGTTGGCAAGAGACACTATATGGATTCATGGTTGTGTTGGCAAGTATGAGGTGAGCCAGTGTTGTCATTGATGTCAACATACTCATACTGCACTGACAAGAAGGATTTGATGAGCTTTGTGCTGAGGATATTGAGAAAATTAGCCTCAGTCAGGAACAGTGAAGAACAGTGATGAGAAGAAGGTAAATATACTGTATAGGATGAGAACCGGAGGATGCGGATTAAAGGGTTAGTAGATATGAATCTTGAGATGCTACAGTTAAGATTTCAGAGGTCCGCATGAAGATCTGAAGGAGTTATGGCTGCCGGTATAGAACCGGGTCCGGCAAGTATCCGGAGGTGACAGAGGATCACAAAAAGGTCCGGTGAGGTCCGGAATTGTATTATCATAATCTGCGGATTGGAAGGAGTGTTTGAGATGTCCTTGTGATGTGTCATCCTGATTTGTGTGTGATTTGGAGGTCCGGAAGTACCTCCTGCATTATGACAGTGGCGACAGACTGTGTTCTTGAAGTTCCGGATGAGGAAGACAAGAGATCCCAGTAAGCAGAGGAAGTGCGGATGTATCCGGACATTCAGACAGACTTGTGAAGGTTCTTGAATCATGTTTAGGTTGTGTTGTTGGTCCGCATTGATGGTAGAGCCCGGAATTGAAGTTATTCTTCCGGATGAAGTTATTGCTCTGTTTAGCCGACCGGATGAGTTGTTCATCCTGCGAATGTTCTTGTGATAGCCGACCGGATGTGTTATTCATCTTGCGGATACTCCTATGGTTGTTTGCCGACTTAGATGCTTGTTCCTAAGTCGATGTCTTGTATAAATAATGATTTGTGAATTCATTTCAGTGTGTGGCATGTGGATGAGCAGGATATAGCGAAGAAAGGTGCGAAAGGCAGAGCAGAGATTATTGGGCTTAATTGGAACTGATCCGGACATAGTAGAGATGTCATTCTCTAGTTCAAGACTGTGATTTTTATCACTTTGTAGACAGTGTGTCTCCTTGTAGGCAGTGGGCCTCTTTGTGAGCAGTGTGCTCGGGCAGTGAGCCCTTATTGGCATGTGCCATTCATTTTTCCTTATTCTTCTAACAGAGAATAATTCTTGGGTTAATCACCCCGTGGTTTTTCCCTTAACCGGGTTTTCCACGTCAAAATCTTGGTGTTCAATGTGTTGATGCTTATCTGCTCTTGTGTTTATGTATTGTGCTTCCATGAATGATTATTTGATATGCTGCTAACTAACAACAGAGAATTAAGTGTTTGAAAGAGAACAAGTTCTATACAACTGATTCACCCCCCCCCCTCTCAGTTGTATGCCCTAGATCCAACAGGTTGTTGTCATTGATGGCAACAAAGGTCATCCCACATATCCACAAGTCATGGTGTGTCTCTACCGGAAGTCAGAATGAAGATTGTTGTGGTCTGGTGAACAAGAACAGAGCATGTGGCAAGGTCTGACAGATTGGTCCGGATCTCTCAGAGGAAGTATCTTGGTGCAGTGCAGATTTGGGAAAGTCAAGAGGACTACCTTGAGTGGTATATTCCAAGGATTTAGCCTCTGGTGATGGACAAGGAAAAAGATATGAATAGTTGAGTACCGGATTCCTAAGTGACAGTGAGAACAGAGGAAGAACTGACTGACAGAACATCAGACTGTTTTCCGGATGTGTTACTGTTGATGGTAAAGGTTGTGAAGGCATGAATCATGTTTGGCCGACATGATTAATGATATCTACAAGTATATGCTTGATCCGCATTACTTGATGTGCAAGGATTCAGCCGACAGAACAGAGTTTGTGAGAAAATAGACTGTTCCGGATGCCGACTAGAAAGGTGATGAAATTACTTGTGCAGATATATATGCACGATGGATTTAGTTGTGAGAGTTGTTGTAGCGATGATGATATATGTGAATAAGTGCAGAGCAGAGCAGAAGTAGTAGGAAAGATCTAGTATGTGAAAGGAAAGCAGAATAAAGAGAAGAGGAAAGATGAAATATAGCAAATCAGTGTACTGAGCCTAACCGGAACTAAACTCCAGCATATGTGGATGCTTCCAATCAGTTCAAGTATTGTATAACATTCTTTTGTAGACAGTGTGTCTCCTTGTAGGCAGTGTGCCTCTTTGTGAGCAGTGTGCTCGAGTAGTGAGCCCTAATTGGCAAGTGCCATTTTGTAATTCCTTATTCTTCTAACAGAGAATAATCTTTGGGTTAATCACCCCGTGGTTTTCTCCCTTAACAAGGTTTCCACGTCAAAAATACTGTGTCATGTGTTTCTCATTTCATGGTAATGTTTGTTTGTTTGATTCAATGCTACATTGATTAATAAGAAAGTTCAAAAGAAGAAATAATTAGGATAACTAATTCACCCCCCCTCTCAGTTATCAACAGAACACAAATACGTTTTGGAGCTCCAAAGTGCGCACTAGACAGGCAGAGGTCGTGGCCAGGGGAAAAACATAGAGTTTAGTTTGTTTTATTCTTTTTTAGCAGTAATAACATGCTTATGTTTTGGGGCTTGCAAAACGTGAGTGCGTTTTGTAAGCCCCAAAACATGAGCATGTTTTGGAAGCCCCAAAATGTGAGCGTGTTTTGGCTTGGGCTTTACCAAGCCATAACGCAAGTATGTTTTATGATTTTTAAAATAAAATGCTCACATTTTTTATAAAAACTGATGCAGGAGCATCCCTGGTTCAAGAGCAATCTGTTGGATCTAGGGCATACAACTGAGAGGGGGGGGGTGAATCAGTTGTATAGAACTTCTTCTATTTCAAACACTTAATTCTCTGTTGTTAGTTAGCAGCATATCAAATAATCATTCATGGAAGCATAATACATAAACATAAGAGCAGATAAGCATCAACACATTGAACACCAAGATTTTGACGTGGAAAACCCGGTTAAGGGAAAAACCACGGGGTGATTAACCCAAGAATTATTCTCTGTTAGAAGAATAAAGAAAAATGAATGGCACATGCCAATAAGGGCTCACTGCCCGAGCACACTGCTCACAAAGAGGCCCACTGCCTACAAGGAGACACACTGTCTACAAAGTGATAAAAATCACAGTCTTGAACTGGAGAATGACATCTCTACCATGTCCGGATCAGTTCCAATTAAGCCCAACAATCTCTGCTCTGCCTTTCGCACCTTTCTTCGCTATATCATCCTCATCCTCACACCACACACTGAAATGAACTCACAAATCATTATTTATACAAGACATCGACTTAGGAACAAGCATCTAAGTCGGCAAACAACCATAGGAGTATCCGCAAGATGAATAACACATCCGGTCGGCCATCACAAGAACATTCGCAGGATGAACAACTCATCCGGTCGGCTACACAGAGCAAGAACTTCATCCGGAAGAATAACTTCAATTCCGGGCTCTACCATCAATGCGGACCAACAACACAACCTAAACATGATCCAAGAACCTTCACAAGCCTGTCTGAATGTCCGGATACATCCGCAATTCCTCTGCTTACTTGGATCTCTTGTCTTCCTCATCCGGAACTTTAAGAACACAGTCTGTCGCCACTGTCATAATGCAGGAGGTACTTCCGGACCTCCAAATCATACACAAATCAGGATGATACATCACAAGGACATCCCAAACACTCCTTCCAATCCGCAGATTAGGATAATACAATTCCGGACCTCACCGGACCTTTTTGTGATCCTCTGTCACCTCCGGATACTTGCCGGACCCGGTTCTATACCGGTAGCCACAACTCCTTCAGATCTTCATGCGGACCTCTGAAATCTTAACTGTAGCATCTCAAGACTCATATCTACTAACCCTTTGATCCGCATCCTCTGGTTCTCATCCTATACAGTACATTTACCTTCTTCTTATCACTGTTCTTCACTGTTCCTGACTGAGTCTAATTTTCTCAATATCCTCAGCACACAGCTCATCAAATCCTTCTTGTTAATGCAATATGAGTATGTTGACATCAATGACAACACTGGCTCACCTCATACTTGCAACAATCTCCCCCTTTGTCATTGATGGCAACATATGATGTGAAAACCCATCAAGACAAGAACTTCTCTTTTCTGTCACAGCTCCCCCTATCAACAACAACTCTTCACATGTCTTCCTTTGCTGCTCCCCCTTTGATCATCAACCACTTGTTTTTCACATGTCTTCTCTCCCCCTTTGACATCAATGGCAAAGGGCTCATACTTGCAACTCTCATGCATCAGAATAATACCAGCTGCTCCCCCTTAGTTGCAGCTCCCCATTAGTCCGGATCACAAGATATGACTGTGATAGCCACCGGACTGATGCACATCAGTGCATCTTAGTTCATCACCGGAGGGGCCATGACCCCTAACTTCTCCCGGAGATATTCAAAAGAGTCCTTGGGAAGAGGTTTTGTAAAGATATCTGCAATCTGATCCTTGGAGGGAACATACTCCAATCTGACTTCTTCCTTGTTTACTTGTTCTCTCAAAAAGTGAAATTTGATAGATATGTGCTTAGTCTTAGAATGCAATACCGGATTCTTGGAAATATTAATTGCACTTGAATTATCACAGAAAATTGTAATAGGCTCCTCATATTCAACTTTGATGTCTCTTAGCATCTGCTTCATCCACAAGATTTGAGTGCAACTACCTGCTGCTGCAATGTATTCTGCTTCAGTTGTAGACAGAGATATTGCATCTTGTTTCTTGCTTAGCCAAGAAACCAATCTCTTCCCCAAAAAGAATGCTCCATCACTAGTGCTCTTCCGGTCATCCACATCTCCTGCCCAATCTGCATCTGTGTAAGCATGAAGAGAGAAATCCGGATCTCTAGGATACCAAAGACCATACTCAACTGTTCCTTTCAAGTATCTAAAAATTCTTTTGATTGCCATAACATGAGATTCTCTAGGATCAGCCTGGAATCTTGCCACAAGACCAACAGCCTGCATTATATCTGGTCTAGTTTGAGTGAGATACAACAATCCACCAATCATTGATCTATACTTTGTTTGATCTGCCTTTGGAGAATCATCATCTTTGCTTAACTTACATCCGGTTGCCATAGGAGTGTTCATAGGCTTTGAGTCTTCCATACCAAATTTCTTTAACAATTCTTTCACATATTTGGTCTGAGAAATGAAGATCCCTTCTTTTGTTTGAGTAATTTGCAGACCCAAGAAGAAATTCATTTCACCAAGCATAGACATTTCAAACTCACTTTTCATCTGATTTGCAAAGGTTTTGCACATACTATCTCTTCCTCCAAAAATGATATCATCCACAAACACTTCAACAATCAGAATGTTTTCATGATCAATTTTGAAATATAAGTTACTGTCAGCAGTACCTTTGTTGAATCCAATCTGCACAAGATGCTTATCCAACCTTTCATACCATGCTCTTGGGGCTTGCTTCAATCCATACAAAGCTTTCTTCAACTTGCAGACCATATCATTATTATCAGACAATTGAAATCCATCCGGTTGTTCAATGTAGACTTCTTCTTCCAGATCACCATTTAGGAAGGCAGACTTGACATCCATCTGATATACCTTGAAGTCTTTGAAGGCAGCAAATGCAAGAAGTAATCTGACTGCTTCAATTCTTGCCACCGGAGCAAAAGTCTCTTCAAAGTCAATTCCTTCTATTTGAGAGTAGCCTTTGCAGACCAATCTAGCTTTGTTTCTGATTACTTCACCAGCTTCATTTAGTTTGTTCCGGAAGACCCACTTGGTTCCAATTACATTCCTGTCTCTAGGTCTGGGAACAAGATCCCAAGTATGATTTTTCTCAATTTGCATCAGTTCATCTTCCATTGCTTTGGTCCAGTTTTCATCATTGCAGGCTTCATTTATTGTTTTAGGTTCAATCTTTGAAATCAGACAACATTCATTCTGATCTTGAGCAATATTCCTTCTAGTTTGTACACCTTTGCTTCTGTCACCTATGATCTGATCTTCAGAGTGATTCAGTCTTACATACCTTGGAATTTTGGGAGTATCCAGTACTGCTGTTTCTTGATCAGGCTCATTCAAACCTAACTCTTCTTCCTGATTTACCGGATCAGGCTGACTCTGTCTCACCTGAGAGGATTGAGGTCCTTGAACACTATCTTGGTCATCTTCATCAAACTCATAAAATCTTGAAGGCTTCTCAATTCCTTCATCAACCTTTACATTGGTGCTTTCTATCATCTTCCTCAATCTCTTATTGTAACACCGGTATGCTTTGCTTTGAGTGGAGTAGCCCAAGAAAATTCCTTCATCACTTCTAGCATCAAACTTTCCTAGATCTTCATCTCTTTTAATATAACACTTGCTACCAAATACTCTGAAATATTTCACAGTAGGAGTGATGCCAAACCAAAGTTCATAGGGGGTCTTACCGGTGTTGTTTCTGATTTGAACTCGATTGAGAGTGTAGACTGCAGTGCTGATAGCTTCTTTCCAAAACATTTGAGGAACATTTGCTTCCAACATCATTGTCCTAGCAGCTTCCTGGATGGTCCGGTTCTTTCTCTCAACTACTCCATTCTGCTGTGGAGTCTTAGGAGCAGACAACTGTCTCCTTATACCCTGTTTCTCACAAAAATCAATGAATTCACCAGATGTAAATTCACCACCTCTATCAGATCTTAGACACTTTAGTTTCAATCCGGTTTGATTCTCCACCATAGCTTTGAAGATTTTGAACTTCTCAAAGGCTTCTGATTTTTCTTTTAGAAAGGTAACCCACATCATCCGGGAATGATCATCAATTAACAACATGAAATATCTATCTCCTTGCAGACTCTTGATTCTTGTTGGTCCACATAGATCAGTATGTACTAATTCCAACAATCCGGTAGAAGACTGATCTTTGCTTTTAAAAGAGACTCTGCTTTGTTTGCCTAACTGACATTCTTTACACACACTATTTGTAGGTTTTATCAATTTTGGAAGATCTCTCACAGCCTGAGTATTGCTTATCTTGATGATGTTATCAAAATTTACATGACACATTCTTCTATGCCATAACCAACTCTGATCAATTTGAACAAACAAACAACTTTTATTTGAACCAACCAGATGAAAGATGTTACCTCTTGTCTGAGTACCGGATGCAATTTCAGTTCCGGAGCTTGTAAAGATTCTGCATTTTCCATTCTTGAACCGGAGATCATAGCCTTTGTCCACTAACTGACCAACACTGAGAATATTGTGCTTCAATCCTTCAACATACAGTACATTACCTGTTTTGCTCTTACCATCAAAGGAAATAGTTCCCCTACCTCTGATTCTGCCAGCAGAATTGTCACCAAACTTTACCATTCCTCCTTCATATCTTTCCAAGTCTAAGAACTTATTCTTGTCACCAGTCATATGGTGAGAACATCCACTGTCAATAACCCAATCATCCTTTTCTTCCACTTGAGCAGCCAAGGCTTTTTCAACAACTTTGTGATTGACAGATTCAGAGAGCAAGGAATCTTCTTCCTTGATGGCTATAAACACCCACTCATTTCTGGATTTGCTTCCTGGATCTGATTCATCATCTGTTACTCCTTCATTGTCATCTTCTTCATGAACATAATAGCAATTCTTTTGAAACCTTTGTCTGTGAGTATTAGATCTTGCAGATCTCTCCGGACATCTTGAGGCAAAATGACCGATCTTATTGCAGTTGAAACACTTAAAAGGTAGTTTTCCTTCATACTTACCGGATCCTCTGGGCAGTCTCTTTGCAATGAGGGCTTCAAGTTGAGCTGTTTCTGCTTCTTCTTCTTCCATGTCTCTTCTTGCTTGATCATACCATGACATTTTCCTTGATGAGTTTTCACCCGGATCAAATCTCTGTTTGCCTTTCACATAGGCACTGGCTTTAAAAGCAGATTCAGTCTTGGGTGGATCATCTCCAAACTCGGTCATTTCAAATGCAGCTAGTTTGCCAGCCAGTTGTTCTCTTGTGACAGTTGTGTGGGCTCTGAATTCATCAATGGCAGCAACTTTGATTTTGTAGGCAGCAGGAAGGGATCTTAGGATTTTGCAGACAATCTCATTTTCATCTAGAGTTCCACCAGCATTTCTGATTCCACATACCAGCTCATTTACTCTTGGCATAAAGGTAGTAATGTTTTCATCATCTCTCATTTTCAATCTTTCAAATTTCCCTTTCAGACTTTGCAACCTTGCACTTTTGACAAACTCATCTCCTTCATACAGAAGTTCCAGTTTAGTTAGGATCTCATATGCAGTTGGTAGGTCAATGACATTCGAGAGATCTGAGTCATTCAATGCGCTTAGAAGAGCTTCCTTGGTCCGCAGATTGTTTTCAGCTTCTGTGGTTTCATCTGGAGTTGTCGGACCACCTTGTGGGGGTATATATGGTTTTGAAATCATAGCCAAGTATGCTTTTCCCATACATTCCAAATGACACTTCATGCGACCTTTCCAGAGAGTGAAGTTGGTTCCATCGAACTTCGGACTATCCTTTTTGTATGACGACATCCTGGATCACCTCAAGCGGTTAAGCTCCTATCAGAGGAACTTGGCTCTGATACCAATTGTTGGATCTAGGGCATACAACTGAGAGGGGGGGGGGTGAATCAGTTGTATAGAACTTCTTCTATTTCAAACACTTAATTCTCTGTTGTTAGTTAGCAGCATATCAAATAATCATTCATGGAAGCATAATACATAAACATAAGAGCAGATAAGCATCAACACATTGAACACCAAGATTTTGACGTGGAAAACCCGGTTAAGGGAAAAACCACGGGGTGATTAACCCAAGAATTATTCTCTGTTAGAAGAATAAAGAAAAATGAATGGCACATGCCAATAAGGGCTCACTGCCCGAGCACACTGCTCACAAAGAGGCCCACTGCCTACAAGGAGACACACTGTCTACAAAGTGATAAAAATCACAGTCTTGAACTGGAGAATGACATCTCTACCATGTCCAGATCAGTTCCAATTAAGCCCAACAATCTCTGCTCTGCCTTTCGCACCTTTCTTCGCTATATCATCCTCATCCTCACACCACACACTGAAATGAACTCACAAATCATTATTTATACAAGACATCGACTTAGGAACAAGCATCTAAGTCGGCAAACAACCATAGGAGTATCCGCAAGATGAATAACACATCCGGTCGGCCATCACAAGAACATTCGCAGGATGAACAACTCATCCGGTCGGCTACACAGAGCAAGAACTTCATCCGGAAGAATAACTTCAATTCCGGGCTCTACCATCAATGCGGACCAACAACACAACCTAAACATGATCCAAGAACCTTCACAAGCCTGTCTGAATGTCCGGATACATCCGCAATTCCTCTGCTTACTTGGATCTCTTGTCTTCCTCATCCGAAACTTTAAGAACACAGTCTGTCGCCACTGTCATAATGCAGGAGGTACTTCCGGACCTCCAAATCATACACAAATCAGGATGATACATCACAAGGACATCCCAAACACTCCTTCCAATCCGCAGATTAGGATAATACAATTCCGGACCTCACCGGACCTTTTTGTGATCCTCTGTCACCTCCGGATACTTGCCGGACCCGGTTCTATACCGGTAGCCACAACTCCTTCAGATCTTCATGCGGACCTCTGAAATCTTAACTGTAGCATCTCAAGACTCATATCTACTAACCCTTTGATCCGCATCCTCCGGTTCTCATCCTATACAGTACATTTACCTTCTTCTTATCACTGTTCTTCACTGTTCCTGACTGAGTCTAATTTTCTCAATATCCTCAGCACACAGCTCATCAAATCCTTCTTGTCAATGCAATATGAGTATGTTGACATCAATGACAACACTGGCTCACCTCATACTTGCAACACAATCTTGCATCAACCAAAAATATTTGCATTTCATTTTGTTTTCTTTCATTTTCCAGTTTAGTATAGTCAATTTAGACAGTAGCAGTTTATGTAGTTTGGTTCGCATTCTGCTGCAGTTTCATTTCTAACCTTGTGGAGCTAGACTTCGCATCTAGACATCTTCATGCACATCATATCCAAAATTTAGATCATTTGGATTAGTTACCAGAAAGATATCGCTAGCAGAAGATCAATTGTTTTCTCATAACAGAGCACTCAGACAGACAACTAAAGGAGAAGGATTCCGGATCACTTCCGTGACCTACAGAGCTAAAAGAAACATATCACAAGGCACATAAGGTTTAGGCCGACCCTCCCTGAGGTCCACTCCTTGATCCATTCAATTACATAAGAGTTCCATATGTTTTAGGCCCAACCTATTTGTTCTGCATGTTACATCTCTTTCATTGGAGTTTGTAATCTTCTTGGCTGATGTGGAGGATTCTTGCAATCCAGAGATGATATATAATCATGTAATAGATGCATAGGAAAGTAGTTCATCATTATTTAGATAATTCAAAAGCTAGATTTTCTTCTGTAAGGCACTTTAAAGCTATTTCTTGTGCATACACTGTAACTGGAGAATCAGTTCTGTGAGCCCTATTTTGTAAGCCCGCATGTTGCCAGCATGTTTGTATTTTGGATCTATGATATACTAAATGTCTGAATCTGCATTTGCATTCTATAATTGAGTTGATTTCATTGTGTTTACTCTTGCTACATAGACTGGACTATTCACCTTGTGGACCCTCCTAACTGTGACTACACCAAGTGGTATCAGAGTGAAGTTTGAATCCTTTGGGAGTGAAGTGAGTGAACTTTTTGAAGGCATTCCATAAGATTTTATTGTGAACAAATCACCAAATCCAAGGCAGACTACCTGTGTTGTCAACTGATCGCTGATTGTGAGGCAGTTGTCACCTTGTAGCCCGATCACTGAATTTGAGGCAGTTACACTTGATCCTAGGAAGAGATGCTACCGAGGAGAATACCTGTTGTTGGCAGTATGGCTAGAAGAATGGATGAGATGATGGAGATGATGAAAATAATGTGAGTTTGACTAGATGTTGTTGAAGAAGATAGGCAAAGAGGATTAACATCGAGACCTAATGTTGAAAGTGATGATGATGAAGAAGTTCAATCCGCTGATCAAAATGAAGAAACCCTAGAAGAAGAAGAAGAATCAGATCAAGTGAAGATATTGAAAGCTATTTCAAAGATTAGAAAAAGACCTAGAGTGGATGTACCGAACTATACTGGAAATTTGAATCCTGAGGAGTTGATTGATTGGATAAATGACCTAGAAGAATACTTTCAATATGAAGAAATTAAAAATCTGGAGAAGGTGAAATTTGCAAACACTAAGTTGAAAGGACATGTTGCTATTTGGTAGAAAGAAGTTCAATTGGATAGAAATGGGAGAGGAAAATAAAAGATTACAAAATGGGATAGAATGGTGACAAAGTTGAAGAATCAGTTTATACCTGTTGACTATGAGTTGGAATTGCTAAAAAGATTGCAAAACCTGAGACAAAAGGAGAAATTTGTGAAGGAGTACACTGAAGAATTTCATAAGATGATTATAAGGATAGGACATAGTGAAGCAAGCAAGGAGAAAGTGGAAAGATACATCAATGGACTAAGATTGAACATTCAAGAGGAACTGAGTCTGGTAAGGATGACAACATTGGAAGAAGCATATCAGTTTGCCCTGAAAGTTGAAGAAAAGTTGAACAAGAAGCATGAGTAGAGACAATGAGGTAGAGGAGGTGAATTTTAGAGAGGCAGAAAATATTCCGGAGGAGAAAGATCATATGCAGAGCAAAGTAGACAAGATAACAAATTCAAGGAGGATAGAGATAACAATGCATACCGAAGAGATGACAGAACTTTCTACCATAGAGGAAACCCTAATTCTTATCAGAGTAAAGGATATAGAAGAGAAGGAAGAGGATCTCATAGGAGAACATTTAGAGGTACCTATTTTAAGTGTGGAGGTGAAGGACATAGAGCATTTGAATGTAATCAAGGAAGTACAAGCAAGAAAACAGAGAACAGTGGAAGAGCAACCTATGTAGAAGAAGAACTTGTTGGATCACTGAATTCAGTTGGTAAACTTGAGAAAGGAAAATCACTTGTCATGAGGAGAGCACTATTTCAAGCAGAGACAAATGAGGAACCACTGGAGAGGAAAAGTTTGTTTCAGACCAGATGCAAATCAAGAGGTAAATGTTGTAAGGTTGTAATTGATAGTAGTAGTTTTGATAATTTGGTTTCAGAGGAGATGGTAACTAAGCTGAACCTGGAGAGATTGAAACACCCTAAGCCATATTAGATAGCATGGATTCAAGATGAACATAAGGTACTAGTGAGTGAACAATGTTTGGTAAAATTTCATATTGGATCTTATCATGATGAAGTCTTGTGTGATATTATGCCTATGGATGTATGCCATATATTGTTGGGTAGACCATGGCAGTGTGATAGAAAATCTATACATGATGGGAGAAAGAATACTTACAATATAGTGTCAAATGGGAAGAAGACCACTTTGATTCCATTGGAGGATGGACCTAAAAATGGAGTATGTGAGAATGCTAGAATTTGTTTGGTAGATGGAAGGAAATTTTTGGATGGTTTGAAACATGAGAATATGTGTTATGCTTTGATCCCTAAGAAGCTAGGAAACCTAAAGATAGAGACTAAAGAATCACAATCAGAGGAGATAACTAAGTTATTAACAAAGTATGAAGACATCATATCAAATAATGTACCTGATGGATTGCCACCAATCAGGAGTATCAGTCATCATATGGATCTTATACCTAGAGCTAGTTTGCCTAACAAAGAAGCACATAGAATGACACCAGCAGAGAATGAAGAATTGAATAGACAGATACAAGAATTATTGAGGAAAGGTTTGATCAGAGAAAATTTGAGCCCTTGTGTAGTACTTGCAGTACTAGCACCGAAGAAGGATGGAGAATGGAGAATGTGTATAGACTCTAGAGAAATCAACAAGATCATAATTAAGTATAGATTTCCATTGCCTAGGATGGATGACATTATGGATTGTTTGAGTGGAGCAAAATATTTTACAAAGATAGACGTGAAGAGTGGATACCATCAAATTAGAATCAAAGAAGGAGATGAATGGAAGACTGCATTTAAGACAATTGAAGGATTGTATGAATGGTTAGTGATTCCTTTTGGATTGACAAATGCACCGAGTACTTTCATGAGGTTTTGAAGAAATTCTTGGGTAAGTTTATTATTATATATTTGGATGATATTCTAATTTTCAGTAAGACAAAGGAAGAACATTTGGGGCACTTGAGACAAGTATTGTAGAGACTGAGAGAAGAGAAATTGCTGATAAACATCAAGAAGTGTAGTTTCATGAAAGAAGAATTGGTATATCTGGGATTTGTGATTTCTATAGAAGGATTGAAGATGGACCCTAAGAAAGTTAGAGCAATTGTTGAATGGCCTACACCTGAAAGCATTGGAAATTCAAATAATTTCATGGATTAGCTAGTTTATATCGGAAGTTCATCAGAAATTTTAGTTCAGTATGTAAGCTTATGATAGAGACAATGAGAGGAGAAAGAAAGGACTTTAAGTGGACATTAGGAGCAGATAAAAGTTTTGAATTGTTGAAGCAGAAAGTGACAAAGAAACCAGTATTGGCATTACCGGATTTCAGTAAGGTATTTCAAGTAGATTGTGATGCAAGTGAAAATGCAATAGGAGCAGTATTAAGTCAAGAAGGGAGACCTATAGCATATTTTAGTGAGAAGTTGAATGATGCAAGGAGAAGATATTCAATTTATGATCAGGAATTATATGCCATAATTTAAGCCTTGAAGAAGTGGAGACATTATTTGTTGCCTAAGGAGTTTGTTTTATATACATATCATCAAGCTTTACAATATTTGAATAGTCAAGGAAAGTTGAATCAGAGACATATGAGATGGGTAGAGTTCATGCAGAGTTACACTTTTGTATTGAAGCATAGGAGTGGGAAATCAAACAAAGTTGTAGATGCATTGAGTAGAAGAAGAAATTTGCTAACAGAGATGAGAGTTGAAGTGTTAGGTTTTGAAGAGTTGAAGCATATGTATGAAGAAGATCTTGATTTTGCATAACCTTGGAAAGCATGTAAGGAACCTATTGTGACAGATAGAAGTAAGTGGTTGGATTATTTCATTTAGGAGGATATGTTGTTCAAAGGAAATCAGTTGTGTATCCCTAGGAGTTCAATGAGAGACAATTTGATAAAGGAGAAACATAGTGGTAGATTAGCATGACATTTTGGCATTGATAAGACAGTGGCTTTGGTGAGTGAAAATTACTTTTGGCCTCAGATATATAAGGATGTAAGGAAATTTGTTCAAAGTTGTAGAGTATGTCAAGTTGCAAAAGGGAGTAGTCAGAATATTGGATTATAAACCTTTGACAGTATCGAAGAGACCTTGGGAAGACATAAGCATGGATTTCATATTGGGATTGCCGAAGACACAGAGAGGACATGATTCTATATTTGTAGTGGTGGACAAATTTTCAAAGGTGGCACATTTCATACCTTGTAAGAAGACAACTAATGTAGTGCATGTAGCTGACCTATTTTTCAAGGAGATTGTGAGATTGCATGGATTACCTAAGAGCATAATTTCTGACAGAGATACAAGATTCATTGGATACTTTTGGAAGACACTTTGGAAGAAGATGAAGACAGATTTGAAGTTCAGTTCAACATTTCATCCACAGAATCATGGATAGACGGAGGTAGTAAATAGGAGTTTGGGAAATTTGTTGAGATGTTTGGTTAGAGAGAATGCAAGAAATTGGGATTTGATTCTATCACAAGCAGAGCTTGCATATAATAATTCAGTGAGTAGGAGTATCAAAAAGACACCATTTGAAATTGTGATAGGAACTAACCCTAGAGGAGTAGCAGAGTTGAGAGATATCAGTATAGAGAGAAAGAGAAGTGCAGAGGTAGAAGAATTTGTAGGACAAATGGAGACAGTGTATAATCAGATTAAGAAACATTTGGAGAAGATGAACAGTAAGTACAAAGAGCAAGCAGATGAGAAGAGAAGACAAAGAATTTTTAGTTAGAGATGAAGTGATGGTATATATGAGAAAAGAAATATTTCTAGTAGGGACATATTGAAGATGAAGAAGTTTGGACTATGTAGGATACTCAAAAAGTTTGATTCAGGAAATGCATATGAAGTGGAGCTACCAGAGACATTAGGTATATCACCTATTTTCAACATTGCAGACCTACATCAGTATCATGAGGGAGAGTTCAATGACAACATTGAAGAAGACTTGAAGAAGCGGTTACCACAACAAGCACCAGAGTAGATTGAAGACATCTTGGATAGCAGAATTGGATGCAGCACTAGAGGCAAGCAATACAACGAATACTTGGTAAAGTGGAAAGGAAAACCAGAAGAAGACCCATCTTGGATTTCTTAGGCTGAGGTGGACTGTCTTGGTTTTCCTCTAGCCCCAGCAAAGTGAGGGACTCACTTTTTCAACAACCCTGGGTGTCTGATGTAGGAGCATCCCTGGTTCAAGAGCAATCTTGCATCAACCAAAAATATTTGCATTTCATTTTGTTTTCTTTCATTTTCTAGTTCAATACAGTTAGTTTAGACAGTAAGAGTTTATGTAGTTTGGTCTGCATTTTGTCGTAGTTTCATTTCTGACCTTGCAAAGCTAGACTTCACATCTAGACATCTTCATGCACATCATATCCAAAATTTAGATCATTTGGATTAGTTACCGGAAAGATATAGCTAGTAGAATATCAACTATTTTCTCAGAACATAGCACTTAGATAGACAGCTGAAGGAGAAGGATTCTGGATCACTTCTGTGACTTGCAGAGCTAAAAGAAACATACCACAAGGCACATAAGGTTTAGACGAACCCTCCCTAAGGTATGCTCCTTGATCCATTCATTTATAGAAGAGTTCCATATGTTTTAGGCCTAACCTATTTGTTCTACATGTTACATCTCTTTCATTGGAATTTGTAATCTTCTTGGCCGATGTGAATGATTCTTACAATCCGAAGATGATATATTTAATCATGTAATAGATGCATAGGAAAGTAGTTCATCATTAGTTAGATAATTCGTAAGCTATATTTTCTTCTGTAAGGCGCTTCAAATCTATATCTTGCGCATACACTATAACTAGAGAATCAAGCCTGTGAGCCCTATTTTGTAATCTTGCATGTTGCTGTCGTGTTTGTATTTTGGATCTATGATATACTGAATGACTGAATATGCATTTGCATTCTATAATTGAGTTGCTTTCATTTTGTTTACTCTTTTTGCACAGATTGGACCGTTCACCTTGTGGACCCTCCTAACCGTGATTGCACCAAAAATGCTCACGTTTTGTCTAAAATTGGACATTTGGCCACCTTTTTGTATAGCATTTCCATGCACTCGCCCATTTCCTTGAGCCAAAATGAGAGAAGAGATAACATTACAACTCCTCCTATCTTTAACTAAATTATGGAAAAAATAAGTATTCTTATCTCCCTCCTAAAGCCAATTGATTCTATATTTCTACTTCCAAAAAATTTCCTCCCAAAGAATCCACTCATTAAGCTCTTTGGAAAGAGAAGATTCCTCAAGAAGCTTTTCGTTAGTCATACCACATTCCCTGATCTGAAAGGTGATGGCATCAAGTTTCTCCTATACCTATTTCCTTTTACCAAAAATATTTCCAAAGTAATATTTGTTCTACTATTTGAGCTTGAACTTGACAAATTGAGTCTTTTGAAGAGGGAAAACATGGTTGTACCAAAAGGGGGCTTCCCCTCCAACCACCAAATAGACATGTTTTCATGAATAGCATGATCCTTTGGCCACATTAGTTGAAGCTTGAAAGGGGGAGTTTTTGGATGAGAGAATAAGGAAGAAGCAAACTTGATAGGCCAATGATCTAGTCACTTCTACTGCAAAATGTCAAAAGAGGAGACCAAAGAGTCATGGATCTAGTAGTTAGAGGCTAGAAACCTGTCAAGACGCTCAGAGATGGAGTCTACCCCACATTGTCTGTTATTCCAAGTATAAAGTCCATATCTTGGCTTAACATCCACAAGATTAAGAAATGATAAATTATCTCTAAGGAAAGAGGAAGAATGATCTAATCAACTAAAGCCACCAATATTTTCAACAAGACTGAGAATAGCATTAAAACATCCCACCATAATTTAAGAAAGAGAAGGAAACATAAATCAAACAAATCTAATATGAGACCATAATTGATTCTTACCTTGAAAATCTATGGGAGCATAAACATTGATTAGGAGGAACGAATTACCTAAATTAAAGCAAGAACTGGAACCAATAATAAAGAGTGTTGACAAGAAAACCATAAAGAGGGAGTAAGCCAGCAAGGATCTCATAAACATGCTAGATCTCTAGTAGATCCTTGAGATCCAATACATTGACACTAACTATCTTTCCAAATCTTAGAGGAGAGAGAAGTCATTTCCTCCATAGAGAGTTTCCTTTCCTAAAGAAAGATGATATTAGGCTTATGTTCCCAAATAAGGTCTTGAACATCTTTTTGATGAGGGGTGTTTCCCAAACCCCTAATGTTCCATGACAATATTATCATTTGAGGGGTGTAGATAAGCGGGCATCTAATGTCTAAATGACACTAGATTCCACTAGTGTTCCTCAATCATCTTCGCCTTCTCTTGATCTTTTCACCTACCAACATTGGACAGTTTATTCGAGGAAGGATTTTTAACATTTTTTTTCTAGAGTCCTAAAAGAGGAGGAGCATGATCTACAATATTTAGAAATCTTAGAGTGAGAATCTAAAAAAAGTAGACAAATTTCAAGCATGCTAATGTCAACGTTGTTAGCACCTCAATGTCTAAAAAATCCTCAATATGACTTGGAGAAAGAGAAACCCTCTCAATGGGGAGCACCTACATGCTAGATAGATCATGGGTTTCTATTAGGTTAGAGTAAGCATTAGGATCAAGAAGATTCAATTCTTGGCCAACTAGGGGCTTATCAACCAGGGTGGATCCAAGTTCCTCAAAACTTTCAAGAACATCAATTTCACTAGAATAAAACCTTATGGATCCATCCCATCTCCATGGACCAAGGCTTTACCTTTTGAATTAAATTTAGCTATAGAATTATCTAGAGAGGAATGTGAGGCTATCAAAACCCTTAATGGACAATTCCTCTGTAAATTTCCATAGGCATGGAAAACATGACATCAAAAAGGGAGGGCTTCATAATCTATCTATTGGATCTATTGCATGTTTCCCAATCTAATCTCTAAAGAATCAAGTAAAGGATTATTAAGATCAATTTCAAGACAAATGCGAGCATAATTTGTTACCTTCCTTTCAAACATGAGATGAGAGGAACCCATGGGTTTCCTAGGGACTACAACAATGGATTGTAGAATAACAGATCTCCAAAACTCTCTAGGTAGCCAAAGGAGATGGATCTAGACTAGAACTTTTAACAAGAGCTCTTCTATAGGATCAAAATTCACATGCCAAGGTTTAATGAGTAAACACACTTGATTATGGTAATAAGGGCCTCCCTCAAAATTCACATCAAAATCAATCATTCTTTAACAGATGACAAAGAAATATCCATTAGTAGAAAGGATAATCTCCATATCTCCCTTAGGCTGCTAGGTCTGATGAGCCTAGGCCTATAGAACCTATAAAATTTCAAATCAAAAGTATGTTATAAAAGGTAATACACATCATATGTGATCAAATCCATGTTTATAACCAAGATAGGTGAATTTGCACTCTTCTCCAAGAAACCATTCAGTCTTGGTTATTTCTCCAATTTTTGATCGGATTTAACTTCACTCATTGCATGCAAAAGAAAATGAACAACATTATCATGCCCAAAAGATGAAGGCTCATTGGCCCTAATAGCATCTTTGAAAGAGAAAAGAGGGTGTAGCCATGCATGCCAAAAAGCCTCATAGTGATCAAGGAAATGAACAAAAAACATAGATAAAAGAAAAACTATTGTGATAACTTCATGGTGTCACCACAAAGTCACAAATACGCCAAAGAAACCCCCTCACATGGCCTAAACAACAATATAAAAGGAAAATTAGGCAACCTATAGTCATGGCCATGTATAGGTTGGCTAAGTCGCCACCATTGCCATCCCATCCATCACCATCCTCAAGGTTTTTTTACAACCGATAGCATATCCTTGTTAAAAAGTATTTATTGATTTGATTAATTTTCTTTGACTTATACAAAAATATAATACTTTTAATATTTATATTTTATATTTATTTTATAACCAAGGTAGGTCCATTAAAATTAAAGACCTCTATTTGAGATACTGAAAAAGTAGCAAACTAGGTCAAAAAAATTGCACTCTACATTGATGTCCTTGTTTCAACAAAAAAATCAATTTTGATAAATAGGCAAAGAGAAACACATTATATATGGTAAAATGTAAGTCTAAATTTCTCTTAGTACTAGTTAAAAATAAATAATAAATAAAATATTTGATAAAAAATTATCAAAAAATATCTAAACACTTGATATTGGAGTTAGTGATCTAATTCAAAAAAATCTTGGAAAGATTTTATTTCTAGTAAAAATTATTCATTATGGTAAAATGTCACTCAGTATAAACTAATAGAATTTTTTTTTAAATTATTGAAAACTAACTAAAAATGATAGATTTTTTTAATTTAAAAAATAAAATGATAAATTGAATCTATAGAGAAAATGACACAAATCACTAGTTTACATCATCTTTAGATTTTTGACAATTTATTCAATATAATTGATAAAATGTGTTGAATGTTGAAAAATGATTCTTGTGGCCCAATAATGATGAAAGGTGGGATACACTATTGTGCTATCACTTATAAGTCACACAAACAAGTTTGGGCAAATCATGTCCATGTTCAAATTACATCAACATGGAACATAGACTCACCTTCAAAATAGTTAAGTAGGTAATTTTATTAGATGTCACACATTTTTCAATTACTCTTGCATTCTCTTACACCCATCTATTTTAGCTAGTCAAAGATGTTGGGTAAATGCAAGAAGTTGTGTCCACTTAAGGTGGAAGTTTCGGAGTTAGAAAAAAATTTGAAATCGGGTAACTAAAAACGGGATCCCGTTTCTATAAAACAGGATCCCATTTTGGGTCGCGATCCCGAGCCTAAAATCCAAAACGGGATCCCATTCCTTAGTGGGATCCCGAACCTAGAACCACAAAACGGGATCCCGTTTTGAAAAAGTATTAAATTTTTTTAAAAATGGCAGAGACCCCATTTTTCCCAGCGACAGGCGACAGCTGAGAACAGGATCCCGAGTTTAGTCACCATCAAAACAGCAAGTAAGTAGATTTTTCAACTTCTACAATTTAGCAATCAATCTTTTGAAGTTTCCCTTGTTTTTTTTGGTGTAAAATACAATCAAAATTTAAATTGTAAACTGTTATTAGGGTTTCTATTTATGAAATGAATAGCTATTTTTTGACATTTTAGTTCTAAAATACAATTGAAATTTTGAAAGACTATATCATATAAAAGGATAGAATTTGAACAAACTGTCAAAATTTTGTTTAAATTTAAGAATTGAATAGCTGTATTTAGACATTTTAGCTGTAAAATACAATTGAAATTTTGAAAATTTTGTATCATATGAAAGGAGAGATTTTGAAAAAACTGTCAAAATTTGATTTCAATTTGAGTGTTAAATCGCTGTATTTAGACATTTTAGTTGTAAAATACAATTGAAATTTTGAAATGAATGTATCATATGAAAGGAGAGATTTTGAACAAACTGTCAAAAATTATATAGCATTGGGATGATATATATATTTGGTTTTTATAAAATTTACTTATATCAATGTATACATCATTGTGTTTTAAAGGCATTATTGAATAGGTAACTGTCATGTAAAACAATTACAACAAACCATAATAAAACCTTTATCATGTCCTTCATAATCAAACCTTTAGAGACAACCAACTAATCAAGAATTGAGAAGATTTTACAGTTTTTGTGATAGCCAACTAATCAAGAATGAAATCAAGCCAACAAATGTAACTTTAGAGACACTTGTAGCTGTCCTCACTAGCGAGGTTATACCCCTAGGATGAACATCATGATGTTAATTGTGATATGAGCCTAACCTCATTGGTAATGCTTCCCCTAATCTTAATGACATTGATGTAGGCCCCACTCATGATCCTTATGAAGATCTTGCCACCACCAACCTCTTTCATGATAGGTCACTATCCTCACCATCTCCTTAGACCTATAATACCTTGAGCTTATCGATTGGGACCAACACGACCCTTTATGATTTGATGTTTTCCAAAATGATGAAGCCATCATGAAACTTATGAAGTGTCTAGACCACATCCCCATTGTAATCATAATAAAGACTTTTCCACCATACTTAACACCTATGCTTATTTTGGAGAGAAAGAAGAACCCTTTAGTCCTAAGGCACCCTAGTAGGTAGAATAGCAACAAGATATAAGAAGAAACCTGTGATCGATTAAAAAGATACAATAAAAACGGACACTTCCCAAGAGCTCCTCAATGACAAACTTCACCTTCCATTAGATACCACTCATATACAAGATGACTACCCTCTCCTTGTTGAGGATGCTATAGACATCAACCTGTGAATAGAAGAGGACCCTAAAGTCTCTAAGATAGTAGCTCCACTGGACCTTGACATCAAAGAAGGCATAACCATCACCCTTAAAGATTACGGTGATTTCTTCATGTGGTCTTATGGTGATATGCCTTGAGACTCCATCTTTAAAGTCATGCATCATCTTGTGGTTCACCTCAATGCCAAACCTATTCAATAAAAGCTACGCAAAATGTACCCCCAAGTAGCCCTCTTGATCAAAGAAGAATTGTATAAACTCTTGGATGTGGGGTTCATTCAGAGTATTACTTATCCTAAATGGGTCTCTAATGTGGTCTTAGTTAGCAAGAAAACTAAGGGAATTCATGTTTGCACTAGCTTTTGAGACATCAAAAAAGGATACCCTAAAGATAACTTTTCTCTACCAAACATTGATATGATCATGGATCTCATAGCCATATATATAAAATGTTATCATTAATCTGGATATAATATCCCTTGAAACATTTGAGATAGACATGGAGACACCTAGATTATGGAGAGGTCTATGTAAGAAAACACCTCCTGTAGACTCAACACAAACTTATCCCTCAACCCTCTAAATTGTGACTTAAACATCATTTGATTACCCTGGAACACACTATAGACAACTCTATACAAATTTGGCAAAAGATATTTTCTCCTAACAGAAACTTGTATATGTAGAAGTATCTACTACTACATTAGATTTGATATAGTTCTTAAAAGGAAAGAGTTTGGACTAACAACTAAATAGAAAACAATAATTTTGCAAATAGGAAATAGGAAACAAAATCGAGCTAGAACTATCTTGACTAATTTATCTTTTTCTAGCTAGATTGAATCCCTACAATCATGAGTTAAAAACAAAGCATCAAATTCTTCATTAAATTTAAATCACAAATCATCAGAATATATTCATCTTCATACTCAGATTAGTCAGGTAGGCAACTAGTAACTTCAATCCTATCTCCATTATCAAATTTGGTTCCCATAGGCAACTTCACCAAATTTAGGTTTTCAGATCATGTGGCATGCACAAGATATCCACCTCAAGGTAGTTCTCCAAGTCTAGTTATAGTCTTGTAGATGTTCATTATGATTCTACCTAGGTGGTATGATAGTCCATTGGTTTCTATGACATCATTCAATATATAATTTATATATATATTCTTGATTTAATTTTAAATTTGTATGTTTATATGTATATATGCAGGTTCATATCTATTTTTATATATATGATGAATCTAGATGATATTCACTTTGATGTTGATGACTTCCTCAATGCACAAGATGATCCGGCCCCACCCCCACCCCCAGCGCTAGATGCCCCACCTCCAGATGCCCCAGCGCCAAATGCCCCACCTCTAGATGCCCCAGCTCTAGATGCCCCACCTCCAACCCCACCTCCACCCCCACTTGGAACTGACCAGGCTCGCTTGTGAGCCATAATTAATGAAAATGTGGATTCCATACAAGAAAAATTGAATTCCATTCGCAATGAACAATTCATGCCTCCTCACGTGGTACGTTTTGCACCTTTGATGAAAAACATTGTAGATTTTGTGAGGTCTATTGACTCAGACTTTGATGGATTCTAGAAATGGAGAGAAGAGAGGCACCAATTTTATGCTAATGGCCTCTCCTATAAGACTATTTTGGATCTTAAAATCACAAAAGCTCAATTAGCGCAATATTTTAGACATCCCATTACAAATGAACCTATTCCTGCAAATAAGAAAAGAATATCAATCAGGTGGTGTAGGAATGAAGGAATGTCTACCAATTTTTGGGACAAATGGTGGATGGTGTTTGATTATCCACCTCATGCTAATTGTGAGGTTCCTTTATATTTTTTGAGAAAATTATATGCAGAATTTGTTCTGAATAAAAAACCCAACTACTTTGATTTTAGATCATTCCAGGGTATTGGTGGTGGCATGCCACAATAGAGGTTGGGGGCACGGGTTGATCCCCAATGACCCATACCTGTTCAACCTCTTATTGACCCTCCTATTGCTGTCATTCCTTCGCCCTTCCAGCATCATGCAGTGGTATCCACACTAGGCACATTGAGTGCACTCTCAGGTAGCCTACATGAGCAGACTTCTATGATGGTAGCTCAGGTTAGAGAACATGGAGGAGTTGATGATGGAAGTGGTCCTAGTACCACTCCACATGTGTCGATGCCTCATACATGCACAAGTTGCAATCATTTGTGTTATGGACCTTATTAGCCAGTTGCACCCACTTCAGCTACACATGCATCATTTGATAATGTGGGTGAATCATTTGTTGATTATCTATTTGTTGAGGATCATCCCACTAATCATTCGACACAAGTATATATAGGTTATGTACACATGTTGAATTTATAACAATTTTTTAATCATGTGTTTTTAATCAACATATAGATCAATTAAATTCTAATATTTTAACAATTGAATTGTTTGGTGTAGATGATGGCAACAGGGACCATTGATCGAATTAATTTTTCATCGACACCTGTTCATCTCAGGCACCCATTTGGGGTACATTTTGAATGATTTATATTTTAAATATTAATTTTATTTGTCTTGATATTAATTTGTAATTCAGTCTTGAATGTGTGTACATTAAATATTTATGAACTGGTTCAGGCTTCTTCCACATTGAATCCTCCATCTCAGGGTGTCTCGAGCGCTCCTCCATTATTGGGCATCTCACAGGACACTTTTACAGTATGTATATTATTTTAAAAAACTATATATACTTAGATTTTTCTATTTTGATATATCATTGTATCTGAAAACATGCATGTACTATTTAATATATATTAAAAATATGTCTATGCAGGTTGACACAACAATGAGGATGGGCATTGCAGCATACTTGGATAATCCAAGTTTATATCAGGAGTCAACTGCATTTCAGGTTGTTCAAAAACGTATAACATGTACACAAGTCAATTATATATATGTTTTAAAAACTAATTTGTACACACATGTGCTAACTTAGAAATGACCTTGTATAGGAGCTTGTTAGTGACACGTTTCATCAACACACAACACATGCAGAGTAGGAGGACAGAGGAGATGGGTAGCCTAATACGGTATAATTTAAAATTTAGATTATATTTAAATTCAATTAAATTAAATTTCTTGATAGATATATATGTTGACATGTGTTCAAAATTCTTTTTATTTTATAGCTTGAGACATGTCATGTAGCTAAGCCTGTAGAGACAAGTCCTGGAATAGAGGATGCACAACAAGTTCCTCTTATGGTATAATAATTTAAATATGATATATAAATTATAAATTAAATTGAATTAAATCATTTTAAAAATCGTCTTGTACATCTAATTTCAACTTGAACTTTCTCTTGTATTAAATAGATTGATTCAGAGCATGTAGAGACAGGTCCAGGTGCACCAGAGCATGCCTCTCAGCCTCACACAGTAATTTAATTATAATATGATAAAAATTATAAATTTAAAAATTGTTATTAAATCATTTTTAATCATCTTACATCTAATTTCATCTAAATCTTTCTCTTCTACAGAGTGATTCAGGTCATCTGAGTAGTTCGCATGGTGTGAAGAGGACTCTTGATTATAGAGATAGTATGTGATAGGTTATTGAACATGGGCTACATAATTTGACTATTTCATGGACTATGTTATATATTGTTTTTCATCCAAACTTTATATATATATTGTTGAACATGGACTTTATATTTTGAATGTATGGGACTTTGTATATTTTTTGAGTTCATGGACCTGGAGTTTATACAACCTGACCTTCTTCTATTTGTTCTTGTGTGGGTTATTTGGATAGACAATAAGTAGGCATTGTTTTCTTCTTGTGGATATTGTTGTTTTATTTAAATAGTTTATAATTATGGAAATCTTTTTTAAGGTTATGTATTTGTTTAATCTTCCCCTTATGACTTTATATAAAGGAAGTTGTAAATGACTTTATATATTTGTACTCTTTTGTTTGATTGAAAAGTATTTCATTTTAACAAATTTATGAGTAGTTCTTTCCAAAACTTGTATATGCAAAAAAAACCACTTGA
Organism: Cunninghamia lanceolata; assembly: GCA_027924645.1. Lineage (NCBI taxonomy): Eukaryota > Viridiplantae > Streptophyta > Pinopsida > Cupressales > Cupressaceae > Cunninghamia > Cunninghamia lanceolata. Next base: position 1,619,352 of record BSBN01000538.1, read on the forward strand.
AAAAACATGTATTGAACCTGTCTTATTTGATTTGAATCCTAGGAGGATTAAAGGATGTCCAAACTTGTAATTTAGTGTGTTATGTTATAGAATTTGTAGTTCATATTCATAAAAAACTCTAGATTAGTATGCAAATACACATTCAAGATGAGCATAAGACTTTTGTAATATAATTGTATTAGATGAAAGAAGAATTGTATAGTGTTATACATGCCACAATTTAATGGTATGAACTTCTCTATCTATACAAATTATCCAAACATATAAACATATAAACCCTAACAAGATATCCAAACATGATAAACTAATTAGAAGAATAATGTTGATGATGTGCAAAATTGATTCAACACTTGTTGATGCATATTTTGAAAGGGAACTTCTTCCCCCAAGGAATTTTAACAATTTCAAACATGGTAAAAATTTAACATCTTAGACTAGATACTAATCTACAATACTTTAAGTTTTTAATCCCAATCTAATAGATTTTATAAGAAAATTGCAAAATAAAGGTGAGAAGGAGAAGTTACACTCTTCAATTGCTTTGTCTTGGTAAGATTTATTAGTGGAGGTTTGGCTTCCCTTGTGCCCCATTTCTTGATATCCTTCACTAGGGCTTCTAAGATTTGTCAAGTCTTTTCTTCACTCTAGAAAATATCAACAAATTAACACATCAATATTTCAAAATTTTCCAATACAAAAAATAAATAGTATCGACATAACAATATCTTACTATTTTATGGAACTAACTAAATAGTATCAACCTAAGCCCACACTAATATATCACATCATCTAAATAGTAAAAGGTCATGGCTCATTTAAGAATTTGATACACAATAGAACTTGCTCATAACTTTAGTCATAGTGATCTATAAGTTATATTTGTTTAATTTTAAAAAAAATTCTATTTTTTTTTCTAGTCTAGGATTGTGTAGGAAAATAAACATAGGCTATAGTTATTTAGGTCTAATAGCATGCTTTTTAAATTTTATTAATTAGTTAAAATAAAATAAATGAGTTGAGACTCATAAATGCAAATATAAACAAGAGGCTTAGAATAGCTTATCTCTCTTTGTAGATTTTATACGGTTGATGCTAGAGATTATTTCTTCTAAAATTTGCTTGATAATCAAGATCTAGATTATGCTATTAGATTAGAATTTATTTGACAATCATGGATTTTCTCATTACTTTTTGTTTACATTGGGAAGAGGACATATACATTTAGTGACATATGTTAATTTCATATCATTGCTAACATAGAGAGGACATATACATGCATGATTCACATCATGGACATATAATAGTTCATCTTCATTATTGAGCATGTCAAATATAAAGAAGAAATTTTAAGGATAGAATAAAGATGATAGTGTAATCCAGTTGGATTGAGAGATATATGGTTATTGAAACATATAATAACATAACTACACGTAGGATGTACTGTGGTCCATTAACAACTTCAAATTGGCCATGTTAATTAACCTACAAAGATGCTAACTTTTTGGATGTCTTAAGGGGTCCTAATTTATGATGTCTTAAGGGGATGTCTTAAGTTCTCAAAATTTGGTGAAGTTGCCCAAAGCAACCCAATTTAACAATATAATAAAATCAAATTTAAAGTAAATTCAAAGTAGAAAAACATGCGCATAATTTAACAAATAAAATATATAGAATAATAATTTTTACAAAACTTGTAGGGGAATGTAGCAGGTCTTCACGCCAACTCAAAATAATGTTTACAAAACTTGTGGGGAATGTAGCAGGTCTTCACACCACCTGATATAAAAATAATACAAGCAATATATCAATATATCATCAAAACATGTATTGTAATAATTTATATAAAACTATCTAGATATACACAATTTGTACCTATATTTACAAGTGCCTCTCAAGTTTTTGTTTCAAAGTATGTGATGAATTTGTGATGATGACCTAAGGATATAAGAGGATAATTTAAATCAATTTCAACTAATAACGCACAAGAAATATCAAAACATGTATTTAATGTATTTAAAAGAACAATATAAAACTATTTAACTATATTTACCTATATTTACTTATTCCATTGTACCATCTCCATCCTCTCTTTTTTCCAACGCATTGATGATTGTCTCATGGTCTTCCATAGAAATGTTCCATAACTCTTTATTTGTAGGTTTTCCACGATACCTCTCTAGTTTTATATTTGTTGCCAACACCAAATGTGAGTAGTGTATAATCTTCTTATGTGTTTCATAATCTTCGAATGCAGGCAAACCATTCTTCCTTATTAGGTATTTCTATAGCCAAGTGCCAACAACCACCACTGAACCTATTGGATAATGATAGCCACCATCAAAGAAATTCTTAAAATTTACTTAAGGGGATCAAAGAAGTTCTTAAAATTTGTTTAAGGGGATCAAAGACTTGTTATCAAAATTTGCTTAAGGGGATGTCTTAAGGGGATCACCAAACCTGTTGGATAAGGAAAGCCATCATCATCTTCTCGAGGTGTTGTTAACTTATGTTTAGTCTCCACACAACGAGCCAACCAATATTCTGTTTCCTCTTCATTCTTCTTTGGTGCAACAATAGCATACACATGTCCTGCAAACAAATTTTGATTCAATAACTTGCACATGTCCATAAAATTTGACCAATCAACATACATGCATTCATATGTACACATATAAATATAAATAAAAGCACTACAAATTAGTAATGAAGTGAAATAAAATAAAATATAATTTGAATTAAATTACCTTCTTGTACAAGGTCTGAAACACGGTCATAATCGTCTGATGCAAACAATTGATCATTGTCTTCAATTGTTGTTTCATTTTGATCGTGTGCTTGTGCAAGTGTCAATGGTTTTTGCTTCCACTCTTCAACCCATTCTGTATTCTCACATGCTACCTAATCTACAATCTACAATCCCACATGCATCTTTAAATTTTACTGCATCCTTAAATTTCAATTGTTGTCTAGCAAGAATTCTTTTAACACATGCACTAGCTCCATCATGTTCTCCTTTACCATGTCCAGCTTCAAAAAAATTCCACATATGTTGGACATTATTCTCCTTGTGAACCCTACTTAACCAACAGAACATTCAAGCATTCTTGAACTATCCCGTATAATTATCTAACCATATAAGATGTTCAGTCATCTGGATTCCTCTTTCTCTTAAATTTGTATAAAATATATTGAAACAAAATTAAACAAACTCTGATGAGTGTAACCGGTTGTCACTCAAATAGAAATGATAGTCCCTCAAAACTTTTCTATCATTCTCTGTACTATCATCTGCATGTCTATAAACAATATGAACAAACATAGCAACCTGCACTGAATTGTAATATTGTGATTGAATTTCCTCTTGCGGAGCTAAAGTATAGTTTTTCGCAAAATCAACCACTGATAGTATAGTACCAACTGGAAATGTGTTTCTACATTCATGAAATTGTCCATCAAGCCATCGAGCTTGTTGAGAGTGCTTGACATATTTTGGTACAATTTTACTCTTAAATTCTGATATGAATGCATGCATACTAATCTTTTCTGTAATTAAATCACAATGCTTTCCAAATTTTCCATCTTTTAAAGAATATTCAACATTCTTAAATCTTTTAACATCTATTAATTGTTGTCCAAAATCATTTTCAACACTTTCATTCATACAAATTAACAAAGAAAGATTGCCACAACTAGTGCATTGTCCAAAAATACATGAACTTAAATAAAATAATTTTTCATTAGATCTTTCATAGAACAAACTTGATATAAACTCTTTTATTGCTTCAGTTGGCATATTAATATCACATTCCTGTATAATCATGTTACTATGTAAAGTACAGCGTATATATTGAAACACATCATAATAATAACGAAATTGAACATGCATTTTACAACAACAAGATATTTGTTGCTTATTAATCTTTACATACCATGGTTTGCATTTTTCAAAAGATCTTTGACTTATTTTAATATTACCAGGTAACACTAATTCATCACAAAATTTTCTATAAAATTTAGTTTGCATTGTATCTAATAGGTGTTTTGGATGAGGATCGCGAACTTTGGACCCCACTCTTAATTTTAAAACATCTCTAGCATTAGATGATACCCTAGTGTTATCATGCCAATATTTTTCGATCAAAGATCTTATTTCAACATTTAGTTTCATGTCAGATCTCGGGAGTCAACCACTAAAACTCCAACATTGGTTAATTGGATCATTTTCTATACTTTCTCTTCTTTTTGCCACTCTTACCAATGTTTTAGGATGTATTTTTAGAATTCCACTAATATTGCTTACCATTCTTCTATTCAAAGTTGTTTTATTCACTATAGCAGTTGTTATAGCTCGTCTTGTTGCATTCTTATCTTTGGATCGACTATTACTTCCAATAGACTCAATGGCACTAGCAACAGTAGACATAGCATGTTTTAGTGATTGATCTTTTCTTCTTGGTTTAACAAAAATGCCTAACATTTTCATTACTTTTCTCATTTTCTACATTCTTATTAATTGCATCATTAGTTGACATTGAAACGATAGTTTTTTACAATAAAAAAATTCCATGTATAATCTATTGGCATGTGTTCTTATTTGTCTCCAAGAAATTTTACCAGGAAGATTATCCAAAACATCTCTTTCAATTTTAAAAAAAAATTATCATTTTCAACATCACATCCTGGATTTTCATTTTCATTTTCAACTTCAAAACGATTTTCATTTTCAACAACAAAACGGTTTTTATTTTCATTTTCAACAAAAGGATTTTCATTTTCATTTTCAACAACAAAACGGTTTTCATTTTCATTTTCAACAACAAAATGGTTTTGGTTTTCATTTTTATTTTCATTTTCAACAAAAAGATTTTCATTTTCATTTTCAACAACAATTTGTTTCAAATTTCGATCTCTACGAATATTATCAATCTCAACATTGTTATATCCAACTTGTTTTAAATTTCCTATCAACACTATTTCCATTTCATTCAAAGGTGGATTTGAAGAAGTACCTAGATTTGTGCCTATTGAAACATTCTCCATAGCATTGATAGAGGGATTTGAAGACATACCAGAAGTAGTTTGTATAATCGTATTAGTTTCCACATTCACCTCTTGCAAATTTGCATCGTCTACATCCATGGTCTCCTTAATGTTTTTATCTTCAATAGTTGTGGAATTGGATGCTTCAGCATTATTGATTGATTGAATCTTTATTCTTCTATCTCTTTGTCTTTTTGCCTCCTTCTCTCTCTTTGCTTCAATTTCTTCAGGGGTTAATACCTTCCTATCTTTCCTCTTATTACGACTTTGTGATCCCATGATTAAAAAATTTATGAAACAAGTACAAATGAATGTAAAAAACTTGAAAGCCTTTCTTCTTTGTTCAAGTCCTTCAAACAAGTACCAATTCAACAAAATTTCACTCAAATAGTGTCTCAATGATGGCTTCTATCAAAATTCAAACAATATTCCAAGTTGATGGACCTGCAAAAGAAAAAAAGATGGTAGAGATTACTGCAAATGTTGCTGTCGGCTGTACTGTAGAGCAAGTTGCAGGGCTGACAGTCATAGTACAGTCTTATTAAAAAAAAATAGATAAATAATAAATGGGATCTCGTTTTGTTTTGCACCGATGGAGCAAGAAACGGGATCCCATTATTTAAAATTTGAATTTTAAGCTCGGGTTTTGCTTTGTAACCCGGTTCGGGAAATACTTTGGGGACCTGAACCTGACCTCTGAACCTGGTTTGACCTGCAACTTGAAGGTTCTTGAAGGTCCTGTCAATGTCACAACAAAATATTGACTTTGGGCATATATCTGAAGGTCTATTTTGTAGAATATTTTAATGAAATTAAAACCCATTATAGATCAGATAGTGTAGATTCTAAATATGTAATTTTTTTACAATTAGATTAATTTTTCTATTTTTTAATCAATTTCTGATGAAATAGGTCCATAAACTTTAATTATCAGAGTTTTTTAGTATTTTAATAACTTTTTATTAAAATATTTTTTTGTAAAACAAATTGTAGGAAAACGTACTTTAGACAATTATTTTCAATTTAAAAAAAAAATTCAAAAAATGTTAAGTTTAGGTCATCTTATGCATGACGTACACGATGATTTTTTAAAAGACAAAAAATGGCCAATAAAAAATTAATTAAAAAAATATTCAATAAAAAATTACAAAAAATATGGAAAACGTGCTTCAGTGAGTTACAAATCTTTTCCCAAAAAGATTTTCAAAAATATGATTATTTAGGTCAAAATATGGATGATGTACACATACATGGTATAGTTTAAAAAAATGACTTTTAAACAATGGTTTTTAGAAACACCTATTCAAAATCAATTTTTATCATCTGGGTATTGAAAAAAATTACATATTTAGAAACTAGACTCTGAGTACTACATTTCATATTTAGTGACTTTTTTCAAGATTCCACCTTTAAGTGTTTCAAATGTTTAGGTCAAATGTGACAAATTCTGAAAATCAGGGAAAACACTTCCACTTTTTGGCCAATAAGTGGACACAACTTCTTGCACACACCCTGTTCCATCTATGTCTCTTTGTAGCCCCCAAAGTAATTACTCAATGTAACTCATCTTATGCATCATAAGTAACAATCCAAGTGGTGGGATCAACCTCACAAAGGAAATCTCAAGGTTCCTCTCCAATGTGATGCTCCATTCCATGAGGAACCACAATTACAGTAATATTCAAAATATTATTTATGCAAGGTGTACAACACACCTTCCTAACAAATTTCATGCTCATCTCTTATGTATGGCGTATTCCATGATACTTTATTGTTATATCCTCTAAGCATGCATTTCCCTCACACTCAATTGTTACATGATGATATCTGTTAGAGGAAAATGTGAACAATAGTATTAAACAACTAAATATCTAATAACTCATTGAAATTGATGCAAATACAATAAACAAAGATATTAACTTCATAGACCGATTTACCTCGCAACTTCCATTGTTGCCTATCTCATATCGATCTTGTGTATGATTTTAGCTCTTAGAAGTGTGTACTTCCTTGCTGTTGAAGATGACAATAGGAGAATGGTTGTAGAGGGATAATGCAATGAAGACTAAACTAACAATGTAACTCTAATGAATATGGATGATGGATAATAGAGACATGGTTGGATGATTATGATGATAATGAGGTTATGCAAATGCAATGAGGATACTTTGCCAAAGACACGTTGGTAGGATTCCTGCAGAGTAAGATTATGAATGCTTGAGTGATACAAAATGGGTGTGAGGACCTTGTTTATATAGGCTAAGGAGAGACCAAGTTCAAGGAGAGACTAAGTCCAAGTGTCAATAGATCCATGATTGGAGGAATTACCTATGAGGTGCACAGTTGAGGAAGCTTGAAAGAATGTGCACAAATCATAAGAGGACAAGTGTCCAAGCTCCTTTCATGAGTTATGGGAGTTAATAGAATAGATTGAAGAGTTAACTGAATAGACTAACCAGTTAAGTGAATTGATTGATTAGATGACTGGAGGATAAATAGGACATGTGGGTGAGGGAAATTAGCTAATTAAATATTAAAATATTTAATTATGTGTGCAACATGGTGAGGTGGAAAGGTGATTGACCAATGAACTCAATTGACTAATTAGTTAACTAATTTGATTGACGAGTTAACTAATTTGATTGGAGGAGAAATAGGACATGTGGGTGAGGGGATATTAGCTAATTAAATATTAAAATATTTAATTGTGTGCAACATGGTGAGGTGGAAAGGTGAGGTGGACAGGTGATGTGGATTTATGAAATTAGGACTTTGGGATAGAGGAATTTGTGATTAATTAAATAATTTGGGATTATTTAATTAGATGAGACATTAGAGGAATTATGATATTTAATTAAATAAAATGATTTTTATTTAATTTTGGGATAATGAACCAATCAAATAAATTAGAATAATTATTTAATTGATAGAAGAATAAGAATTAAAATAAATATTAAAATATTTACTTAATTTGACACGAGCCATTTTTAGGTGTATACAATATCTATTACACATTACATGCTTGTTGAACTTACACAATCATATCTTTTTACATATTACTTTTCTCCTTTCCTCCAATTGACTACATCACTTTATATGCAAACAATTTGAGGGTGCATATTGTATCACTAATGCTTTTCATGATTATGGTTATAGTGACTCTATAGGGGTCCTACATGATACATGCTCATGGTTATAGTGGCTTGTCAAAGGCTCCTACACCAAGCTTGTATGGTTATGGTGGCTTGTCAAAATTCTTACACCATCTTTCTCATTGGGAGTAGGGTTACAATGGTCCATTTAGGGATCTTATACTTCATCCTTTACTAGTTATAATGGTTCTTTAGGAGCCCCATACCTATCTTTCACTCTATCTTTTATGGGTTAATGTGGTTTTTAGGAGCCCTACGCCTCTTTTGCATTTGTACATTGATTATCAAAATATCTATGTAGCTGTTGTTTATGCTCATTCTAGTTTTCACATCAAATGCGCTATTGATGGAATTTTATGCATGTAGGTTTAAATATGAATTTATCGTCACATGGAGAACAAACAAAAGATCATCCATATCTATATCCTTTACAAATATGCCTTCCATTTACTATCATTTTGGCTTGTTTACTTTGACATGCATGATTCGTGGTAGTTCACATGCAAGTAGAAATGGGGACGATTTAATGTAGAGGTAAAAAGTACATACCCTTACTCATTTTAGGCTTGCTTTAACCCTTTCTCCGTAATGCAATAGTCTAATGCTTAATTTATGTATTTTTGTGCAAGATTTGGCATTTAGTTTGAACTCAACTAACCCTCAGTACCCATTCCCCTAAGGATATAGATGTAGTCTTTAATCTTCTTATTCCTAGTCCTTGATCAAGATGGCTCAGGTGACCCTAATGTTGTAGTGAGGTTGCATGGAAGCCTTGATCCATGTTATCCAAATTCAAATTTAATCATGAGCCCAAGATGACTAGATTCTAATTAGTCATTACCCACTAACTTGAGCACAAAATATTCAAATTTGAATGCTAGAGTGTTGTATAAAAAGATAATTCCCTAACCATTTAGATCAATCTCTAACCATTTAGATCAATCTAGTTATTGTCATATCATCAACATTCACATCTAGAGAAATCATTGCATTAGCATCTATGTAAGTAAAAATATATACATAAGCATTTTGCACTCTACTTGGCATGTCTTTGATCTTGTTCAAACATTACTAAATTGATATTGAGGACCTAGCTACAATCACAAAAAGTCACAAATTCCTCAACTTGATAATAGGTCCTATAAATGCTTTTAACCACCACCCAATCTAGATCCACACAAGTGAACAAGTTTCTAGAAAACCAAGGCATAGAGTTCAAGGCCACTATTCTAAAATCAAGGTTGTGTAGATGTTTAGGGTCACTAATATGAATTTGACCCGTAATTGAACTCAATTTATTTCTCAGCCTATCGAACCCTCACAATTAGAAAAATATTAACAAAACTCTAGGTCTATTCACAAAACATATACTACAATAAAATATTTATGCCAAAAGGCATAACCTACAGTGGCAGTAGGGAGAGAAGTATCCGATGTCATGACCATGAATGAAAAACTCCAGTCTGAAACTATTTTAACATCATCTTTCAAATTAAAATAAAATATGAAGTAAAATAATTTATTTTCATTTAAAACTAATAAAAATACAAATAAAACTAATGGCCAACAACTGATATACCAAAATAATAAAAATAAAATAAAATGAATGGTTGACAATGCTCAACATCCATAATAAAAATTTATATATAATAAAAAATAAACACCTTGAAAATGATATCTTTGACATCTTTTATATTGATTTATCTAAGATAGATATGCTAATCCCTGTCACATCCAAAACCAAAATCATCTATCTTTCTTTATTGATTTAAATCTATCTAAGATAGATATGCTAATCCTCATCACATACAAAACCAAAAACATCTTTCTTTCTTTATTGATTTAAAAATTTATTCTCTACTTATCTAAAACTTGAATCTTTTATCTTAGTTAATTACTTAATTGAGTGAATTAACTAATTTATTATAGATATTTGAAGTGACTATCTATTCTCAATCTTTAAAAAATTAAGTACCTAAATATGTGGATGGAGATTGAATGTGCTTTCGGTCCAAAGTACAGATTGAAAAAGGAAACTTAGCTTCGAATTTATACATCTTGTCCTTTTACCAAAGGCATCAGCCGCACAGCCGCATGACTCTCTTTCCATGACAAGGTTCATCCCATTACTGCAAGTCGGTGCACTTCACAGAGTAGACTACCCACAAATCATTCATTTGAGTGGGTCCCATTGCCCATACAATTCATTATGTATGTCATATACCCACAAGCACTTTGCACAATCCTGAACCAGTCAGCACTGTACCTATTGATACAGAAATTATTTTCTATTCAGATTTCTTTACATTTTCAATCATAAAGGTTTTAGATCTTCTTCCCTTCCACATTCTACCCACAATTATGAACAGCCATTAAATCAAAGAACAGTCAACTCATGATTGTCTAATCTGGAATTATAACAGAAAGTCACAGAGCAGCTTTGTGATTTTGTATATATATTATATGTGATGAACAATTTATACACAATTATGAACAACCATTAAATCAAAGAACAGTCAACCCATGATTGTCTAATCTGGAATTATAACAGAAAGTCACAGAGCGGCTTTGTGATTTTGTATATATGCTATATGTGATGAACAATTTATACACCAAAGACAAACAGATAAGAAATAATGGTCTGCATATTTATAGATATATAATATATGACTACATCTTTTACAGAGTTGAGTACATTTGGAGCAAGGGAGAATCCCAGTAACATCTAGCTAGGAGTTTGTTTACATTCCTATGAGTGCAAGGGACCTCCTCAATAAATATGGAGGTGGCCTCTGCAGAGATGAATGATATGAAGTGGGTGTACACATAAGAATATCTTCAGCAGGATACTGAAGAGTGCTTATAAGAGGTATACAAGTGTGGATTTGGCAAAGGAGTAAAAGGCCTGGTGTTATCAGAGGTTACAACTCTTTGACAGGAAGGACACATTCTTAGAGTCCCTAGAGGCAACTGCATGTACAAGGGAGAGGCTGGCACTTCCACAGATCTCAGTTGTGCTAACTCTTTCTGCAGTCTTCTGTTTTCCTCCCGCAGGGATTCATAGCACTTCTTTAAGACTTCACAGTTCACTTCTGTTTGCTTAAGCTTGGTCCTGTGAATGTCAACAAATAAAAATCAGTTTCAAGCATTTAGATTATCATTTTTAAATGGTGACCCTCAAATCAATTGCAGGCATGTAAACAAAGGGCATGGTTCAGGCTGATTGCTACCTTGCCCTCCTGTTTTGGAACCAGACTTCAACTTGTCTAGAGCGAAGATTCAGCTGCATGGCCAGCGCTTGTTTTTGCTTCTGCACACACATAGTTATAGACATTATATATTACTATCTGCAAGCTCAGACAAATTTAGTCTCCCACAATCAAGCCTACTTATATGAGAAGACTATTTTAATGTTGAGAAACCCTCTTCATGTTGAGAAAGCCTTCTTATATTCCTCTTCCTAACGATGGACGATGAAAAAAGATACACAGTTAAATCCAAAAGCACTCATCATTACACTTACAGTAGTAAGAGTACTGTTCTCTCTGAAACTCTCTTCCAAAAGTGCAGATTGATCTCTTGAGAGTTTGAGCTTCTTCCTTGTACCACCGCTCTCTGCTTCTTCCTCACTAACTCTACAACCACCTTTCTCCACCTCAAAATCCTCTGTAAGCCCATCACGCTCTCTCTTCATGCCTTCTCTCTGAGGGGACGAGGCAATAATATCCTCATGTTGGTTAGAAGTAGAACAAGAGTTTGCAAGAGGCAACTTATTGACATCGATGATATTCTGCCTTGACCCTTGCTCTGCAATTACATACCCTGTCTTAGAACACTATAGATCAAAAGGCAAAAAATCTAAACAATTCTCTGGTTAAAGACATCAGATTTCTACAGTTCATAATATTGTTCAATCGCGTTTCTAAGTTTAACTGTGTATAATTTTGTTAGCATCAATATTTGAGATCACACTCTGTGATCCATCATCAGATGTAGAGAGCTATAGTAAAAAAATTGCAGACCAAGTTGAAGATATCTCCAGGCAAGCTTTAACCCCTCTTCTATTTAATTTGACTTTGCAGACCAAGTTAAAGATATCTCGGTGCAAGCTCTAACCCCTCTTCTATTTAATTTGACTTGGTCTGTCACCATTTTTCCTATAGCTCTCTACATCCTGATGATCCGATGCTAACAAAGTTAAATCCAGAAAAGCGATTGAACAATTATCTGGTTGAAAAGTTAAATACTTACCTGATATAGTCTTTGGGCATTGGGAAACCTCTGAAGCAGCTGACTGAGGGATGGGAGCAAATGGGAGGAGATCTAACTGGATTGGAGTTGATGGGTTGTCATTAGATTGTCTGCTTATACCAATTCTGATTCCCAGACCCAGCGTTGTATCACAATCATGATCCACTGCACCCATTACTTTCATAGCCTCACAAACTCTCTTACACTAAATTTCAAACATGTAATTATGTGCAAAAACAGGATTTGCAGAGTGATAGATTGGCTGAATTCAGAAGAGAGCAAGGGGATTTTGTAGGAGAGCTAAACACTTTATGGTTTAGGAACCACCCTATTGATTTGGACGACAACAATCAAAATAATAATGAGGAGGAAGATGGATGACTGTGTGGCCCTACCGATCTAGACAAAGTCAGTATCATACAACACATGGGCCAAACTGAGAGACATTGAACATTGAAGGGAAAGAAAAGTGTACGGCTCTAAATTTAACCTGTGAAATCAGATGTAAGCCATTGATTGGAATAAACCACTCCAAGACTGTCAAATCTCATGGAATAAGTGCCTTTGAAAATGAACATTCCAATACAAATTTTTCCAAAAAAAAAATCTTCTAAGTAAACGGTAGATCTGTCTTGATGTATCCCTTATTTAGTATCCTAGCACAAATACAAACATATGGTGATGGTCATTGGTGATGGTGATGGTGGGCCCTTCCATGGTGATGGTGATGGTGATGGTGGGCCCTTCTTTCCTTTTCCCCAAGAGACATCCACGTGAAGAGCTCGTGAGCAAGCCAATCTAAACTGGAACTTGACAGACCTAACTGGACAAGAAAAAAACATAGTCATTAAGGGCACACCGGCAAGCCCACTTTTAATTGGTTTGCTTCGCCTGGAAACAAAGTCAATCCCGATAATGATTGGTGATCATTCCTTATCACGGGCCACGCCATTTTTAATGTGTTTCAGCTTCCTGTTACCTAAATCACCGCCACACTGTGTTTTCCTCATATGCCTGTCTGACATACATAATTTCAGCTGCTATTTAAAACAGAGAAAGATTTTGGGACTGTTTCTTTGCTTGCTCTCCCCACGTGGGTTATGTGATGAAGAAACCCGACCACTTTATTTAAGAAGTATTAACTTAGTTTTTAAGTCATTCTTAACTGAAACACCAATCTGATATCTAGGATACTTTAAATATTTCTGAGATTTAAATATAACTACCATTCTCGTCTCCCTATAGAGATCTAAGCAATAATTCATATTTTATTTTATTTTATTAATGAGACGCGTTTTAGTTAAAGAAGTAGGTGGCAAGCAATCTGATCTCCCAAAAGCTTTTGTGAAAGAATAAGGAAGGAATACATAATGAAGTAAAATCATATTTAATTTGTGACACGTGTTTCGAACTGATTTTTTCTCTTTGTGCTTGTCGAAGTTTGTATATAGGTGTGGTGGATATGCTTCTCAATAAATGTAACAATGCACTAATGGCAAGAATAAAGTAGCTTACCAAAGCTTATACTTTATTAAGATTAAAAGATAGGGGAGAGGGCCCAATAGTGGTGCTGGCTAATTTATGGGTTGATATCATAATGTAACATTAAAAAATAATATTCTTGGAAGGGAGAGTGTCCAGTGTGGTGCACTCTAATTTTATGGGTTGACATAGTAATGTAGGTGTAACATTGACATTAAAAAATAATATCCCTAAAGGGGAGAGGGTCCAATAGTTGTGCACCCTAACTTTATGGGTTGATATAAGGATCCAATAGTGGTGCACCCTAATTTTATGGTTTGACATAGTAATGTAGGTGTAACATTGACATTAAAAAATAATATCCCTCACGGGGAGAGGGTCCAATAGTGGTGCACCCTAACTTTATGAGTTGATATAGTCTTTCGTTTTCAAAAGATAGGGGAGACTGCCCAATAGTGGTGCACCCTAACTTTATGGGTTGATATAGTAATGTAGATGTAACATTGACATTAAAAAATAATATCCCTAAAGGGGAGAGGGTCCAGTAGTGGTGCATCCTAACTTTATGGGTTGATATAGTAATGTCTGTGTAACATTGACATTAAAAAATAATATTTCTAAAGGGGACAGGGTCCAATAGTGGTGCAACCTAACTTTATGAGTTGACATAGTAATGTACGTGTAACATGACATTAAAAAATAATATCCCCAAGTAGTTAGGGATGTGGACAATTCAAATATTTCATTTCATCCACATGGACCCAAAAAAAAGGTGTCATCAACATGCTTTTTGTTGAGGTGTGATAATAGACCCACAAAAAGTTAGACCAATAGTTGTGCATTAAGTCATGCTTTTCAGTGTGTCAATGTGGCATCATATGACTTGTTGCTTTTCAAATTTAATGGACATATTTTATTCAACTATTGGGTCCTCTCTTACAACTACTAGTACCATACTTTTAGAATATTGGGCTTAGTAATGAGGGATGTGGACAATTCAAATATTTTGTTTCATTCACATAGACCCCCAAAAAATGTGTCATCAACATGTTTTTTGTTGAGGTGTCATAATGGACCCCCAAAAAAGTTAGACCAATAGTTGTGTATTAAGTCATGCTTTTCAGTGTGTCAATGTGGCATCTTATGATTTGTTGCTTTTGAATCTAATGGACATATTTTATTCAACTATTGGGTCCTCTCTTACAACTACCATACTTTTAAAATATTGGGCTTTCAACATACCAATCCTATGACAACTATTGGTACTTGCACCACTATTGGGCCCTCTCCCCTAATTGAAATTAAATTGAAAACATATTTATTTCAAATATGATATTTTTACATTATTATAATGAATTTAAAATCTTGTGGCTCTCAGCTTCCAAATTCCAAAAATAATGTTTCCTGCGATGGATGGACTCAACCTTCTAGGTAGCCTTCCACCTCTTGTCATGGGCATTGTGCTCCTGGGTGGCCCGACTCTAGCAAGTTTCTTTGCCTAGAGTTGGTCATTTCTTACATATGTGCTCAAAAACCCCTTGATGACACTCTTGAAGAAGAGGGAGCTCTCATTGGTTTAGAGCCTATTGATAATTCAGTCCCAGAGGATGTCTGAAGCCAGATGATAAAGATTCTCCTTCTTCTAACATTGCTTTAGCTGCTTAGTTGGGTTTGGGCTTAACCCCTTTTAATTCTCATCTTTGTTTTGGACTCTATCTGGTTGGGTGTGTCTCACTACCACCCTGTCTTTGTTTTAGGAAATGATGAATTGTTAAAGGACTACTTCAAAATATTTAACTCTTTTGTTTTATTTTCTAATTCACTTTCATAACTACAAAACTAACATTTGCATCTATTGATATGAACCCTAGTCATGGATCTTCAAATCTTGTGCATAATATAATCTTCATAGAAATGATGACTAGATTTTGCTCTCCATGATATCTACAAGGGGATGATGTCAAAATTGTTTAAGAGTTTGTTGAGCTAGTATTGTTGTCCTTTGGTCAAATCCTTGTTAACAATTCAAAAGTCTAGTAAAAATGATTGAAGACATCAAGCAAATATGCAATGATGCCTAAAATGTTAGTAATGTAGTATTAATGCTCCTTGAATCATCATACAAATCGTAACAATATCTTATGGATAGATGAAAGGAATTAAGGTTTGTGATTATATGCATGACCATCAAGGGCAAAAAGTCACTAAAATTGATATAGAAATGTTGATGTTTTATCATGATCAACATTACATATTTTATCACAAGATTATGTGAAAACACCACTATAATGTTGATCCACTTAGCTTTCTAAGCATATATTTTTCTATTATCTGAATAGCTAAAAAATTTAATCTTTATTTATATTTACTAATGTCTTTGTATGCGACAAATAGACATGTGTTATATTTTTATATAGTTTTTGATCTATTCATGCAAAAAAAAAAATTAAAAATGATCACAAATTATGCTTCATTTTATACACTGAGAAAAGAAATTGTAATTTTTTATTATTTTTGGTAGTTGGAGGTACACACTTAGTAATTGACATATTTTTAATATGTTTCTACTTCAATAATTAATAAAAATTATAAAAATATATGTAACAAACTACATAATCTTAACCAACTTTTCACCAAAGCATTTTGAAAAACTGAAATTATGAGAAGAAGGTGGGTGCATACCTTACTGTCTACTATGTTTCATTAAAAAATAAGATTACCTCTTAGAATTGCACTTGTTTGACTTGCTTGAAATTCACCATTTTCAAATAAATTAATAGTCTAGAAACTAGATTTGAAATGTTATAATTATTATTCTTAAATCATCTTGGAGTTTCCAATGTAGGCATTTCAAATTATTTATCGAAATTCAAGTTTAAATGTTTTCAAGAAAAAAATGGCCCCCATCTCCATATGCAGTTACCATTGTCCTTAAATACAACATGTTAGCACACAAGTTAACAATTCTCACATTCAAGTTAATACATAATGACTAATGGAAGGAGTTATCAAGAGCCTAAATCTAAATTTAAATTTAAAAGTTCAGGGCTTATTTCTGTGCCCATGAATTTACCTAGGCGCCAACAAATTTGAACTAAAATAATGAATGGACAAAAATTAAGAAGCAAGATTCATCCTTAGAAATATTTAGAGATAAAATTAAATTAGATTCAAGTTTTTTATCAAATTTTATACTGAATATACCACATAATAATTGTTGTCAAAGTATACCATTACAATATTAATACATAGCTTTTTTTTTTCAAATTCTTGTGTAATGAAATCTCAGCTATAGGTAAATTCAACAAATATTTATAATCTAATCTCACGTGTGAGAAAGCTATTAAATATCATATGATACAAATTTTAAAAACCCAAATCAAGTAAGACCATTAGGAGCCCCCCATTAAAAACTAATTAGACGGGCATAGTAAAACAATTGGTTCCGTCTAGTCGATAGACAATTAAATGGAGATTTCCCACCGACGAAACAAATCAAATGGTCCTTGTCCCTAATGACATCGAGGGATGGTAGATGAGCGCGTGGCACCATTGAAACGGTTGCAACTCCACATCTGGAGTTTGACAATTTGTGGAATTTTTTCCACTTTTAAATTGTATTGTCATGTATATAACATTGATCAATAGGAGGTATTTTTCCCTAGGTGTCAAATTATGATATTTATATTAAGATTCAACTGTCTACTTTTTGAATCAAATTTATTAACCCATATTTCACACGAACCCATCTCATATTTTATGAGAAGTGGTTCACACGAACCCATCTGTCATGAGAATGAATGGTCCACTTAGCATTCATTATATTTAGGTGATGCTCAGAGTGGTGAAGCATCGTGATAGTCAAAAATAGGCACCTCGAGAACGATATCTCTCAACATCATTTACATAGATTTATCTAAAGTAGGTATGCTCTCGAGAACGATATCTCTCAACATCATTTACATAGATTTATCTAAGGTAGATATGCTCTCGAGAACGATATCTGTCCACATCATTTACATAGATTTATCTAAGGTAGGTATGCTAGTCGCATCCACCGTTGCATGTAAACTATTAATTCAATGCCCAACATTATTTTAATAAATCAATCATTTTCATTTTGCTAATAGCAAAGCAATAATTTTGCATAAGATATGTATTGGCAGTTAATATGTTATAGTTTTGAAATATGAATAAATTGTGGCATGAATTATACATATATTTAAATTATTATTTTTCAATATAGAAGCATTAGCCTTGAACTTTACCAAGCCTAGCAATGGCAACAACTTTATACCACTACTTGCAATCATGCAAGTTATATAGGAGAAGCTCCCTATATCCTGGCAAATCCTTAGACCCATACCTATGTCTTGAGGGTTCATTCAAAATGGTTCAAAATGGTCCTACTTACATATCCCTTTTAAGGAATCAAAGGCTTTGTAGTTGGCACATAAAATGATAATACATATCACCAATGTCCCATTAATAATATGTATGTATCAACAATTGCAATCAAAGCAACATACAAATAACAAACTACAAAAAATAAATTAAAAAAAATCAAATAAATTAAATTAAATAACTACAAAAAATAAATAAATAAATCAAATAAATTAAAATAAATATCTAATCGCTCTTTACCTTTACTTTTACTGTTGTTTCTTATTTTTCTTGTCTTTTTCTATTATTTCCTTCTTCTCTTTCTTTTAATATTTTATTTTTAAATTTTGAAAAGGAAGTAAATATAAATTTATATGTAACTTTTTTATTTTTATTTTTTTGGAAAAGTCCCATCATTTCATTTATTGATCATAGATCATTTTATTTTTTATTATTTCTCTTTAATTTATTTTACTTTAGAGTTGACTTATTTTATCATAGAACTATTAGTAATTTTTAAATTAAGAGTTAATTTATTTCGCCATAGAGATTTATTAAATTATGAGTTACTTTATAGAAATTATTTTACCATAGAGCTATTTTATTTACTACATATTTTATCTATTTTAAAGTTAAGGTCTTTATATTTTTTTAAAAATATCATCTTTAAATAGTTTTTCTTTCAACTATTAAATACATTTACTTATATTTTTCATTTAAAAGGTACATTTTTCTTAATCACAAATTTGCTAGCATACTACTTGTGCTAATAGAGTTTCGGTACAAATACAACTCTATTGAGATTCTAGTATAGATAAATAAATTTCAAAAAACTAATATTCTCTAATAAATCTATTAACAAAGCTAATAAGGGCATGGTTTGGTGGTTAAGTCGCTCGGTTGTAGTGGTGGCCACCAAAATTCAAACACCTGCTGGGCCAATGAGCTCGCAGGCTTTACACCTTTGTTGGGCCAACGAAGGGCGTGTCACCGGTCGGTCACATTAAAAAATTTATCAGGGGCATTATCTTTAAAAATAAATAAATCTATTAACAAAAGAAATGAACTAAAAACTAACTAGACAAGGAAATGACCCCTATCTTGTGTTTCAAGCCTAAATATATAATGAGCTTAATGATTTTCTTAAAATTATGAAAATTAATATTTTAGATCATGTTCTACACATCCACATAATCATTACCAAGCTCCACAAGTCATGAACTTTTTTATATTTGTTGTCCTAAAATAAATAGAGGCAAAGGCCATAGACAATCAAAAGACCTAATTCTGATCTACCTAATATGGAAGCATAATGCACTCATCACTCAATACAGAAGAGCAATTATATGGGTTTGCTTTGTGAGCACACTAAAGCAGATAGGGATAAATTCATTTGAATCAAATTAATTTTCATTAGACACTGATAATAATTATAAAATAATAGAATTTATTATTTTTTAAAATTAATTCAATGAGTTGAATGGATCATCAACTTGAGTGCTACATTTATATGACAACAAGAGTAGATGGTGACAATTGTTGTGCACTTAAAATTAGGAAGGTCCACATGGATTTCACTGCATACATTTCACTTTCTACTAAGAAGATAAATTAATTGTGTTAATGATGTTAATCAAACCAATTCATACTCAAAAAAATAAAAATAAATATCTAATTACTCTTACCTTTACTTTTACTATTGTTTCTTGATGTTTCTTGTCTTTTTCTATTATTTCCTTCTTTTCTTCTTTGGTAATATTTTGTTTTATTTTGAAAAGGGTAGTAAATATTAATTTATATGTAACTTTTTATTTTATTTTTTGAAAAGTCACATCATTTCATTTATGGGTCATACATCATTTTATCTTTTTATTATTTTTCTTTAATTTATTTTACTTTAAAGTTAACTTATTTTACCATAGAACTATTTTAAATTAAGAGTTAATTTATTTCACCATAGAACTTTATTAAATTAAGAGTTACTTTATTTTACTTTTGAGAAATTATTTTACCATAAAGCTATTTTATTTACTACATATTTTATTTATTTTAAAGGTCTTTATATTTAAAAAATAAATATCATCTATAAATAGTTTTTGTTTCAACTATTCTTTCACATTAGATGTTTATACCCCTGCTATCACTATAGGTTACACCTCTAAATGTAATTAAATACATTTACTTATATTTTACCTTTAAACGATACATTTTTCTAATCACAAATTTTCTAGCATATTAATTGTGCTAATAGAGTATGTATGAGGCACAAAGAAAACTCTATTATATTCTCCTATATACAATTAAATTCTTAAAAATTAATATTCTCTAATAAATATATTAACAAAAGAAATGAACTAAAAACCCAACTAGGTGAGGGAATGACCCCTAACTTGTGTTTCAAGCCTAAATGTATAATGAGCTTAATGATTTTCTTAAAATTATGCAAATTAATATTTTAGATTTTCTACAAAGCCACATAATCATTACCAAGCTCCACAAGTCATGGACCTTTTATATCTATTGTCCTAAAATAAATAGAGGCAAAAGGCCATAGAGAATCAAAAGACCTATTTTTAATCTCAACATAGCTAATATGGAAACATATTGGAATCATCATTCAATAGAGAAGAACAATTATATGGGTTTGCTTTGTGAACAAACGTAGGTAGGGATAAATTCATTTGGATCAAATTAATTTTCAACATACCTAATATGGAAACATATTGCAATCATCATTCAATAGAGAAGAGCAATTATATGGGCTTACTTTGGGAATGCACTAACATAGGTAGGGATAAATTCATTTGGATCAAATTAATTTTCATTAGACACTAATGATAAATTATAAAATAATGAAATTTATTATTTTTAAAATTAATTCAAGGAGTTGAATGGATCATCAACTTGAGTGCTACATATATATGACAACAACAAGAGAATATGGTGATGATTGTTGTGCACTTAAAATTAGGACAGTCCACATGGATTGCACTACATAAATTTCACTGTCTACCAAAAAAATACATTAATTGTGTCAATGATGTTAATCAAAGACCAATTCATACTCAAAAAATTAATTATAAAGTCCTTCTATGACCATGAAAAGTTTGAAAGAAATGGACAAAAATTATCATGTGAGTTTATTATGAAAAAATTTGAGGCATAGGCTCAAGTCCAATTAATAGAATTTGGGTTTGAAAAAATAATTATAAAGATGGACATAGTGATGAAACCTACGTTTGTAGCCCATGTTTGAAGATGGAGCCAAAATTGTGGGAGTAGTTGGGTTGTTTGTATTTGTATCTATTTTATTTGATTATGTAATGGTGAAAGCACAACAGTGTGTTCCATTTTTCACTTGAAAATGTGAATACAAAACTAAGATTTGGATGCAAAAAATATAACACTAAATAATATGCAATAATATATTGTTCATTGGATAATTTTACATTGATTGCATTGACTTATAAAGCATTGCTTTCTCATACAAAACTGCCCAAACTTTGTTAGGGGAAGTAACTACCAAAACAAAATAACATTATTAAGTATTAATATTAAAAGAGCTACATAACACCTATTTATAAATTAACATTATTATGTTAATTTATTATGTTCATCTAATCTATAATATAGATGTAATATAAATTCCAATATTTTCAATATTATTGGGTCATAAAAATTAGCACATTCTAATAATTATGCCAAACAAACTATCAAGCTTCTAAAGACAATGAAAACTACTGATTGTGTCATTTCCTTTGTAGATTTAATGTATATTTATATTTTTTTGTTAGTTTTCAATATTTTTTTAAACTAATATTTTATAGTGAGTGACATTTTGTTGTAACACATAACTTTTACTAGAAATAAAATCTTTGCATGATTTCTTGGAATTAGATTATTAACTCCAATATCTAGTGCATGGATATTTTTTGTATTTTTTATCATAATAACTAGTTTGTCAAATAAATTAAAAGTTTTTAATTTCAAAGGTTTGTTGATCACAACATGGCAGGAATGTACTATATGAATTCAAGGATCCCTTGCAACAAAGAATGTTGTGATAGCTACACTGGAGTTCACAAGGAAGTTTCCCCATTTTACAATCTAAAAATTTGTTTAACACAAGTAGTATGAATTTAGGATTATAGCATTGTGCAAGATGGTTTTGCTTGCATGATCAGTTATTATTGTATAATCCTTTGTGATTGATGATGCATTTTGTATTGTTGGATTGATTAAAAAACACATCTACACTATGTATATGTGTGTACTCTTGGTTTTCCTATCAATACATCCATTATGTCATATAAAAGTGCAAGTTCTAATATATAATATTAACAAGCATCACCCAAGATTACTATATAAAGAACTTATGTGTCACTATTACTTAGAAAGTAGGAATTACTTCTATATCAAATTGTAGGACATGAAAATGGAATTGAAAATAATGTTGTGTCTTGGGAATGGACATGGTTAAGATTGCAAAAGGTGGTGTTTAGCAAGATTGACAATGCATGTATGTCCACAAACCTATCGAAACAAACTATGCATCTTTAACAACACTCACAAACAATATTCTATACATTTTTTATAATTTAAATCTAACTATAACAACCATCATTTAAATCCATAATACTTGACAGTATTTGGAAATTAGCAAGATTCAATAGGACTAACTTTTCTATTCATATTTCTTTCTCAAGATAACTATTACAATGAATAAATAAAGATTTCACAAGTGCATCATAGTAAAGTACACTGACATAAAATGTTACATATAATTTCACAAATTATAATTTCATTGTCACAATATTCATAAACAAGTGTATCATTGAGTTTCAAGCTTCATAAACACTTTTTCCTACTGCATGGAGGGAGAGCATCATCTAGGTGCTTTGCCTCCATCCACAAATCGGTGGTCCCCCACACACATTCCTAATGGAAGTGGCGCTACCATTTGCAAGGGCAACAAATAAAGGGATCTGCAAAATATATTGTGCTATCTGAAAACAAGGTATAAAGTAATGACTCTATTACATGCAATCTACCATACAACCCTACATAACTTCTATTGAGCACATCGAGATACTCAGAGGGGAGGTGAATCAATATCCAATCAAACTTCAAATCCTCCAAGGCAGATTAAAACTTAAACATTACAGCATTAACACAAACATGAAAGATGAACACAATGCCCATCAATAGATAACACCATCTATATACGTGGAAAACCCCAAAAGGGGAAAACCCATGGTGAGGATTAACTCACAATATATGAAGTTCACTGCTATAAAAAATACAACTTTGTTTTAGGGCTACAACCTAAGGAATCTACTACTTCCTATTGATTTTGTTTTAGGGTCACTCCCAAGGAAGCTACTACTCCCTGAAGACTTTGTTTTAGAGTCAGTACTAACAAAGTTAGAACTCCCTACAAAATTTGTTTTAGGGATACAACCCAACGAAGCAACTACTCCCTGAACTAAGAATGAACTCAAAAATGATTACAGTATGACAGTCCTTCTACTGCCTAAAAACTGACATTGAAGCTCACACCTTTGATAATTGCAATTCTACTTCTTTTGATGATTGGATCAATTAGGCACACTCTTCACTTCTCTCTTGTCACAAAAATGTCTTCAAGATGAATCAAGACAACCCTTATTGCTTCTACTCTTTCTCCTTCAGTCGCACATCATAATGCATAACATGTTCATAGTATGCTCTTTACACACTCATATTCTCATTTTTGCAACCATGCTTCACCTAGACCAACTAGATTTACAATATATACATGACATTACATTGATTTCATTATAATTTAGCCAATACAACAAGACTATTATATTTTACAAGTCGGCCAAAGATCAAACAACATGAAACATGCATAGGGCAAGCCTTATCATGAACTACATGCCACTCCAGAAGAAAACACATGCCTTGCGAATCCCAACACATGGTTAGCCTAGTCCTAAACATTCTTCACAGCATCATCCTTCAAGGAATAACATTCGCATGTCACACTCATTTGAAATAGGTCACCCTTAAGCAAGAAAACATGAAGCTTGTAGTACATCGGTCTTCACAATCTTGGCAGTACTCATGAATGATTAACCATTACTTGTTCTTCTTCCAAATGAGTCAACATGACCTCTACACCATCTTCAATCACTCCTTGAACTTCACACAACAACAACTTTATGGTGCACATCATTAACCTTCCTCAGTCGGCCAAGCAAGAGTATAACCCAGCAACACCATCATTCTGGACCGCAGTCAGTTTTGGAGAGAGAAAAAAACATCTTGTGGAGCAATAGGAAACATCACACAATCATCAAGATCATCTTCCAACAGCTAATTTACCATTTCAAGATAGAAATGAAGGTGCAAACCATACAATGAAAATCTGATTCCAAACTTATTATCTTCTAAACAATGCAGAATCAATGGAGATTGCAACAAAAATCAAACCCCGTTACACAAAAATAACATGCACTAAGAACTGGACACATAACATATTATGTAACATGGAGAAAACCCTTTCGGGTAAAAAACTCCAAGAAAAGAGGCTCCAAGTTGTATTATCTTCAAATATGAGATTACAATACATGCACTTCCTCTCTCCTTCAGTCTTCAATCCAACGCTACCTATTACTCTCCAATCTGATAAAAATGTAGTACAAATATCCTTATAAAAGGGGCTTGCCTTCTAGGGCAAGATAACCGACAAAATATCAATAGTTAGATCTATGACCTAATGACGAATGATCTAGATTCACAATGATAAAATATAAATAAAATGAGGTTTCAGGGGGCGCTACCCTCGAACCCCTGTCGAGACACATGGCCCCCGGACCCCCTGCTAGGGGAATGATCCCCCCAGACCCCTTGTAAGGGGGAAACCCCCCTGTGACCCCCCGTCATGGATGAATGAGCGTCATGAACCAAATATAAACATACAGATGAAACAAGATCGTTGCTGATGAAACCTTTCATCCCTTATAGGTGATTTACAAACAATATGAGGAGTAATTAATTACATAGGATTTACAAGGTTGATGACACCTTAATCCTAACATCAAGCAACAACAAGTTGGCACACCTCATCAGCATATATTTTGAGAATAACTAGGCATTTGAAACCATATGTGTCACCTTTGTCATGTTTGAAAATTGAACTTGCAGACCTCAAAATCATCTGAAGCTCATATGGATGCACTAATGCACTACTCTAAACATATCCTCAAAATCGCATGAGAAAATCTTCACTTGAGGAGGAATGCAGAGCATTCCAATGAGTCTTCATCAACACATTATATTGCCAGCACATGGACCAGAACTCTGTCACTTATATCTTTCACTACGGAGGAGAAAATGATCTGAAACTTTGGATTTAGCACCTTTACAATACACTGAACTTAACTTCTGAATTGCATGACCATATCTTCAAATGTGGAGGAATGCAGAGCATTTTACCAGGTAGACTTCCAGGAAGCTTTCTACAACAGAAACCTTCACCAACATCCGGAGGTCAGAATCTTCTTATATCAACACATACTTTGTTAGGAACAACAGGAAGGATCATACAACATGCTACATGTTATTAGCAACATCTTCTCATTCTCAGTACAACTTCTAATTCCCATCTTAATATATCATCATTCATCTTAATACTTCTAATTCCTATTTTAATATTTCATCACGAAATCATCTTTGTTGACCACAAACATGCTCAATAAAACTTTACTTGACATTAATCAAGGCATGACATCCAACCATGACTATCAGCAACCAATCATGAACATTAGGAACATCACTAAATATCTATGTTACTACACTGATATATCATCAACATGAACATTCACAAAATGAGTGTTGACATCAATGACAACACATATTACCAACACCTTCTAGCTAAGTATGATGAATGATTGACATGCAACCCTATCAAATACTATGAACCAACAATGAAAACAACATTTGCATTACTTTGGCCAAAGCATTCAAAAATAATTCCACATTCCAATGTGGATATGTGGGTCATTTTTCCACACACTACTATCTCATCTTGACTCAAGAGAACAAATAGTTTATTGAATACATGATGAAATCACAACACTTCAAGTAACATAGTAAATAGAGTTTTCACAAGATTTACTCATAATATCATTGATTTGATTAACCATCCAAATTCATCGTATTTAACTTGAATTTAGTCAAGTATGTAGTGATGTGGTTAAATCACCAAATTAGGTTAATTTACTTAACATACCAGTACAATAAGTCATCACAGACTCCACATAGTAGAAAATGAAGCATACCCTATCTCAGTTAGTATTTTCATTAGTTACTATGACATATATGCAATTAGAACATTTGCACAATCATAAAATCACTGGCAACAATGTTGTTCTATTTCTTTGAAGCATAATAAACACATAATCAACCTTACGATTGAGTCATATTCTCTGGTAAAAGAATTCCATATTCACAGTAAAAAAATATTAATATCAAACTGCCTATAGTTAAGCTCTGCTATTATCCGTCATCTTCTAAGTGCAATACTCACATATAATAACAAGGGTTGTAAAGTAACTGTAGTCCCTGCCTAAATACTGCATTGTTGGTTTGTGAAAAGCAGCCATGCTAATTCAAAAGAGAATTTTGTGAAAGCTGGACAAAATTAAAAAGATTCATAGACTTTTCATGTTGACATGAAATTGTGAGAATTACTTGGCAACTGAAAGCCACTTTCCCATGACTATAAATTAAAATTCAAGTTTTAAAATTGAAGTTAAGTAAATTAGACAACTAAAATATGTGCTCCTTAACTTTGGAAAACAAGAAAACAGAAAACAAACTTATGTAACTCTTCAAAATTTGAACCTCCTAAGTTCAAAATTAATTAAGACCAAACACATAATTTCCATGCCCAATGCATCTGGAAAATGTTGTAGCTTGATTAGTGTGATGAAGCATGATTGGGAGGTGAAACTAATCGACTCCAACTTTAGAAGTAAAATGAGCTTCACATAAAATTGCCATATATCGGTACAATTAAAGTGGTAAGCACATTACTTGTGACTAAAAATACACCCAGGTTCATAAACAATAAAGAAGATTTTAATATACAAATCATATAACTTTGCAAGTATAAAAAGATTGTTTGGTAAATTCTATTCTGAAATGGAAAAGCTTCTCTTGTTCCACTAGACAAATCTTGCAATAGCCATCCCTTTTGTTCTTTCTGTCACAACTAGAAATTGATTATCTCCAATCCTTGATCTCATATGTGCAAGCTTGGACTGCAACCAAGAAAAACATTTACTTATAAAGCAAGACATCATATTGGAGTGTTTATTGACTTAGCTAACAACACCAAAGCCAAAACTTAAAAATATTCAACTAAATTTTGAAAATTAAATGCTAGGCTAAATTTCCATAGAATCAAACCTGCAAAGACAAGATAATTGATATCGATTGAAGAAATTTTCTTGAAAAAAGAATTAGGTAAAGCAAAAAAAATTGGAGAGAAACAAAACTTAAAATAAGGGAAAACGTATCATTTACTATTTCTATCATGCAGTCAATGTGTATTGATTGAAACTTTGACTCCCATGCCCCTGGTAAACCAAAATAATGTAAAAAATTATATAGGAAAAGTATCAACCTGAATGGGGCATTTTCGTGGTGAAAATATACTATAAACTATAAACGCTTTCAAGCTTTTCAAGTACCTCTGTAAATCCTGCAGTGATTGCCTTGAATACCTTGCTCAAATTAGCAATCGATAATTTCATCTAAGCATGGTAAATGAAGATGGAATTTTAGTGTGGCTTCTTCAAAGGCAAAAACATGACAGGAACGAGAAACTTTTGATTTTACAAGCACATTTACCAGGGAAAAAAGGTAGAACACTCCGGATATATTACACATTTAGTAATCAGAGCATGTGTTCTTGATGGGGAGTGCACAGCGAATACACAGACCAATGCCCTAATTTCTCACAGTCAACGAACTAACTGATGAGCCACCGATTCAACTCCATCGGCCAAGTTCCTCATCTTTCTGCCAAAGCCCCGATGGCATTTACCCTTGGAGAGACTCGTTTCTGTCAGTGGTCACTTGTAACCTTGGCCGATTCGCCAAGAATGTTGTCGCACAGTTTGCTTCCTCCTAACCCTAGCACATGGAGATGCTAGGCCATCCTTACTATGCGAAACGCTCCGTCAGGATCCTCTACACCGCTGAACAGGAAAAACAAAACAAAGAGCAAAACAAATATTCATACAATGAAGCCATTCCACTGATTTCGATAGAAATCTCACCAGTGGAATGCTTCATGACGACATACGACAACAATGGAAAATGCAAAATGAACAAAAATCTACAGTTACGTGATTTACAGTTGTAAGAAACAAAAATCAAATGGACAGAACAGAAAATGCTTTATTTCTCCTGAACACAATACAATCACATTCAATCACTTCTTCAATCTGATTACATTCGATGATCATTTGGTCATTCCTCTAGGCATTTATCAACTCGCCCTGAGTAGTACCGAACTAACTCTAAGATGCTGGGAGATCAATCCAAGCGGCTGGGAAACGCTACTGCCTATTTTTGGCATTATTGCTATTTTTAGTATTATTCGATTACAATTTGACAAATGTCCCCTAAGTCACTTGGGACTTACAAAATAAACCTACAAACTAAAAATGAAAATGCATTGGTCAAATAGACCTTATTACAAAAGAAAACATGATTTCCTAGGTGCTCCTGCACCATACTCCCTGGGTGAAAGTTGTCTCAAGTCCTCTTAGAAACTAACTGCTGCAAATCACCACCCTGCTTCTTGATGACTTCTTCCAGCATCCATGTGGCTTCTGAATCTAGAAGTCCTTGCCATTTGACTAGGTACTCAAAATAGGTCTGATTTCTGGTCTTCTTTGTTATCCTGCTATGCAAGATACACTCCATCTTTGGTGGTTCCTTAGGTTGTAAATACTACACCCACTCTGCATTGTCTCGGACAGAAACTACTGTCCCTTTGCTTGTATCAAGACTCCTATATAATGTTAGATCAACAACATTGAATATAGGTGAAATAGCAATATCATCAAGGAGTTCAATTTTGTAAGCATTAGGACCATATTTTTTTAGAATCTGACAAGGTCCAATTTTTCTTATCATCAACTTGTTGTGGTTTCCCTTGGGTAGTATGTTCTTATTGAGATGAACCATGACCATAACTCCTATTTGGTACTACATATCCCTTCTTCTTTGATCCACTCTAGCTTTAATCTTCTGACTGTTCTTGTGTAGAGTATCTCTGACTTGTTGATGGATCTCTGTCATAGGCTCTGCAAATGTATCAGCATGTCCACTCCTTTTGTCCATCCCTTGAACATCTCATAATTCAAAAACTCCTCTAGGATGACTACCATAAACAAGTTCAAAAGGACTTAGACCTGTACTTCTGTTTGTAGAATCATTATAGGCATACTCTGCTTGTGGGAGTACCACATCCCAACTACTACCATGTTCTCTTGTCAAACATTTGAGTAGATTGCCTAATGACCTGTTCACAACCTCAGTTTGACCATTAGTATGAGGATGATAGGCCGAACTAAAAGACAAATTTGTACCCAATCTTTTCCACAAGGTTCTCCAGAAATGTCCCACAAATTTGTTGTCTCTGTCAGATACAATACTCAAGGGTAATCCATGAATCCTGACAATTTCTTTAAAGAACAAACCTGCAGTGTAACTAGCATCATTGGTGGTCTTAAAAGGAATAAAGTGCACCATTTTGCTGAATCTATCTACCACAACAAACACACTATCATAATCTATCTTTGTCTTGGGCAATCCCATCACAAAATCCATATTCAAACTTTCCCAAGGTCTATTTGGTATGGGCAAAGGTTGGTATAGTCTTGCATTGGTTGAGACTCCCTTTGCTCGCTAGCAAATCATACAACTCTCAACAAACCTTCAAATATCAGATTGCATCATTGGCCAAAAGGAAAACCTTCATACAAGATCTAAGGTCTTATTGAGCCCAAAATGTCCTCCTAAACCACCACTATGTTTTTCCTTCACTATATTATCCCTCATTGAACACTTAGGGATACAGAGTTGACTTCCCTTAAACAAAAGTCCTTCCTGCAATGTATAATTTGAAAAGTCACTGTGGAAAGCATTGGCAAACTCAATGCATACCTTGTAAATCTCCTTAAAATCGTGGTCCTCTTCATACAATCCCTTGAGTGACTCAACACCCATACTTTGTAGCTACACTTCTTGCACTGTCAACACCCTTCTGCTTAGAGCATCAGCAACCTTATTGGTTATTCCTTTCTTATGTTTGATGATGAAGGTGTAGGCTTGAAGACTTTCCACCCATTTCATGTGTCTATGACTGAGCTTTTCCTGTCCATTCAAAAAACTGAGAGCATGATTGTCAGTGTATACAATAAATTCCTTAGGAAGCAAGTAGTGCCTCCATTTTTTTAGAGCTTATACCATAGCATACAACTCTAAATCATAAGAGGAGTATTTCCTCTTGGCTTCATTTAACTTTTCATTGAAGAAGGCTACTGGTCTGCCTTCTTGGCTCAACACTGCTCCTATGGCCAATCCACTTGCATCACATTCAATTGTGAAAACCTTATTGAAATTAGGTAACACTAAAATAGGGAATTTAGCAACTTTCTATTTCAAACTTTCAAAACTCTGATCTGCCTCTTTCGTCCACACAAACTTCATCTTACCTCCACCCTTGATGGTCTCCAACATAGGTGCACAAATGTCACTATAGTTCTTAATGAATTTCCTATAAAATGTGGCCAAACCATGGAAACTTCTGACCTCTCTTGCTGTCCTGGGTGTAGACCAAATCAAAATAGCTTCTACCTTGGAAGGATCCATTTTCAAATCACCCTTAGAGATGACAAAACCTAGGTACACCAATTCTTGTTTCATGAAGTCACGCTTTTCCAAGTTTATTAGTAACTTCTGATCTTGCAGCCTCTTCAAGACTATCACCAAATGTTTCAAGTGCTCTTCCTTTCTCTTACTGAATACCAAAATATCATCAAGGTAGACTACCACAAATTTTCCTATGAATTCTTGTAATACCTCATTCATTAGCCTCATAAAGATGCTAGGGGCATTTGAAAGACCAAACGACATCACAAGCCACTCGTACAACCCTTCATTGGTTTTGAAAGTTGTCTTCCACTCATCCCCTTCTCTTATCCTTATCTAATGGTACCCACTCTTCAAGTCTATTTTGGAGAAATAAGTAGCCCCTCCCAAACAATCCATTAGATCTTCTATTCTAGGAATAGGAATCCTATACCTGATGGTTATCCTATTTATTGCCCTAGAATCAGTATACAGTCTCCATTTCCCATCCTTCTTTGGGGCTAAAATAGTAGGTACTACGCATGGGCTAAGACTCTTCCTTATCAGCCCTTTGTTTAGGAGTTCTTGAATCTGTTTTGCTATCTCTTCATTCTGCTGAGGGGTCATTTTATATGCTGCCTTATTAGGAAGTACTACTCCTAGTATGAGATCTATCTGATGGCTAATGTCTCTGATTGGTGGTAGGGAATCAGGTATATCCTTTGCAATCACTCCTTTGTAACTGTCAAGCAAATCTCTGACCTCTTTAGGCCCTACTTCTCTCACACTTTCCTTCTTTTCCCCCTTAGCCTTCTCAATCAAAGCAAAACCTACTCCATCACCTTCCTTTAATGTATCCATGAATTCTTTTTCTCCCACCAGCATTACACTAGACCCTACATGCTATGGATCCTCTTCTACCAATGACTGTATCCTATAAGTCGCACCATCCTTTTGGAATGAGTAAGCATTCTTTTCTCCATCATGATGAGCCTTTCTGTCAAACTACCATGGTTTGCCTAACAAAAGATGGCAAGCATCCATTGGAAGGATGTTGAACACAAAATATTATCTCTATACCCCTTAATACTGAATTCTACCCATGCCTGTTCATTGATGAGTACGTGTTGCCCCTTGTTCAACCAACTGACTTTATATGGACTGCTATGAGGTATCTTTTCTAACTTCAACTTATTCACTGCTTCCAAAGATATAATGTTATTAGTAGAACCAGAGTCAATAATGACTTTACAAACCTTACCTTGGATCTTGCAGTTGATTCTGAACAAAGCCCTTCTTTGTGAGGGTTCCACCTGCACTGGTTCCTTGAGCAGCGTCCTCTTGATCATCAGATTCTTTCTTGTTTCTGATTCTAGATTCACTTCAGGAGATGTCACACTCCTTGCATCTTGTTGAATCAAAGTGGTTCTCTTCTCACCACCATGAGAAGTTGAGGCCTTCTCTGGACACTTGTATGCTGGGTGTCCTATCTAATTGCAATTATAACATCTCATATTGGAGAATTTTGATCCTCTACCTGATCCATTTGTCCCACCTCTTCCATTAGGCCTTCTTCCTCGGTAGCCTCCTCTGCTACTTGAGTCTCCAACTTGCTCTTCTTGGATAGACTCACCACTAGGCCTCTGGTTAGGACTCCTTCCTCCAAAACTACCTCTACCTCTATTGTTCTGCTCACTCTTTCTCTTTATCTTCTCTTTAGCCCTTAAGGCCATTTGGAAACACTTGTTCACTATGTTTGGTGCTAAGATGCTGATCTCATCTTGGATGTTCATCCTTAAGCCATTTAAATACCTGGCCACCTTCTTTGACTCTTCTTCTTGTCTCTTTGATCTGAGACTGAGTTTATGAAACTCTTGTGTGTATGCATTCACATCAAAGTCTCTCTGTCTGAGGTTCTGCAATTTCTTATACATCTGTACATCATAGTCCAAGGGTAATAACTATGCCTTGAGTTTGGTCTTCATCCTTTCCCAAGAGGTTATCATATTCTTCCCCTCCTTGACTCTCTCCTTGTTCATAATTCCACCATGCAAGAGCAGATCCCTGCAATCTTGCCTTTGCCAACTTAACCCTCTTATCATTAGAGATTTCTTTATATTCGAAATGATTGTTCAATGCCTCAATCTAGTCAATCACCTCTTCAGCTTCCATACTTCCACTATACATAGGCAACCCATCTATGGTGTCCCTATTGACTGACTTTAATGCATTTAAAAATGCCCTCTAGTCTGTTGGTATCTCCTCTGTCTTTTTACTGGTTTTGGCAATTTCCGCATCACCTTCATCACTGTCACTTTCATCTTCCCTCTCTTTGCCTTTGGACTGCTTGAACTCTCCCAACTTAGATGCAAGCATCTCCTCAGTCAGCTTCTTAACGGTGTCCTGTGACATACTTTTGGGAGGCATCCTCTCTGCCTCTGTCTCGCTTTCTTTGTCTGACATAAACATTCACAAACAACACCCAAACACCAACACTCTTGCAAATCCTCAATTTGATTTGCAGCCCAAATCTTTTTCAAGCTCTGATACCAATATGATGGGGAGCACACAGCAGATACATGGACCGATGCCCTAGTTTCTCATAGTCAACGAACTAACTGATGAGCCACTGATTCAACTCCATCAGCCAAGTTTCTCATCTTTCTGCCAAAGCCTCGATGGCATTTACCCTTGGAGAGACTCGTTTCTGTCGGTGGTCACTTGTAACCTTGGTCAATTTGTCAAGAACGTCATCGTATAGTTTGCTTCCTTCCTAACCCTAGCACATGGAGATGCTAGGCTATCCTTACTACGCGAAACGCTCCATTAGGATCCTCTGTACTGCCGAACAAGAAAAACAAAACAAAGAGCAAAACAAATATTCATACAACGAAGCCATTCCACTAATTTCAACAGAAATCTCACCAGTGGAATGCTTCATGACATACGGCAACAATGTAAAATGCAAAATGAACAGAAATCTACGGTTACGCGATTTACAGTTGTAAGAAACAGAAATCAAATGGACAGAACAGAAAATGCTTTATTTCTCCTGAACACAATACAATCACATTCGATCACTTCTTCAATCTGATTACATTCGATGATCATTTGGTCATTCCTCTAGGCATTTATCAACTCACCCTGAGTAGTACCGAACTGACTCCAAGCGGCTGGGAAATGCTACTGCCTTTTTTTGGCATTATTGCTATTTTTAGCATTATTCGATTACAATTTGACAAATGTCCCCTAAGTCACTTGGGACTTACAAAATAAACCTACAAACTGAAAATGAAAATGCATTGGTCAAATAGACCTTATTACAAAAGAAAACATGATTTCCTAGGTGCTCCTGTACCAGTTCTAAGGAGGGAAAAGTCTCAATATTTTCTAGCCTTCACAACCATCTCTTCACCAAAAGGAGACATTTAGACATTCCTGATTTTTAAGGAGGTATTGACCCATCCTCAATAGCCAATACTCATTTGGAGCAACAGAAGTGATTTATTATCATTTTTTTAACCTAAATTTTTCAACAAATTCTAACTCCCTCTCCTAAAATATAACTCATTTACCTGTAAAAACACAAAAGAAATTGCTGCATAACACGATAAGTTGTAAGTCAAGAAGATTCCAAAAAAGAAACCAATTTAAAACAATGTTGAGGATGGTGCAAAAAAGTAGGCAACTGTGGATGGGTGCCACTTAAGATATCTAATGAGCCTAGCGAGAATGGCAATAACATGACACCATTGAGACCAAACCATTATTTGATCACATGGAGGTAATATATCAAGTATGCCATATTTTAGCTTGGCCATAGACATATTTATTTTATCTGTCATCGTGTCAGATCTAAACTTATGATAAAATGGTAATGGCCCAAAAACTAACAATATTTTAACTAGATATCAACTTTTTATTGTTATAGCACTGTTAGGTGAAATACATTTACCAAAGGCTCTTTTCCATTCTACATATGCCATAAGTGGAGTTACTCATGAAGCCTGCCTGAAACTCATACCCCATCCTCAAAAAATGGCAACAGAAACCAACATGCAATATTAAATAAAATGAGTTCTTTTAAAAAAGACAATGTGCATGTACACTATAGAGTGCCAAAGCCTAAGTTCCTAATCCCCTAACTTCATGACAAAAACAACCTGCCCCCAGTTCCTACAATATCTTTGTACTAGTTTAGATGTGTGATCTACAAGGAGGAGATCTTGTCCATATAAAAAATTGGAATGCCTTTCCCACTAATATATATTAGGTTGCTTATTATTACAAAGATTCTACATACAAGTGTTCCATACAAGGCCCGTGTACAAATTTGCATATAAGTGTTCCATACAAGGGTTTAAAGAGAAGGGCACATATTTCACACGATCGGAGAAATACTCCTTTCTTCCATTCAATGCTACCAAATTTCTCTTCAATGCAAGTTGCACTACTTGAAAACCATCAATTATACAAAGGAAGCCAACGTACTAGATGAACCACAAATATTTACATTTTATGATTTTAAGTGTTGTACAATTCTGTTTAGTTAGTCAAGCTTGAAAAGGAGAGTAACAAATGCATGGATAATTGACTGTCCAACACCTTAGAAATATTTAAAAACAATTGAAACAAAGAGACCACACACAAAAGAATTGGAATAAAATCTGGTATTAAAATCTAGCATCTTTAATCTTTTCAATCCGTCAAAAACATTGTCAAAGTTTCTCATCAATTAAAGACTACATGAATTCATTTGATCTTATTAACATTTCTAACAGTTGTATGAACATAATTTTAAGCATTTCCAAACTTGACAAATAGGGATAGTTAATAAATTCCCAGCAACCATGCTGCTAAGGCTAACAACCTATACTTCAAAATGTTATTACCAACTTACATGTCAAATATAGCAATGACAATGTTGACCAAGTTGGTTCGGTTGCTACTGAATTCCCAAATTTTGAAAGAAAATGCACACATTTTTGGTTGCCTGAGCAAATTCATCTTGTGACAGAAAAAGTATAGATTGACCCAAAATTACTGGTGATAAAGTATATTAAAATTTCTAAAAAGAGTCTCTAATCTTTTGTCATCAAGGACGCCAAAAATCATAATTATCTACCACTAGTTTATTAACACTATCATTTTCAAATCTTAAGAAAAAATAGCAGTACCCAATCAAGCTCAATGTAACCATACAAAGTCAAAATTAACAGAGACCGCCTAAACAATAAATGAACCATATAAAATTAAAAAAAATCCTCTGAGATTCAAAATAGATTTTCATTTTCTAGGAACCTCAAGACAATACTTAAAATGTAATGATGTACTTTGAATTATCTCAATATATAGAAATCCTAACTATTGCATGTTACTTAGATTCCACACAATGACCAGTCTATACATGTAACCACATACTTACAGGTCTTATTGGCAAGTCCTTGGAGTTTTGACCAATTGAAGCCTTTAGAGGAGTGAATTTATTCTCTATTTTCTCATCAGCATCTCTAGTTATACCCGATTCCTCTTTTCCACCAGTTAGAACAACATCGACTTCAACTTTCTAATTTGAAGCATTTACAAATTCTTGTTTACCTTTGGGATGATCATATTTGTGTTTGGTGCCAAATTTGTAGTTACCGGTCTCCATGAAATACTGAACCCACAAATGACAGTGAGAGCAACAAACAATTAACGTAAATTGGAGTCAGATGAAATTAGGGAAAATATACAAAAAAATTGGTGATACCTAAAACCTTAATATATACTTACATCACACTCAGGCTCTCCAGGGCTATTGGGTAGTTGCTCACCATTAGAATAAGAGGATTTCACCTATAAACATACAAGAAAACACCACTTCGAAAAGAAAACTTCCATACAAAGACCAAGAATGATAGATTGTAAAAGATCAGATTTAAGTGCTAAGAATGCAAAATAACCTCACTTCCATCTGCCTTATGCTCCAATGATTTTGAAGTTTCCAACCTATCTTTAGGATGATGGAACTTGCATTTAACACCAAATTTGCAGATGTCGGTCTTCATATAATACTGAGTTCCATTATAGGAAAATAAATCATGCAAGAGAAATTGCAAACAAAATTAGAAAAATATCACAAACAAGAACATATCCCAAAATACAAGTATTCAGTGTAGGTAAAACTTATAGGACACTTGGTCTCGCTTGGTCTCTTAGGTGGTGGACCACTGCTTGAGGCAATAGATGATACTTGTAACCACACGATACGTGAAATGACACAAATCTAGTAACTTTTACATATTTTGAGAATTACTATGACTATTGATTGGCAAAGTGCTGATTTCACAACCTACTCAATGGAAGAACGTCAACTATTTTCTTTGAACTTTATAGATCCTATCTAGACCCATGCAAAAGGAGTGATAATAAATCCCAATACAGACAAATAAAGTCTAGGACATTTTTATAAATTTATGGGTTATTGTGGAAGCACAAACAAGGCACATGTATTATTTGATAGAATGCCTCAAAGAGTTGTCATCTCATGGAATGCAATGATTGTGGGATAGCACAAAATGGTTTTGTTAAAAAGGCTTTAGAAATTTCAAGCAAACTAATAACAACCAAAAGGAAAATGAAACTATATGGGATTTGACCAGAGTGAAATTTGAAGGGACTAACTACACATACTGCATTGTCATACCAGGCTGGAACACGACGTTTTCCCTTGGTCTATCTTGGGTTCTGCAGTATTGGTCAGATTGTGCAACATATTTGTATACTGGGGCAAAATCTAAATGCCCTTCACACCACC
Source organism: Cunninghamia lanceolata (assembly GCA_027924645.1). Taxonomy (NCBI): domain Eukaryota; kingdom Viridiplantae; phylum Streptophyta; class Pinopsida; order Cupressales; family Cupressaceae; genus Cunninghamia; species Cunninghamia lanceolata. Next base: position 1,657,374 of record BSBN01000538.1, read on the forward strand.
CTTCAAATACTTGCCCAGCATTTTTCTCTAATTGGAGCTGCTACAACGACAAAGGAAAAACACTCATTTAAACAAACATACCAAGAGAATTTTATACGAGTGTGAGTCTTGTTAGCAGAGAAATCACTTGATCACTCAGTTGTAATGTCTTCCAATCTTTTTGGCAGATAAGAGATTTTGCTTCTGACTCTGCTAAGGTGAGATGGTAATTCAAGTCGCCAAACCAGATAATATGACTACAATGGAGAAAATTGCTAAAAATCTTTCTAGGAGAATGCAGGTACCTATTTTTACTTACTCATGTTCTTCAATGGTTTGCGGCAACTGCAAGCTGGATGTGAAAGTGTTCCTTTGGAAAATGCCATGTGAGAGCCTGCAATAGACACAAAACCAATCTCCCACGGTGCTATGGAGGGCACAAGGCATGGTGCGACAAGATTTCTGGTACTTTTCTAGCTTTACAATTTGCATGGCATGCATCTGGCGTACATGCATGCAAACAAATATCAAGCCCCAAAAATGTAAACCAAAGACAAAAAAGAATAGAAAACTCATAACAACCATACGTCACCAAACAAATAAAGTAGGATTTTTAAAAAAAGCAACAAAACTGGGAAACAAAATCTCAAAACTCCACTTAACAAATCTGTGTGTTAAAAAATAGAATACCGGTATAGATTCCATTGTTGACATGATTAGGAGCTTCATTGGCATGGCTGCACTTCTCCAGGACATTTTTTAACTCTTTGTACTCAAGATGACGACATTTCTGAAGAAGAGAACAAAATAAAAGGAACAAGATAATGGAATTTGCAACAAATGACAATATGCAGAAAATGAAGGAGCATTAAACAAAGAAATTCAAGAACTTTTAGACAACATACTATGTAGGCTTCATCTGCTTTGTCACAAACCTTGACCTTTGCAGTTCCAAACTTCAAATGAATGTGAAAAAGAATGCCCAAACCTACACAAGAGACCAAACTATTTATCAGACACAAGAAGCAAACTTTGAACAAGATCTACAAAAGTCTATTGTAGAAACCCCATGAACATCTTAGTGATTGTAGAAATCCCACCATCTTAGTGATTGCAACATCACTAATTTGAAATTTTTAGCAAACATAACAAACATGATATCTTCAATGGGTGTTAAAATGTAAAGTCAGATGTACAAAGCACTGGAACATTTGTTTCTAAAAGAAAATATAAACAAAACAGAACAACACTCGAAAAACTAGCTCAGCCATCCATGCTTAGAGACACCTGCAAATATGAGATCTTTCCAAAGGGAATTTTTGTGGTTATTGTTTCAACTACTTTGTCAAGCATGTATGAAAAATGTGAAAACATAGACAAGGCACGTGAACTCCTTTGTAGAATGCCACGCATAATACCAAATGTCCTCATCACAATAAAAATGCATAACATTAGAAATCAATTGAATAATTTATTTGTCCTCCTTAATAGCTTTGCCAATGACCAAAAATCAACGTGCCAAAAAAATGCTCATTTTAAGAATAGCAAAAATAATGTCAATGGGGTGAAAAATGAACAGACCAATGGAAAAAAAAGGGTCTAGCTAATATTGTTGACTTAATATTCATCAAAATTTAAACACCTTAGGCTAAACATTCATTATTGCCATTGCACAAATTTCAAGGGAAAAATAATATCAAGCAGGGACTAAAAAACTTAGGCTAAATTTGATTATTGCTATTGCACAAATTTCAATGCAAAAAAATGCTTAGGCAGCGAAAACAACAATTACGCTATGCAATGTTATTTTATACTCTGTATAGTAATGCCTAACACTATCTTTTCCATATTCTTATAATTACCCTTAATAATAAATATCTAAGCACCTTGTTTTTTTTCTAAAACATATAGAAAATAATGATATGTATAAAATAATGATATGTATAGCTATTCATAGGCAATGGCAGTCCCTATACATGTTTGTTCATGCTTCTCAAGAGTATGATAAGTTTGACAACCATAGTAATAGACATTCACTGTAAGAGAAAAATTACATGGTCCAGCTTCCAATAATTATATGTCATAATCTGCATTTAACAGATTCTATGAAATAATTTTAGTTTTGTAGGTTGGTGTCACTATGAACAACCAATGATAGTCCTAAGTAGAAAATAAGAATAAGGTTAACTCGCAATCCCTATCTGGGACGTATTACTCTAGTAAACAAAAATCTTATTTTAACTGAACAACCTGTTCATAATTCTTGCATTTCTATAGTGAAAAAGAGATCACTTTTGATTTGAACCATGCCTACTAAAATAACCTTCTTAAATATGTTACAACCTATAGTTTAGAACTGTGATCAAATCCACAAAATGGAAGTGTGAGTCGATGTCAAAAATCATATACTACTATGAAAAAACCTATCTCCATAAACATACATATATATGTTTTAAATTCGAGTAAAATGGTTACCTACATAAAAGGAATAAGTCTCGGTCTGCCCTGCCAGAACTTGGCCACCCCTAGATAGAAATGGACGTGGTAAAAAAAATGAAATCATAATAGATGGTGCAAGTTGTTTCTCAAAATGGATTCACTAAGAAAAAATTATCCCTACAAAATACAGGTTGCTGCAATAGATTTATAAACGACCCAAAAAATTGAAATTTCCATGAAACAAGGGTTCTATTAAGAATAGAAATATTTCCAGAACAGAGTGATAATGTCTAGGCGTGATAATAAATGCCTTAGCATACTTAGCATATTTAAGGAAAAATCCAAATGAGGTTAGATGAATTTTAACCCACATGGGGATTACAATTAGTTAGGCTTGCTATTGGTAACCATGGCTCTACTATTTGAGCACACAAAAGAAAAGAATAACCCAGATTTGAAATCTGCTACCACGCATATAAAGAGACTAACAGACTAGAGTTATCCACTCAGTTTTGGAATGCCAAAAAGTGAAATTCACTCAAGTGTAGAGATGAAACACTTCACCAAAGTTTGTTCATGTGCAAAAATAACCTCCTTTCACCTCAAGACTAATTACAATTGATAATTTTTTTTTTTGACATATCAAGGTGTATGTGTTCCAACTCCAACCGCTGCAATCTCTCTCCAACTCTAAAATCTCCTCCCCCAACTCTATTCACACCTACACCTCAAAGCTAAAATGCCCACTCACATATGAGTATTGTCCAATTCCTTTTTACCCAAAAAAAAAATCTCCCTATTTTCCTCCAAAAGTGTGCGGTCAACATGCATTTTTTTATCCTCATGAGCTAGCATTGCAAGTATATTGAATGAACACTCCCACCACTCCACATTCCATTGTCGAGGAGTGGTTTCTCTCTAAAATTATGCAGGAGGTCGGCCATCAAGCTAGTTTAAACTCTATTTTCATTTTCTCATGCCCAAGAATTTCTCCTCCTAACACTTCCATGACTCTCAAGTATTAAATGAGGGGAAAATAAAGAGTTATTTTCTCAATTGAAATCAAAGGAATGATAAAAAACTATAACCCATGCAATGTTTACTAAGACACAAATATTACTTCTAAACACTTCAACGTCAAGATCATTAGGTTAGTATCAATTTTGACGTCGAAGACCACGAAAGGAATGTTGACCTTACTAGCTAATGTAAACGTACCAATGGTGACTACATCGGCAAGGGTGACAAGACATCCATGTAGACTCAAAGTTACAGAGACTATGATATCGTCAAATGCAAAATGTCAATATTTGACCATCAAGATAAGGATGAAACCAAAAATCTACATGCATCTCTAGTGTTTACTCATGAAATGTGAAGTGTGTGGTTGGTTCTTAATGTTATGCACAATTTTGTCATTTTGCCTTGATCTACCACCCTCTCCCCAATGATGCTCTCCCTCCTCAATTGAGAAGGGGATGTACCTATCCTTCATCCATCTCACTTCCAGCGACAGAGTAGTTAGTTCGAAAATATTTAACAAATTGATAATCTTCATATAAGAAATCATAACATCACAAAATTAATTGCAGAATTTCAACTATTCATCATAATCTTTCCATAATATCAAAATAAAATAATATCGAATTAACCATTGCTTTGATGATGTTTCAAAATAAGAATTAGTATTCACATCAAGTACATCTATAAATAAAATACATGCATTTAATGATCATATGATTGTTTTCAAAATAATTAAAAACATATTATCATCTAATCAAATTATTTCCACCCATAGCATAAGAAGAATAAGTATCTTAAATATGCATAACATACTTAACCAATATCAAAGTAATTAAAACTTGTCTAAATATATATTGTCCAAAAACGGGGTGTGACACCTATATTTTTAGTGGTTATTACTTATGTGTGGATATGGTCAAAAGTTATGGCCACACTAGATGTTCATAAACCCTCTAAGAGAAAATTTTGATTTGGTTGTGTATTAGGGCCATTGTGTACATGGATTCATTAGGTCCTCTTAAAACTGAATGGGCTAGGAATTCAACTTTGCCATGACGATCTTTCCTCACCACATCCATCCCTAGCCTTGGAGTGGCTTGTTGCAGATCCATGCCTTTGTCCACAAGCATGAAGAATGGATTTAACAAAACCTTGGGGCATCCAACTTTTCCTTGCTCAATTTAGCAACAAATACAATTGCAACAATCATCCATTTTATAAACCATTTCTAATATAGGCCAAAAGTGTTTCCCAAAATTCAATGTGCACACCATTTCTTAGAAAATTTGATTAAAGGGGTAAATCATAAAACACACAACAATAGAAATGGCACACAGAAAATAGAATATTTCTTTATTGATTTTAACAATTTATTATGTTACAGAAGCTCAATTACAATCAGAGGAATCAATCCTCCACAAGCTGCAACACACTACAGCTACACATCACTAGGCTCTGGAATCTTCTACCTTCTGTAACCCCAAATCAGGTAGGGTTTCTATTTTCCCACCTATTCTTGACTCTACGCTTTCCCCCCCTTAACTCTACTACTGTCCAGGGTTCCCAAAACAGTCATAAATAGCACTTTTGGTGGACTCCAGCTAAACTTTGAAATTTGCAACTCCCTCCAAAAGTAGGTCAACTTCTGGGAAGCATAACTTTTGATCCAGGTGTCCGATTAACGAACCGTTTTAAGCATCAGAAAGCTCGTGATGTGAACTATCATGCTAAAAATTGTAAATGGATTTCTGTCAAATTTTCAAGACGTTATGGGATGTTTTAGTGCCTCATATCTTGTTTCAAAAAATTTCAAGGGCTTTTCAGAAAACAAAAACTTTAAAATCTTTCAACTCACAAATGATCTTTGCCTGATTTATTCTTCAAAGGTCTTATATTTCAGTTATGAAGCTTTCTGTAACTTTTCGCTTTGTAGCATGCAATCTAGTTTCCACCTTAAAAACTAAGTTCACTCTCAGGTAATAAATTTTTTTTTTTGAAAAAGGTTAATAACAGAAAATGATAAATAATTTTTCATTTTAAAATAAATAAGATCATTCATTGACTAAATAAGAATCATGAAATTATAAAATACACTAAGGAGTCTATCCATCTTCAACATTTAACAATATGATGATTTAAGTCATTAAGAACATTTTCAAATAGAAACTTACCAAAGTCATTGCATCTCGATTGTCGACCATCCTAATTCAAGTCTCAGCAAGCCTCTGGAATATAGAAGAGAAAGTATCTTCAAGGAGCTTAACCTCCAACCACAGACCGTCAGTCTCTCGCACTCCTTCCTACCTAGAAGTGGCCCTACCCTACTCGAAGGGGATAGACTTAGGATAACCAATGGTGTTAGCCATCTGAGTACTGGTGTTGTGACCTACGTAACTTGTTATAATGCAATCCCCTAGATACCCTCTAGTCAAGCATGACCACTCCACAAGCTACGTCGTCCAGTCATGGTGAACTATCAATGCATTAGAGGTAGGTGCACTACCTTGGCCAAAGAATTTGAATATGATTAGCGTTGTGTCAATGCAAGTAGTAAGTTCACCCACCCCAACTCAACTTGAATTAATCGCAATCCTATAGTTGCATATGTATAAGTATAATATAATAACCATGATAATCTTTTAGTTTTTCAACTCATCATGCTTTAACGCATGGCAGTTAGGTTTACTTCTCACTTTTGGGCTTTTGGAGACATTTCCATCCATATGTTAGAGGAATGGGATTCTAGCTTACCGGTTAATCGGTTAATGCTATTAGTTTATTGATTGATCTTTAAGTTGGCTTTCTGCTTAAAATTATCCTATCTAGAGAGGACACTAAACTAACAAAATAAGCTCGGAAGAGATTTAACAATAAACCAGTTATTGAGTTCAAGTAATCGAAGACCCAAAGTTAAAGTTTAAGTATTCTTACAAGTCTTCTTCAACCTATCAATTCCTTGACATAGCTTAATCTTTATATCATACTAAGCATTTAACAATCTTGACTCATTGTTTCTATTTGGAAGAAGAATGCATGTAAGTTTTAATTAAACACTTAACTATTGACCCATTGTGTTTGCTCTAAAACTTCATTACTTAACATGTTCGACAGTTTTAGACCAAATAACGATTCTATACCCTCTTTCGGTGACACATCAGCATGAATGGTATTAAAGTAGAAAGAATTATATTCATTATAAAAGATGGTCTAAAACTGGATAGCTTTTGCAGCATGAAAGGAATACTCTAAGTTTGACCAGCTAATATAGATTCTTAACTTGTGGAAGATCGAGTAGTTACACAACCTACGACATACATTCCACACCATTGTTTCCCATTTTATCGACGGGATTACACATTCTTTAAATCTTTCATAAAACTAGTTACTTTTGGATATAACAAGACCAAATATATATAGTTGGAAGGCCAACCAGTGACGCTTCTAACTTCAACAAACATTAAACAACCACAGCTGAAGATATCTTTCTTGCTGACAGTCGACCAAGACTCAAACTATAATGTGCTCACCACACAACCCATTTATTTCTTATGATAAGCGGACATAGCTACACGGTTTTAATCGACCATCATAAGATGCTTTGGGGAAACAAGTATGTTACTACTGTGAAATTTAAGACTACGTGGTGTTGCTCAAGGAAATAACATTATTTGCATTTAAAAAGAAGTGTAAAACACAAGTCTTTAAGTGCGTATCCAGACCACACATTACATCATTAGTAAAACACTAAATTCCTTCTTATTGTATGATGGTGCCATTCCTATTATGGCATTCCAGTTTAATCATGACAGTGTGGTAAGAGAGAAGAGATGGAACCTGAAGGAAAGCTTCGGTGACTATTTAAAATTGGTCCAAATCTCGTTCACTTCTCACCCAAACACATGCTCTTTCCTCTCCGCCTCCTGTCAACTTCTCTTCACCGTTCTCTATCTCCCAAAAACTATCTTTCATTTGCTCTTAAGACAGTCCAAAAAGAAAACTAACTTCTTTATAACTAATTCGCACCCTATCTACTTGATAACTACCAAGCTTGGCTATCCATCTACGTCTTTCCCGTGACCACTAACACAGAATTGGTTTTATCTTCCACTATCTTCGCAACTGATCCGCAAGGTGGAGCTATCAATTGATGAGGTGGCAGTTTTTGTTTTGGACATAATGCCACACTAACTCTAACAAACTCTTGAGCTTAGATCAATTGCACAACTTGGGATAATTGTTGAGCTGACGACCAATCATTAAAGTTTGAAGCTCAAGAATGAATAAAACGTTATGGGATTAAAGACATCATAAATAATGACTTGAGTGAAACCCTTTGAGCTATTGCCTGTTAACTAGAACCATTAAAGAATATAAGAATTGATCCTTAATAACTATTTAAATATAAATATGATTTTATATATTACCCTTACCACATGACCCATGGTATTACACTTGACGATCTCATAGCTTTAAAAAATTATTTAAACCTTTTATTATATGATGATAACCCACAATAGAAATAATTCTACATCCTACGAAATCCGTAATTAAACGTTTACATCATACGCTCGTAGAGCTTTATGATGATGACGACGATTGGAGCATAAACACAATACAAGGTTTGGGGTCGACTTTACGCACAACTTCTTTCGACTTTTACGTCGAACCATTAAACAAGACACAACATACAACTCATTCTCAAGTGTATACATTTATATATATAAATATATATCGGTCGTCCATATTTGGTGACATGATTCAGAGTATTACGACACAGATGTCGATTACCCATACTCATCATGACAACTACAAAAGGAAGAGTGACCTATTCTTATAAACCTTGACATTTTCATCCAAAATTGACTTAACCCAAAATCAATACTTATCTCAAGGCAACTAGGTTTATCTACTTGATGTTCGTTTTCTATGGCAAACACCCATTGGTTATTCCAGAGTCTATTCTCTCTTTCTCGAAGATACTTTCTCTTCTTCTTGCTTCTTGGTGAACATGTTCCATCTATTCTTGCCATTAACAATCTCACATACAATGTGTGGTTAGAGTACCAATGTTCTGATCAAAACACATTTACATCAAATCATTTTATTTTCATATCAAAAAGACATTTTAATTCATAACATCAAATTGATCATAATCAAGTAAAAATCCATGATTTCATAAAATTAATCTTTTCTAATTTTATCATCATTTTCTATGATGTTAAACATATTCACATGACTGCACTATTTAAGAAAAAAGTAAATAGTAATATTGAATCCAAAAAGGGGATGTAACATATCCTTCCCCTATAGAATCATCGTCCCCGATGATTGAGTTTATCAAGCAAAATTTTAACACAAAAATAAGATTTTATAGTTTAACATTAATGTTTTTGAAAATATAAGGAAATCTTTGGTGGATGTCATTATAGTCTTCCCAAGTGGCGCTATCCTCACCATATTGGTCCCACTGAATTTTGCATTGTAAGACTTGTCGATTACGCAAACGAAGTTTACGCATTTCAAGTACCTTGAGTGGCTCGATCACAACCACTCGTGGCTCTTGTATCTGTAAAGAATTCCATTTAAGAATGTGGTCATTACCTACAAAATATTTCTTTAGGTAAGAAACATGAAAAACATTATGCATTTTAGACAAGGCTGGAGGTAGAACAATTTTGTAGGCCACTGGATTGATAATCTCAAGGACTTCAAAAGGTCTGACATATTGGGGAGCCAACTTTGATGATTTACCAAACTTGATTGAGCTTTTATGGGGTTTCACTCACAAAAGAACTTTCTCTCCAATAGAAAATTGTCTAGGCACCCGTTTGAGATCTACATAACTTTTTTGCCTATCGTTGGCTTCCGCCAACCTTTTCCTAATCATTTTCACTTTTTCCTCCATATTTGCTAGCATTTTTGGTCCAATGCTTATCCTATCTTCCAGCTTGTCCCAGCTTATAGGAGTTCTGCATTTCCTTCCATATAATGCTTCAAACGGTGCCATCTTAATGGCAGAATGATAGGAATTATTATAGGCAAATTCAACAAGAGGTAAATACTCCTCCCATCTGTATTGCTGGTCCATGCAATACATTCTTAATAGATCCTCTAGGACCTAGTTAACCATTTCTGTTTGTCCATCAGTTTCAGGATGATAAGCGGTGCTCACATTGAGTTTAGTCCCTAGTGCTGAAAATAAAGTTTGCTAAAACTGGGAGGTTATTCAAGTATCTCTATCAGATATAATCTTTTCAAGTACCCCATGCAATCTAAATATTTCTTGAACAAACTTACGAGCCAAAATACGAGCTCCATCTGTCAAATTTCCAAGAATGAAGTGTGCTACTTTGGTAAGTTTATCTACTACAACCAAAATTGCATCATGTCTATTCTTGGACATTGGTAACCCTTGAACAAAATCCATACTAACAACCTGCCATTTCCATTCTGGAATATCATGTGGGTATAACAATCTGGTAGGATGTTGGTGTTCTGCCTTCACTCTCTAACATTCCAAGCAACTTGCCACAAACCTTGCAGCGTCGCTTTTCATTCCTTTCCAGAAGTATAGCGGTTTGACATCAGCTAAAAGTTTTGTGACTCCTGGGTGTCCGGAATACGGTGCACAATGAACTTCCTTCCATACAAGGTTTCTTAATTCTACAAAATTAGGAACATAGATTCTTCCCTTAAATCTCATTAATCCATCTGACTCAAAATGGAATCCATCATATCTTGGATCTTTGGGGTTTATTTGCAGAGCTTGCTTCACCTATTCATAATATTCATCTCTAGGTAAACTTTGCAATACTAGATCTTTAAAGTTAGTATGAATAGAGATTATAGAAGCTATGTGTCTTCTTCTGCTTAAAGCATCAGCTACTCAGTTTTCTTTACCTTTTATGTAATTAATCTCAAAATCGTAATCTGATATTAGTTCTAACCACCTCCTTTGTCTTGCATTGAGATGAGGTTGTGTAAATATGTAATGAAGACTTTGATGATTTGTTTTTAGTATAAAAGTCTTTCCCAACAAATAGTGTTGTCACATCTGAAGGGTGTGAATCACTGCCGCTAGTTCTAAATCATGAGGAGCATAATTCTGCTCATAGTTTTTCAATCTTCTTGATTCATAGGCTATTACACACCCATTTTGCATAAGCACGCCTCCTAACCCTTCTCTAGAGGCATCTGTAATAACCTCCAATTGCCCTTCAGGATCAGGGACTTTCAGAATTGGTGTTGTTAACTTTTCTTTTAATAAATCAAATGCCTTTTGACATTTACTTGTCCAAACAAACCACTTTCCTTTTCTCTGCAAAGAAGTGATTAGGCTAGCAATACTTGAAAAATTTAGCACAAATTTCCTATAATACCCATCCAAACCCATAAAACTTTGTGCTTCTGAAACATTGGAAGGTACAGGCCATTCCATAATAGCCTTTATTTTAGCTGGGTCAACTGATATCCCTTCTGCTGATATAGTGTGTCCCAAATACTGCACTTCTTTCTGAAAGAAAGTGCATTTCGAGAGTTTCGCATACAACTTGTGTTCTCTTAAATGTTGCAAAACAATTTGAAGATGTTGTCTATGCTCCTCCTCATTTTTGGAATATATCAGAATATCATCTAAGAAAACTAGGATGAATTTATCAAGGCAGTCTCTGAAAACACTATTCATGAGATTCATGAAAGTGGTTGGTGCATTAGTCAACCCAAATGGTAACACCATAAACTCATAATGACCATATCTTGTTCTAAAAGCAGTCTTGTGAATGTCTTCATCTTTTAACCTCAATTTATGGTATCCAAATCTCAAATCTATCTTAGAAAATACTACTACACCATGCATTTGGTTGAATAAATCATCAATACGTGGCAGTGGATACTTATTCTTTATCATTGCCTTATTTAGCATCTGATAATCTATACACAGTCTAAGGGTTCCGTCTTTCTTCTTGACGAAAATAACTGGAGCTCCCCATGGTGATACACTTGGCCTAATTAGACCTTTAGTCAGTAGCTCCTGCAGTTGAGCCTTCAATTCCATAAGTTCAGTAGTGGTCATTCTGTATGGAGCTTTAGATACTAGCTCAGATCCTGGCTTAGTATCTATGGCAAAGTCAAATGTTCTTTTTGGAGGAAAGTCTGGCAGTTCCTCAAGAAATACATCTCTAAAATTGTGAAGATAAGGGTATTTTTCCTCAAAAGTTTGCTACTCTAAAGCTTCATCTACTAGGTCCATTTTGACTACAAAAAGTTGACATCCTTTATGCCTAGCCTGTTTTAATTGTTTTCTAGAAATAGACCTGATCTTTATTTCCCTTTGAATACCCTAAAAATTAACTTTGTTTCCTTTATCATCCAAACATTCAATTGTTTTATAAAAACAATCCACCTTGGCCCTATGTCTCCACAACCAATTCATTCCTAAAATGACGTCGTAGGACCCTAAAGGTGCCACATATAAATTTACCTCGATGGAAAAGTTTGAAATATCAATCTTAGCTTCGAACAAACATTGCTCTACCTGAGCCTTTGAGTGATTTGCATATTCAACTGTCCACAGTTTTGACATAAAACCAGCTCTTCTAGGAAATTTACTTAAGACTCTAGATGACACAAACTTTTTTGTTGCACCAGTATCAATCAAAATAGAAATAGGGACTCAAATAAAGTACTTGTCATCTCATGGGAGTAATCTGATACTTAGCTTGTCGATTGTCAAGGGCGGCATGAATCCTTTGCTGAAACACTTCCTGTTGCAAAGGAAGAACCATGTTCCTATGCTACCCATTCTACTTTTTATTAGGACAATAGTTGGCATAATGATCTCCACCACATGAAAAACAACCTCCAATTGGTCCTCTCTTCTCAGATGGTCTACTCATAGCATCATCATTCCTCTTAAAATTGTCATTTTTCTTAAAGTCTTCATTTCTTTACTCATTACCAAATCCCCCTTTATTTTTCTAATTTCCTTTATCGTACCTCTTGTTTCCATATCCTTTATCATTCTTCTTTTTATACGTCTGTTCATTGAAGTCCTTATCAAATCTCTTACGTTTCTTTTCACAATAAGCAGAAATGGATTTGATCTTCTGTTCCTGCTTAATTGCTTTCTCATACACCTGGTCCATTGTGTTTGGACCATGCACCTCCACCTCCTCGCCAATCTGATGATTGAGCCCCAAAATAAATTTCCTTATCTGAAATCTTTCATCCTTTTGATACTGAGGAACATACTTCAACAATCTAGTGAATTTTTTCGCATATTCAACCATGGACAAATCACCTTGCCTGAGATTTTGGAAATCTATTAGCTTTTGATTAAAGTAAAGCTGTGGTAACCACCTTTTTTGAAAAAGTTCCACAAATTCATTCCATGTCACCTTCAAGGGGCTTAAATCCAGTTCCATCTTTTTGTTCATCCACCAGGTGGATGCTTCTCCCGATAGCTGATATGCTCCCCAAACTGCCTTTGTAATCTCAAAATAATTTCTAATTTTAAAATACTTCTCCATTTCAGTTAGCTAAGCTTTTGTTGCATCTCCAGTTTTCGTTCCATCAAATTTGGGAGGAATAATCTTTTTCATATCCTTAGATAATTCCAGTGCAAGTTTATCTTTTGTCTCCCTCTGAGATTCACTATCCTCTTGATTCTCACTTGACGTGCCATGCTCTTGTTGCCTACTTTTACTTGCATTATTAGAATACTCATTTTCTCCCTTTGTATTCTTGGTTTCATTCATTTTCTTTTCCAATTTACCCAACCTTTCCTTAGTTTCAGCAAGCATATTAAGAATTCTGTCCAATTTATCAGTGGAGTTAGCCTGAGAATTGTGACCTTCCCGATCTTCTCTCTCATTAAACTCTGATTGATCTATGTTTATTTGTTTTCTCACCTATTTTAGCAAGTACTAATCAGTTCTATGATTTATCATTTAGAATATTATCAAAACATATCAATTGCTCATAACCATAGTTATTCTCAAGCAAAATTATCTTTATTATATTTTGCACAACAATATGTACATTCTTTAAGGATAGACACATTTCATATTTCACTCAGTATTTACAAGAGGGGTGTAACCTTCAGATTCATTGTCTGACACATATTCACGGGGTGTATAACCCTCAGATTCGCTATCGGATGATAGTACAATGATTTCAGCTCTAGGTGGTATATGGGAATCCCTAGTGATCATTGGTACACTAATAGGGCATGAATTGACCATAATTCGAGCTGCCATCCTAGATGTCTCTAGGAGTTCTCTTTTCATTCTTTTGAGTCATGACAGAGCATTGGCAAAAGTTTCCATATCATCTAGCCAAATGTCATTTTCATCATTCATTTTCTCAATAGTCTTAATCATCGCAAGACGTCTCTGCTTAGCTTGCCAGTAACGTTCCTTACCAGCGAAGGACTTCCTTGTAGTTTTCTTGGGACGTACCATCTTGGCACAGTAAATCAAATCATTAGCTACCTGCATAATGTTGATTTTTAATCAGCTTAGTGGACTCATTAGCCCTAGTGCTGAACCTGGCTAGCTCTGATACCATATGTAGCATCCAATCTAGTGTCCACCTTAAAAACTAAGTTCACTCTTAGGTAATAATTTTTTTTTTTTGAAAAAGGTTAATAACAGAAAATGATAAATAATTTTTTATTTTAAAACAAATAAGATCATTCATCGACTAAATAAGAATCATGAAATTATAAAATACACTAAGGAGTCTATCCATCTTCAACATTTAACAATATGATGATTTAAGTCATTAAGAACATTTTCAAATAGAAACTTACCAAAGTCACTGCATCTTGATTGTCGACCATCCTAATTCAAGTCTCGGCAAGCCTCTAGAATATAGAAGAGAAAGTATCTTCAAGGAGCTTAACCTCCAACCACAGACCGCTAGTCTCCCACACTCCTTCCTACCTGGAAGTGGCCCTACCCTACTCGAAGAGGATAGACTTAGGATAACCAATGGTGTTAGCCATCTGAGTACTGGTGTTGTGACCTATGTAACTTGTTATCATGCAATCCCCTAGATACCCTCTAGTCAAGCATGACCACTCCACAACCTACGACATCTAGTCATGGTGAACTATCAATGCACTAGAGGCAGGTGCACTACCTTGGCCAAAGGATTTGAATATGATTAGCATTGTGTCAATGCAAATAGTAAGTTCACCCACCCAAACTCGACTTGAATTAATTGTAATCCTACAGTTGCATATGTATAAGTATAATATAATAACCATGATAATCTTTTGGTTTTTCAACTCATCATGCTTTAACGCATGGCAGTTAGGTTTACTTCTCACTTTTGGGCTCTTGGGGACATTTCCATCCATATGTTAGAGGAATGGGATTCTAGCTTACCGGTTAATCAGTTAATGTTGTTAGTTTATCGATTGATCTTTAAGTTGGTCTTCTGCTTAAAATTATCCTGTCTAGAGAGGACACTAAACTAACAAAATAAGCTCGGAAGAGGTTTAACAATAAACCAGTTATTGAGTTCAAGTAATCGAAGACCCAGATTTAAAGTTTAAGTACTCTTCCAAGTCTTCTTCGACCTATCAATTCCTCGACATAGCTTAATCTTTATATCATACTAAGTATTTAACAATCCTAACTCGTTATTTCTATTTGGAAGAAGAATGCATGTAAGTTTTAATTAAACACTTAACTATTGACCCATTGTGTTTGCTCTAAAACATCATTACTTAACATGTTTGACAGTTTTAGACCAAATAACTATTCTATACCCTCTTTCGGTGACACATCAGCATGAATGGTATTAAAGTAGAAAGAATTATATTCATTATAAAAGATGGTCTAAAACTGGATATCTTTTGCAGCATGAAAGGAATAACTCTAAGTTCGACCAGCTAATATAGATTCTTAACTTATGGAAGATCAAGTAGTTACACAACCTACGACATACATTCCACACCATTGTTTCCCATTTTGTCAACGGGATTACACATTTTTTAAGTCTTTCATAAAATCTAGTTGCTTTTGGATATAACAAGACCAAATATATATAGTCGGCAGGCCAACCAGTGACGCTTCTAACTTTGACAAACATTAAACAACCGCAGCTGAAGATATATTTCTTATTGACAGTCAACCAAGACTCAAACTGCACTGTGCTCACCACATAACCCATTTACTTCTTATGATAAGCGGACACAGCTACACGGTTTTAGTCGACCATCATAAGATGCTCTGGGGAAACAAGTATGTTACTACTGTGAAGTTTAAGACTGCGTGGTGTTGCTCAAGGAAATAACATTGTTTTTGTTTAAAAAGAAGTGTAAAACACAAGTCTTTAAGTGTGTATCCAGACCACACATTACATCATCAGTAAAACATTAAATTCCTTCTTATTATATGATGGTGCCATTCCTATTATGGCATTCCAGTTTAATCATGACAGTGTGGTAAGAGAGAAGAGATGGAACCTGAAGGAAAGCTTCAGTGACTATTTAAAACTGGTCTAAAGCTCGTTCACTCCTCACCCGAACACATGATCTTTCCTCTCTGCCTCCTGTCAGCTTCTCTTCACCGTTCTCTATCTCCCAAAAACCATCTTTCTTTTGCTCTTAAGACAGTCCAAAAAGAAAACTAACTTCTAACTAATTCGCACCCTATCTACTTGGTAACTACCAAGCTTGGCTATCCATCTGCCTCTTTCCCGCGACCACTAACACAAAATTAGTTTTATCTTCCACTATCTTCGTAGCTGATCCGCAAGGTGGAGCTATCAATTGATGAGGTGGCAGTTTATGTTTTGGACATAATGCCACACTAACTCTAACAAACTCTTGAGCTTAGATCGATTGTAGGACTTGGGGTAATTGCTGAGCTGACGACCAATCATTAAAGTTTGAAGCTCGAGAATGAATAAAACATTATGGGATTAAAGACATCATAAATAGCAACTTGAGTGAAACCCTTTGAGCTATTGCCTGTTAACTAGCACCATTAAAGAATATAAGAATTGTTCCTTAATAACTATTTAAATATAGATATGATTTTATATATTACCCTTACCACATGACCCATGGTATTACACTTGATGATCTCATAGCTTTAAAACATTATTTAAACCTTTTATTATACGACAATAACCCACAATAGAAATAATTCTACATCCTACGAAATCCATAATTAAACATTTACATCATATGCTCGTAGAGCTTTATGACAATGACAACGATTGGAGCGTAAACACAATATGAGGTTTGGGGTCGACTTTACGCACAACTTTCAACTTTTACGCCGAACCACTAAACGAGACACAACATACAACTCATTCTCAAGTGTATACATTTATATATATAAATATATATCGGTTGTCCATATTTGGCGACATGATTCAGAGTATTACGACACAGATGTTGATTACCCATACTCATCACGACACCTACGAAAGGAAGAGTGACCTATTCTTATAAACCTTGACATTCTCATCCAAAATTGACTTAACCCAAAATCAATACTTATCTCAAGGCAACTAGGTTTATCTACCTGATGTTCATTTTCAGTGGCAAACACCCATTGGTTATTCCAGAGTCTATTCTCTCTTTCTCAAAGATACTTTCTCTCCTTGCTTCTTAGTGAACATGTTCCATCTATTCCTGTCATTAACAATCTCACATACAATTTGTGGTTAGAGTACCAATGTTCTGATCAGAACACATTTACATCAAATCATTTTATTTTCATATCGAAAAGACATTTTAATTCATAACATCAGATTGATCATAATCAAGTAAAAAGCTATGATTTCATAAAATTAATCTTTTCTAATCATATCATCATTTTCTATGATGTTAAACATATTCACATGACTGCACTATTTAAGAAAAAAGTAAATAGTAATATTGAATCCAAAAAGGGGATGTAACACGCTTCAATCCCCCAAATGCAAACTTTCCTAAAATGGTAGTTAAACTTTCCAAAACTAGGAGTTTGCTATTTTTAGTAGTTTAGAAAAACTGAAAGTCCTACATTATTATTTAGGAGATTATGGAACCAAAAACACTAATTATGAAAAAAAATGGAAACAACTACAATGATTTTGAATTAACTTCTATTTGGGTGATGCAAGATTGCCCTTACACCATTGGATGCTCCTGCATCAAATTTTTACTTTAATTCAATATATGAATGAGTTAGTCTTTACATGCCATAAATGTTTCTTAGAATGATAGATATAGTGTTGTCATAAGGTTGGGTTGATGTCAAGAAAGTATCACCTTAATGTTTGGTGCAGGAGCACCTAGAAAATCATGTTTTCTTTTGTAATAAGGTCTATTTGACCAATGCATTTTCATTTCAGTTTGTAGGTTCATTTTGTAAGTCCCAAGTGACTTAGGGGACATTTGTCCAATTGTAATCGCATAATGCTAAAAATAGCAATAATGCCAAAAATAGTTAGTAGTGTTTCCCAGCTGCTTGGAGTCTGTTTGGTACTACTCAAGGCGAGTTGATAAATACCCTTAGTAAGGAACCAAATGATCATAAATTGTAATCAAATCAAAGTAGTGTGATCGAATGTGATTGTATTGTGCTCAGGAGAAATAAAGCAATGTTGTTCTGTCCATTTGATTTCTATTTCTTATAACTGTAAATCATGTAACTGTAGATTTTTGTTCATTTTGCATTTTCCATTGTTGCTATATGTCATCATGAAGCATTCCACTGGTGAGATTTCTGTCGAAATCAATGGAATGGCTTCATTGTATAAATATTTGTTTTCATTTTCTATTTTGTTCCATTGTTCAACAGGGCAGATGTTCAAGACTGGGCATTTCGCGCAGTAAGGACGATCTAGCATCTCCATGTGCTAGGGTTTGCAGGAAGTAAACTGTGCGACGACGTATTGGTGCATCAGCCAATGGTTACAAGTGTTCACTGATGGAACGAGTCTCAACAACGGCAAATGCCATGGGGGCATTGGAAGAAAGATGAGGGACTTGGCTAAGGGAGTTGAATTGGTGGCTCATCAGTTAGTTTGTCGACTGTGAGCAATTAGGGCATTGGTCTGTTGTATTTGCTGTGTGCTCCCCATCATATTGATATCAGAGCTTGGAAAAAGATTTGGGCGGCAAATCAAGGATTTGCAGGAGTATTGGCGTTGGGTGCTGTCTGTGAATGTTTCTGTGAATGTTTATGTCAGACAAAGAAAGCGAGACAGAGGCGGAGAGGATGCCTCCCAAAAGTATGTCATCGCAGGATGCCGTTAAGAAGCTGATCAAGGTGTTGCTTGCATCCAAGTTGGGAGAGTTCAAGCAGTCCAAAGGCAAAGATAGGGAAGATGAAAGTGACAATGATGAAGGCGATGCAAAAATTGCCTGAACCAGTAAAAAGATAGAGGAGATACCAACAGACCAGAGGGCATTTTTAAATGCATTAAAGTCAGTCAATAGGGACACCATAGATGGGTTGCCTATGTATAGTGGAAGAATGGAAACTGAAGAGATTATTGATTGGATTGAGGTATTGAACAATCATTTCGAATACAAAGAAGTCCCTGATGATAAGAGGGTTAAATTGGCAAAGGCAAGATTGAAGGGATCTGCTCTTGCATGGTGGAATTATGAACAAGGAGAGAGAGTCAAGGAGGGGAAGAACATGATAACCTCCTGGGAAAGGATGAAGACCAAAATCAAGGCACAATTCTTACCCCTGGACTATGATGTGCAGATGTACAAGAAATTACAGAACCTCAGACAGAGAGACCTTGATGTGAATGCATACACACAAGAGTTTCATAAACTCAGTCTCAGGTCAAAGAGACAAGAAGAAGAGTCAAAGAAGGTGGCTAGGTATTTAAATGGCCTAAGGATGAACATCCAAGATGTGATCAGCATCTTAGCACTAGACACAGTGAACAAGTGTTTCCCAATGACCTTAAGGGCTGAAGAGAAGATAAAGAGAAAGAGTGAGTAGAATAATAGAGGTAGAGGTGGAAGGAATTTCAGAGGCAGAGGTAGTTTTGGAGGAAGAAGTCCTAACCAGAGGCCTAGTGGTGAGTCTAGCCAATAAGAGCAAGCTGGGGACTCAAGTAGCAGAGGAGGCTATCGAGGAAGAAGGCCTAACAGAAGAGGTAAGACAAATGGATCAAGTAGAGGATCCAAATTCTCCAATATGAGATGTTATAACTGCAATCAAATAGGGCACCCAGCATACAAGTGTCCAAAGAAGGCCTCAACTTCTCATGGTAGTGAGAAGAGAACCACCTTGATTCAAGAAGATGCAAGGAGTGTGACATCTCCTAAAGTGAATCTAGCATCAGAAATGGGAGAAAGTTTGATGCTCAAGAGGACGTTGCTCAAGGAACTAGTACAGGCTGAACCATCGCAAAGAAGGGCTTTATTTAGAAACAATTGTAAGATCCAAGGTAAGGTTTGTAAAGTCATTATTGATTCTGGTTCTACTAATAACATTATATCTATGGAAGCAGTGAATAAGTTGAAGTTAGAAAAGATACCTCATAGTAGTCCATATAAAGTCAGTTGGTTGAACAAGGGGCATCACGTACTCATCAATGAAAAAGCATGGGTAGAATTTAGCATTGGGGGGTATAGAGACAAGATTTTGTGTGACATCCTTCCAATGGATGGTTGCCATCTTTTGTTAGGCAGACCATGGCAGTTTGACAGAAAGGCTCATCATGATGGAGAAAAGAATGCTTACTCATTCCAAAAGGATGGTATGACTTATGGGATACAGTCATTGATAGAAGAGGATCCACAGCATGTAGGGTCTAGTGTAATGCTGGAAGGAGAAAAGGAATTCATGGATACACTGAAGGAAGGTGATGAAGTAGGTTTTGCTTTGATTGTGAAGCCTAAGGGGGAAAAGAAGAAAAGTGTGAAAGAAGTAGGACCTAAGGAGGTTAGAGATTTGCTTCAGAGTTACAAAGGAGTGATTGCAAAAGATATACCTGATTCCCTACCACCAATCAGAGACATTAGCCATCAGATAGATCTCATACTAGGAGTAGTACTTCCTAATAAGGCAGCATATAAAATGACAGCTTAGCAGAATGAAGAGATAGCAAATCAGATTCAAGAACTCCTAAACAAAGGGTTGATAAGGAAGAGTCTTAGCCCATGTGCAGTACCTACTGTTTTAGCCCCAAAGAAGGATGGGAAATGGAGACTGTGTACTAATTCTAGGGCAATAAATAGGATAACCATCAGGTATAGGTTTCTTATTCCTAGAATAGAAGATCTAATGGATTGTTTGGGAGGCGCTACTTATTTCTCCAAAATAGACTTGAAGAGTGGGTACCATTAGATAAGGATAAGCGAGGGGGATGAGTGGAAGAAAACTTTCAAAACTAATGAAGGGTTGTATGGGTGGCTTGTCATGTCGTTTAGTCTTTCAAATGCCCCTAGCACCTTTATGAGGCTAATGAATGAGGTATTGCAGGAATTCATAGGAAAATTTGTGGTAGTCTACCTTGATGATATCTTAGTGTTCAATAAGAGCAAGGAAGAGAACTTGAAACATTTGGAGATAGTCTTGAAGAGGCTGCAAGATCAGAAGTTATTGATAAACTTGGAAAAGTGTGACTTCATGAAACAAGAATTGGTGTACCTAGGTTTTGTCATCTCTAAGGGTGATTTGAAAATGGATACTTCCAACGTAGAAGTTATTTTAAATTGGCCTACACCCAGGAAAGTCAGAGAGGTCAGAAGCTTTCATGGCTTGGCCACATTTTACAGAAAATTTATTAAGAATTACAGTGATATTTGTGTACCTATGTTAGAGACCATCAATGGTGGTGGAAGGATGAAGTTTGTGTGGACAAGAGAAGTAGATGGGAGCTTTGAGAGTCTGAAATAGAAAGTTGCTAAATTCCCTGTTTTAGTGTTACCTGATTTCAATAAGGTTTTCACAATTCAATGTGATGCAAGTGGACTGGCCATAGGAGCAGTGTTGAGCCAAGAAGGTAGACCAGTAGCCTTCTTCAGTGAAAAGTTAAATGAAGCCAAAAGGAAATACTCCTCTTATGATTTAGAGTTGTATGTTATGGTACAAGCTCTAAAAAAATGGAGGCACTACTTGCTTCCTAAGGAATTTATTGTATACACTGACAATCATGCGCTCAGGTTTTTGAATGGATAGGAAAAGTTCATCCATAGGTAGATGAAATGGGTGGAAAGTCTTCAAGCATACACCTTCATCATCAAACATAAGAAAGGAATAACCAATAAGGTTGTTGATGCTCTAAGCAGAAGGGTGTTGACAGTGTAAGAAGTGTAGCTGTAAAGTATGGGTGTTGAGTCACTCAAAGGATTGTATGAAGAGGACCTAGATTTTAAGGAGATTTACAGGGTATGCAGTGAGTTTGCCAATGCTTTCCACAGTGAATTTTTAGATTATACATTGCAGGATGGACTTTTGTTTAAAGGTAGTCAACTATGTATCCCTAAGCATTCAATGAGGGATAATCTAGTAAAGGAAAAACATAGTGGTGGTTTAGGAGGACATTTTGGGCTCAATAAGACCTTAGATCTTGTATGAAGGTTTTACTTTTGGCCAAGGATGCAATCCGATATCAAAAGGTTTGTTGAGAGTTGTATGATTTGCCATAAAGCAAAGGGAGTCTCAACCAATGCAGGACTGTACCAACTTTTGCCCATACCAAACAGACCTTGGGAAAGTTTGAGTATGGATTTTGTGATGGGATTGCCCAAGACAAAGATAGGGTTTGATAGTTTGTTTGTTGTGGTAGATAGATTCAGCAAAATGGCGCACTTTATTTCTTGTAAGACCACCAATGATGCTAGTTACACTGCAGGTTTGTTCTTTAAATAAATTGTCAGGATTCATGGATTACCCTTGAGTATTGTATCTGATAGAGACAACAAATTTGTGGGACATTTTTGGAGAACCTTGTGGAAAATATTGGGTACGAATTTGTCTTTTAGTTTGGCCTATCATCCTCAGATTGATGGTCAAACTAAGGTTGTGAACAAGTCATTAGGCAATCTGCTCAGATGTTTGACAAGAGAACATGGTAGTAGTTGGGATGTGGTACTCCCACAAACAGAGTATGCCTATAATGATTCTACAAATAGAAGTACAGGTCTAAGTCCTTTTGAAGTTCTTTATGGTAATCATCCTAGAGGAGTTTTTGAATTACGAGATGTTCAAGGGATGGGCAAAAGGAGTGGACATGTTGATACATTTGCAGAGGCTATGACAAAGATCCATCAACAAGTTAGAGATGCTCTACACAAGAACAGTCAGAAGATCAAAGCTAGATTGGATCAAAGAAGAAGGGATGTGCAGTACCAAATAGGAGATATGGTCATGGTTCATCTCAATAAGAACAGACTACCCAAGGGAAACCACAACAAGTTGATGATAAGAAAAATCGGACCTTGTCAGATTCTGGAAAAATATGGTCCTAATGCTTACAAAATTGAACTCCTTGACGATATTGCTATTTCACCTATATTCAATGTTGTTGATCTAACATTATATAGGAGTCCTAATACAGGCAAAGGGACAGTAGTTTCTATCCGAGACAATGCAAAGTGGGTGCAGTATTTACCACCTAAGGAACCACCGAAGATGGAGTGCATCTTGGATAGTAGGATAACAAAGAAGAGTAGAAATCAGACCTATTTTGAGCACCTAGTCAAATGGCAAGGACTTCCAGATTCAGAAGCCACATGGATGCTGGAAGAAGTCATCAATAAGTAGGGTGGTGATTTGCAGCAGTTATTCTCTAAGAGGACTTGAGACAACTTTTACCTGGGGAGTATGGTGCAGGAGCACCTAGGAAATCATGTTTTCTTTTGTAATAAGGTCTATTTGACCAATGCATTTTCATTTTTAGTTTGTAGGTTTATTTTGTAAGTCCCAAGTGACTTAGGGGACATTTGTCAAATTGTAATCGAATAATGCTAAACAGAGCAATAATGCCAAAAATAGGCAGTAGCATTTCCCAGCCGCTTAGAGTCAGTTCGGTACTACTCAGGGTGAGTTGATAAATGCCTAGAGGAATGACCAAATGATCATCGAATGTAATCAGATTGAAGAAGTGATTGAATGTGATTGTATTGTGTTCAAGAGAAATAAAGCATTTTCTATTCTGTCCATTTGATTTTTGTTTCTTACAACTGTAAATTGTGTAACTGTAGATTTATGTTCATTTTGCATTTTCCATTCTTGCCATATGTTGTCATGAAGCATTCCACTGGTGAGATTTCCGTCAAGATTAGTGGAATGGCTTCATTGTATGAATATTTGTTTTGCTCTTTGTTTTGTTTTTCCTGTTCGGCGGTGCAGAGGATCCTGATGGAGTGTTTCATGCAGTAAGGATGGCCTAGCATCTCCATGTGCTAGGGTTAGGAAGGAAGCAAACTGTGTGACAATGTTCTTAGCGAATTGGCCAAGGTTACAAGTGACCACCAATGGAAATGAGTCTCTCCAAGGGTAAATGCCATCGGAGCTTTGGCGAAAAGATGAGAAACTTGGCCGATGGAGTTGAATCAATAGCTCATCAATTAGTTCGTTGACTGCGAGAAATTAGGGCATCGGTCTGTGTATCCGTTGTGCACTCCCCATCAAGAACACATGCTCTGATTACTAAATGTGCAATATATCAGGAGTGTTCTACCTTTTTTCCCTGGTAAATGTGCTTGTAAAATCAAAAGTTTCTCGTTCCTGTCATGTTTTTGCCTTTCAAGAAGCCACACTACAATTCCATCTTCATTTGCCATGCTTAGATGAAACTATTGATTGCTAATTTGAGCAAGGTATTCAAGGTAATCACTGCAGTATTTACAGAGGTACTGGAAAATCTTGAAAGCATTTCTAGTTTATAGTATATTTTCACCATGAAAATGCCCCATTCAGGTTGATACTTTTCCTATATAATTTTTTACATTATTTTGGTTTACCAGGGGCATGGGAGTCAAAGTTTCAATCAATACACATTGACTGCATGATAGAAACAGTAAATGATAGGTTTTCCCTTATTTTAAGTTTTGTTTCTCTCCAATTTTTTTTACTTTACCTAATTCTTTTTTCAAGAAAATTTCTTCAATCGATATCAATTATCTTGTCTTTGCAGGTTTGATTCTATGAAAATTTAGCCTAGCATTTAATTTTCAAAATTCAATTGAATACTTATAAGTTTTGGCTTTGGAAATTTAGCCTAGCATTTAATTTTCAAAATTCAGTTGAATATTTTTAAGTTTTGGCTTTGGTGTTGTTAGCTAAGTCAATAAACACTCCAATATGATGTCTTGCTTTATAAGTAAATGTTTTTCTTGGTTGTAGTCCAAAATTGCACATATGAGATCAAGGATTGGAGATAATCAATTTCTAGCTATGACAGAAAGAACAAAAGGGATGGCTATTGCAAGATCTGTCTAGTGGAACAAGAGAAGCTTTTCCATTTTAGAATAGAATTTACCGAACAATCTTTTTATACTTGCAAACCTATATGATTTGTATATTAAAATCTTCTTTATTGTTTATGAACTTGGGTGTATTTTTGGTCACAAGTAATGTGCTTACCACTTTAATTGTACCGATATATGGCAATTTTATGTGAAGCTCATTTTACTTCTAAAGTTGGAGTTGATTAGTTTCACCTCCCAATCATGCTTCATCACACTAATCAAGCTACAACATTTTCTAGATGCATTGGGCATGGAAATTATGTGTTTGGTATTAATTAATTTTGAACTTAGGAGGTTCAAATTTTGAAGAGTTACATAAGTTTGTTTTCTATTTTCTTGTTTTCCAAAGTTAAGGAGCACATATTTCAGTTGTCTAATTTACTTAACTTCAATTTTGAAACTTGAATTTTAATTTATAGTCATGGGAAAGTGGCTTTCAGTTGCCAAGTAATTCTCACAATTTCACGTCAACATGAAAAGTCTATGACTCTTTTCAATTTTGTCCAGGTTTCACAAAATTCTCTTTTGAATCAGCATGGCTGCTTTTCAAAAACCAACAATGCAGTATTTAGGCAGGGACTACCGCTGCTTTACAACCCTTGTTATTATATGTGAGTATTGCACTTAGAAGATGACTGATAATAGCAGAGCTTAACTATAGGTAGTTTGATATTAATATTGTTTACTGTGAATATGGAATTCTTTTACTAGAGAATATGACTCAATCGTAAGGTTGATTATGTGTTTATTATGCTTCAAGGAAATAGAACATCATTGTTGCCAGTGATTTTATGATTGTGCAAATGTTCTAATTGCATATATTTCATAGTAACTAATGATAATACCAACTGAGATAGGGTATGCTTCATTTTCTACTATGTGGAGTCTGTGATGACTTATTGTACTGATATGTTAAGTAAATTAACCTAATTTGGTGATTTAACCACATCACTACATACTTGACTAAATTCAAGTTAAATATGATGAATTTGGATGGTTAATCAAATCAATGATATTATTAGTAGATCTTGTGAAAACTCTATGTACTATGTTACTTGAAGTGTTGTGATTTCATCATGTATTCAATAAACTATTTGTTCTCTTGAGTCAAGATGAGATAGTAGTGTGTGGAAAAATGACCCACATATCCACATTGGAATGTGAAATTATTTTTGAATGCTTTGGCCAAAGTAATGCAAATGTTGTTTTCATTGTTGGTTCATAGTATTTGATAGGGTTGCATGTCAATCATTCATCATACTTAGCTAGAAGGTGTTGGTAATATGTGTTGTCATTGATGTCAACACTCATTTTGTGAATGTTCATGTTGATGATATATCAGTGTAGTAACATAGATATTCAGTGATGTTCCTAATGTTCATGATTGGTTGCTGATATTCATGGTTGGATGTCATGCCTTGATTAATGTCAAGTAAAGTTTTATTGAGCATGTTTGTGGTCAACAAAGATGATTTCTTGATGCAATATTAAAATGGGAATTAGAAGCATTAAGATGAATGATGAGATATTAAGATAGAAATTAGAAGTTGTACTGAGAATGAGAAGATGTTGCTAATGACATGTAGCATGTTGTATGATCATTCTTGTTGTTCCTAACAAAGTATGTGTTGATATAAGAAGATTCTGACCTTCGGATGTTGGTGAAGGTTTTTGCTGCAGAAAGCTGCCTGGAAGTCTTCCTAGTAAAATGCTCTGCATTCCTCCGCATTTGAAGATATGGTCATGCGGTTCAGAAGTTAAGTTCAGTGTATTGTAAAGGTGCTAAATCCAAAGTTTCAGATCATTTGCTCCTCCGTAGTGAAAGATATAAGTGACAGAGCTCTGGTCCATGCACTGGCAATATAATGTGTTGATGAAGACTCATTGGAATGCTCCACATTCCTCCTCAAGTGACGATTTTCTCATGCAATTTTGAGGATATGTTCAGAGTAGTGTATTAGTGCATCCATATGAGCTTCAGATGATTTTGAGGTCTGCAAGTTCAATTTTCAAACATGACAAAGGTGACACATATGGTTTCAAATGCCTAGTTATTCTCAAAATATATGCTGATGAGGTGTGCCAACTTGTTGTTGCTTGATGTTAGGATTAAGGTGTCATCAACCTTGTAAATCCTATGTAATTAATTACTCCTCATATTGTTTGTAAATCACCTATAAGGGATGAAAGGTTTCATCAGCAATGATCTTGTTTCATCTGTATGTTTATATCTGGTTCATGACGCTCATTCATCCACGACGGGGGTCACAGGGGGGTTTCCCCCTTACAAGGGGTCTAGGGGGATCATCCTCCCAGCAGGGGGTTCAAGGGCCATGTGCCTCGACGGGGGTTCGAGGGTAGCACCCCCTGAAACGTCATTTTATTTATATTTTATCATTGTGAATTTAGATCGTTCGTCATTAGGTCATAGATCTAACTATTGATATTTTGTCGGTTATCTTGCCCTAGAAGGCAACCCCCTTTTATAAGGATATTTGTACTACATTTTTATCATATTGGAGAGTAATAGGCAGCGTTGGATTGAAGACTAAAGGAGAGAGGAAGTGCATGTATTGTAATTTCATATTTGAAGATAATACAACTTGGAGCCTCTTTTCTTGGAGTTTTTTACCTGAAAGGGTTTTCTCCATGTTACATACTATGTTATGTGTCCAGTTCTTAGTGCATGTTATTTTTGTGTAACGGGGTTTGATTTTTGTTGCAATCTCCATTGATTCTGCATTGTTTAGAAGATAATAAGGTTTGAATCAGATTTTCATTGTATGGTTTGCACCTTCATTTCTATCTTGAAATGGTAAATTAGCTGCTGGAAGATGATCTTGATGATTGTGTGATGTTTCCTATTGCTCCACAAGATGTTTTTTTCTCTCTCCAAAACTGATTGCGGTCCAGAATGATGGTGTTGCTGGGTTATACTCTTGCTTGGCCGACTGAGGAAGGTTGATGATGTGCACCATAAAGTTGTTGTTGTGTGAAGTTCAAGGAGTGATTGAAGATGGTGTAGAGGTCATGTTGACTCATTTGGAAGAAGAACAAGTAATGGTTAATCATTCATGAGTACTACCAAGATTGTGAAGACCGATGTACTACAAGCTTCATGTTTTCTTGCTTAAGGGTGACCTATTTCAAATGAGTGTGATGTGTGAATGTTATTCCTTGAAGGATGATACTATGAAGAATGTTTAGGACTAGGCTAACCATGTGTTGGGATTCGCAAGGCATGTGTTTCCTTCTGGAGTGGCATGTAGTTCATGATAAGGCTTGCCCTATGCATGTTTCATGTTGTTTGATCTTTGACCGACTTGTAAAATATAATAGTCTTGTTGTATTGGCTAAATTGTAATGAAATCAATGTAATGTCATGTATATATTGTAAACCTAGTTGGTCTGGGTGAAGCATGGTTGCAAAAATGAGAATATGAGTGTGTAAAGAGCATACTATGAACATGTTATGCATTATGATGTGCGACTAAAGGAGAAAGAGCAGAAGAAATAAGGGTTATCTTGATTCATATTGAAAACATTTTTGTGACAAGAGAGAAGTGAAGAGTGTACCTAATAGATCCAATCATCAAAAGAAGTAGAATTGCAATTATCAAAGGTGTGAGCTTCAATGTCAGTTTTCAGGCAATAGAAGGACTATCATACTGTAATCATTTTTGAGTTCATTCTTAGTTCAGGAAGTAGTTGCTTCATTGGGTTGTATCCCTAAAACAAATTTTGTAGGGAGTTGTAACTTCGTTAGGAGTGACCCTAAAACAAAGTCTTCAGGGAGTAGTAGCATCCTTGGGAGTGACCCTAAAACAAAGTCAGTAGGAAGTAGTAGATTCCTTAGGTTGTAGCCCTAAAACAAAGTTGTATTTTTTATAGCAGTGAGCTTCATATATTGTGAGTTAATCCTCACTGTGGGTTTTCCCCTTTTGGGGTTTTCCACGTATATAGATGGTGTTATGTATTGATGTGCATTGTGTTCATCTTTCATGTTTATGTTAATGCTGTAATGTTTAAGTTTTAATCTGCCTTGGAGGATTTGAAGTTTGATTGGATATTGATTCACCTCCCCTCTGAGTATCTTGGTGTGCTCAACAGAAGGTATGCAGGGTTGTATGGTAGATTGCATGTAATAGAGTCATTACTTTATACCTTGTTTTCAGATGGCATAATATATTTTGCAGATCCCTTTATTTGTTGCCCTTGTAAATGGTAGGGCCACTTCCATTAGGAAGGTGTGTGGGGGACCACTAATCTGTGGATGGAGGCAAAGCACCTGGATGATGCTCTCCCTCCATGCAGTACGAAAAAGTGTTTATGAAGCTTGAAACTCAATGATACACCTCCTTATGAATATTGTGACAATGAAATTATAATTTGTGAAATTATATGTAACATTTTATGTCAGTGTACTTTACTATGATGTACTTGTGAAATCTTTATTTATTCATTGTAATAGTTATCTTGAGAAAGAAATATGAATAGAAAAGTTAGTCCTATTGAATCTTGCTAATTTCCAAATACTGTCAAGTATTATGGATTTAAATGATGGTTGTTATAGTTAGATTTAAATTATAAAAAATGTATAGAATATTGTTTGTGAGTGTTGTTAAAGATGCATAGTTTGTTTCGATAGGTTTGTGGACATACATGCATTGTCAATCTTGCTAAACACCACCTTTTGCAATCTTAACCATGTCCATTCCCAAGACACACAACATTATTTTCAATTCCATTCGCATGTCCTACAATTTGACATAGAAGCAATTCCTACTTTCTAAGTAATAGTGACACATAAGTTCTTTATATAGTAATCTTGGGTGATGCTTGTTAATATTATATATTAGAACTTGCACTTTTATATGACATAATGGATGTATCGATAGGAAAACCAAGAGTACACACATATACATAGTGTAGATGTGTTTTTTAATCAATCCATCAATACAAAATGCATCATCAATCACAAAGGATTATACAATAATAACTGATCATGCAAGCAAAACCATCTTACACAATTCTATAATCCTAAATTCATACTACTTGTGTTAAACAAATTTTTAGATTGTAAAATGGGGAAACTTCCTTATGAACTCCAGTGTAGCTATCACAACATTCTTTGTTGCAAAGTATCCTTGAATTCATATATTACATTCCTGCCATGTTGTGATCAACAAACCTTTGAAATCAAAAACTTTTAATTTATTTGACAAACTAGTTATTATGATAAAAAATACAAAAAAATCCATGCACTAGATATTGGAGTTAATAATCTAATTCCAAGAAATCATGCAAGGATTTTATTTCTAGTAAAAGTTATGTGTTACAACAAAATGTCACTCACTATAAAATATTAGGTTTAAAAAAATATTGAAAACTAACAAAAAAAATATAAATATAAATTAAATCTACAAAGGAAATGACACAATTAGTAGTTTGCATTGTCTTTAGATGCTTGATAGTTTGTTTGGCATAATTATTAGAATGTGCTAATTTTTGTGACCCAATAATATTGAAAATATTGGAATTTATATTACATCTATATTATAGATTAGATGAACATAATAAATTAACATATTAATGTTAATTTATAAATAGGTGTTATGTAGCTCTTTGAATATTAATACTTAATAATGTTAATTTGTTTTGGTAGTTACTTTCCCTTAAGAAAGTTTGGGCAGTTTTGTATGAGAAAGCAAGGCTTTATAAGTCAATGCAATCAATGTAAAATTATCCAATGAACAATATATTATTGCATATTATTTAGTGTTATATTTTTTGCATCCAAATCTCAATTTTGTATTCACATTTTCAATTGAAAAATGGAACACATTGTTGTGCTTTCACCATTACATAATCAAATAAAATAGATACAAATACAAACAACCCAACTACTCCCACAATTTTGGCTCCATCTTCAAACATGGGTTACAAACCTAGGTTTCATCACTATGTCCATCTTTATAATTATTTTTTCAAACCCAAATTCTATCAATTGGACTTGGGCCTATGCCTCAAATTTTTTCATAATAAACTCACATGATATTTTTTGTCCATTTCTTTCAACCTTTTCATGGTCATAGAAGGACTTTATAATTAATTTTTTGAGTATGAATTGGTCTTTGATTAACATCATTGACACAATTAATGTATTTTTTTGGTAGACAGTGAAATTTATGCAGTGAAATCCATGTGGATTGTCCTAATTTTAAGTGTACAACAATCATCACCATATTCTCTTGTTGTTGTCATATAAATGTAGCACTCAAGTTGATGATCCATTCAACTCCTTGAATTAATTTTAAAAATAATAAATTTCATTATTTTATAATTTATCATTAGTGTCTAATGAAAATTAATTTGATCCAAATGAATTTATCCCTACCTATGTTAGTGCATTCCCAAAGTAAACACATATAATTGCTCTTCTCTATTGAATGATGATTGCAATATGTTTCCATATTAGGTATGTTGAAAATTAATTTGATCCAAATGAATTTATCCCTACCTACGTTTGTTCACAAAGCAAACCCATATAATTGTTCTTCTCTATTGAATGATGATTCCAATATGTTTCCATATTAGCTATGTTGAGATTAAAAATAGGTCTTTTGATTCTCTATGGCCTTTTGCCTCTATTTATTTTAGGACAACAGATATAAAAAGGTCCATGACTTGTGGAGCTTGGTAATGATTATGTGGCTTTGTAGAAAATCTAAAATATTAATTTGCATAATTTTAAAAAAATCATTAAGCTCATTATACATTTAGGCTTGAAACATAAGTTAGGGGTCATTCCCTCGCCTAGTTGGGTTTTTAGTTCATTTCTTTTGTTAATATATTTATTAGAGAATATTAATTTTTAAGAATTTAATTGTATATAGGAGAATATAATAGAGTTTTCTTTGTACCTCATACAAACTCTATTAGCACAATTAATATGCTAGCAAATTTGTGATTAGAAAAATGTACCGTTTAAAGGTAAAATATAAGTAAATGTATTTAATTACATTTAGAGGTGTAACCTATGGTGATAGTAGGGGTATAAACATCTAATGTGAAAGAATAGTTGAAACAAAAACTATTTATAGATGATATTTATTTTTTAAATATAAAGACCTTAACTTTAAAATAAATAAAATATGTAGTAAATAAAATAGCTTTATGGTAAAATAATTTCTCAAAAGTAAAATAAAGTAACTCTTAATTTAATATTTAGTTCTATGGTGAAATAAATTAACTCTTAATTTTAAATAGTTCTATGGTAAAATAAGTTAACTTTAAAGTAAAATAAATTAAAGAAAAATAATAAAAAGATAAAATGATGTATGACCCATAAATGAAATGATGTGACTTTTCAAAAAATAAAATAAAAAGTTACATATAAATTAATATTTACTACCCTTTTCAAAATAAAACAAAATATTACAAAAGAAAAAAAAAGGAAATAATAGAAAAAGACAAAGAAAAATCAATAAACAATAGTAAAAGTAAAGGTAAGAGTAATTAGATATTTATTTTTATTTTTTTGAGTATGAATTGGTTTGATTAACATCATTAACACAATTAATTTATCTTCTTAGTAGAAAGTGACATGTATGCAGTGAAATCCATGTGGACCTTCCTAATTTTAAGTCCACAACAATTGTCACCATCTACTCTTGTTGTCATATAAATGTAGCACTCAAGTTGATGATCCATTCAACTCATTGAATTAATTTTAAAAAATAATAAATTTTATTATTTTATAATTATTATCAGTGTCTAATGAAAATTAATTTGATTCAAATGAATTTATCCTTATCTGCTTTAGTGTGCTCACAAAGCAAAACCATATAATTGCTCTTCTGTATTGAATGATGAGTGCATTATGCTTCCATATTAGGTAGATCAGAATTAGGTCTTTTGATTGTCTATGGCCTTTGCCTCTATTTATTTTAGAACAACAAATATAAAAAAGTTCACGACTTGTGGAGCTTGGTAATGATTATGTGGATGTGTAGAACATGATCTAAAATATTAATTTTCATAATTTTAACAAAATCATTAAGCTCATTATATATTTAGGCTTGAAACACAAGATAGGGGTCATTTCCTTGCCTAGTTAGTTTTTAGTTCATTTCTTTTGTTAATAGATTTATTTATTTTTAAAGATAATGCCCCTGATAAACTTTTTAATGTGACCGGCGACGCTAGTGCGACATGCCCTCCGGCGACGCTAGTGTGACACGCCCTCCGCCGTCCCCGACGACGCTAGTGTGACACGCCCTCCGTCGTCCCGTAGCAAAAACACTTCAAACCCACGAGCTTTTTGGCCCAGCGAAGGTGTAAAGCCTGCGAGCTCATTAGCCCAGCAGGGGTTTGAACTCTGGTGGCCACCACTACAACCGAGCGACTTAACCAACGAACCGCGCCCTTATCAGCTTTGTTAATAGATTTATTAGAGAATATTAGTTTTTTGAAATTTATTTATCTATACTAGAATCTCAATAGAGTTGTATTTGTACCGGGACTCTATTAGCACAAGTAGTATGCTAGCAAATTTGTGATTAGGAAAAATGTACCTTTTAAATGAAAAATATAAGTAAATATATTTAATAGTTGAAAGAAAAACTAATTTTTTAAAAAATATAAAGACCTTAACTTTAAAATAGATAAAATATGTAGTAAATAAAATAGCTCTATGGTAAAATAATTTCTATAAAGTAACTCATAATTTAATAAATCTCTATGGCGAAATAAATTAACTCTTAATTTAAAAATTACGAATAGTTCTATGATAAAATAAGTCAACTCTAAAGTAAAATAAATTAAAGACAAATAATAAAAAATAAAATGATCTATGACCAATAAATGAAATAATGGGACTTTTCCAAAAAAATAAAATAAAAAAGTTACATATAAATTTATATTTACTTCCTTTTCAAAATTCAAAAAAAAAATATTAAAAAAAAGAGAAGAAGGAAATAATAGAAAAAGACAAGAAAAATAAGAAACAACAGTAAAAGTAAAGGTAAAGAGCGATTAGATATTTATTTTAATTTATTTGATTTATTTATTTATTTATTGTAGTTATTTAATTTAATTTATTTGATTTTTTTTAATTTATTTTTTGTAGTTTGTTATTTGTATGTTGTTTTGATTGCAATTGTTGATACATACATATTATTAATGGGACATTGGTGATATGTATTATCATTTTATGTGCCAACTACAAAGCCTTTGATTCCTTAAAAGGGATATGTAAGTAGGACCATTTTGAATGAACCCTTAAGACATAGGTATGGGTCTAAGGATTTGTCAGGATATAGGGAGCTTCTTCTATATAACTTGCATGATTGCAAGTAGTGGTATAAAGTTGTTGCCATTGCTAGGCTTGGTAAGGTTCAAGGCTAATGCTTCTATATTGAAAAATAATAATTTAAATATATGTATAATTGGTGCCACAATTTATTCATATTTCAAAACTATAACATATTAACTGCCAATACATATCTTATGCAAAATTATTGCTTTGCTATTAGCGAAATGAAAATGATTGATTTATTAAAATAATGTTGGGCATTGAATTAATAGTTTACATGCAACGGTGGATGCGACTAGCATACCTACCTTAGATAAATCTATGTAAATGATATTGACAGATATCATTCTCGAGAGCATATCTACCTTAGATAAATCTATGTAAATGATGTTGAGAGATATCGTTCTCAAGAGCATACCTACTTTAGATAAATCTATGTAAATGATGTGGAGAGATATCGTTCTCGAGGTACCTGTTTTTGACTATCACGATGCTTCACCACTCTGAGCATCACCTAGATATAATGAATGTTAAGTGGACCATTCATTCTCATGACAGATGGGTTCATGTGAACCACTTCTCATAAAATATGAGATGGGTTCGTGTGAACCACTTCTAATAAAATATGAGATGGGTTCGTGTGAACCACTTCTCATAAAATATGGGTTAATAAATTTGATTCAAAAAGTAGGCAGTTGACACGCTAGGGAAAAATACCTCCTATTGATCAATGTTATATACATGACAATACAATTTAAAAGTGGAAAATATTCCACAAATTGTCAAACTCCAGATGTGGAGTTGCAACCGTTTCAATCGTGCCACGCGCTCCTCTACCATCCCTCGATGTCATTATGGACAAGGACCATTTGATTTGTTCCTCGGTGGGAACGAATCTCCATTTAATTGTCTATCGACTAGACGGAACCAATTGTTTTACTATGCCCGTCTAATTAGTTTTTAATGGGGGGCTCCTAATGGTCTTACTTGATTTGGGTTTTTAAAATTTGTATCATATGATATTTAATAGCTTTCTCACACGTGAGATTAGATTATAAATATTTGTTGAATTTACCTATAGCTGAGATTTCATTACACAAGAATTTGAAAAAAAAAAGCTATGTATTAATATTGTAATGGTATACTTTGACAACAATTATTATGTGGTATATTCAGTATAAAATTTGATAAAAAACTTGAATCTAATTTAATTTTATCTCTAAATATTTCTAAGGATGAATCTTGCTTTTTAATTTTTGTCCATTCATTATTTTAGTTCAAATTTGTTGGCGCCTAGGTAAATTCATGGGCACAGAAATAAGCCCTGAGCTTTTAAATTTAAATTTAGATTTAGGCTCTTGATAACTCCTTCCATTAGTCATTATGTATTGACTTGAATGTGAGAATTGTTAACTTGTGTGCTAACATGTTGTATTTAAGGACAATGGTAACTGCATATGGAGATGGGGGCCATTTTTTTCTTGAAAACATTTAAACTTGAATTTCGATAAATAATTTGAAATGCCTACATTGGAAACTCCAAGATGATTTAAGAATAATAATTATAACATTTCAAATCTAGTTTCTAGACTATTAATTTATTTGAAAATGGTGAATTTCAAGCAAGTCAAACAAGTGCAATTCTAAGAGGTAATCTTATTTTTTAATGAAACATAGTAGACAGTAAGGTATGCACCCACCTTCTTCTCATAATTTCAGTTTTTCAAAATGTTTTGGTGAAAAGTTGGTTAAGATTATGTAGTTTGTTACATATATTTTTATAATTTTTATTAATTATTGAAGTAGAAACATATTAAAAATATATCAATTACTAAGTGTGTACCTCCAACTACCAAAAATAATAAAAAAATTACAATTTCTTTTCTCAGTGTGTAAAATGAAGCATAATTTGTGATCATATTTTTTTTTTTAAAATTTGCATGAATAGATCAAAAACTATATAAAAATATAACACATGTATATTTGTCGCATACAAAGACATTAGTAAATATAAATAAAGATAATTTTTTTTAGCTATTCAGATAATAGAAAAATATATGCTTAGAAAGCTAAGTAGATCAACATTATAGTGGTGTTTTCACATAATCTTGTGATAAAATATGTAATGTTGATCATGATAAAACATCAACATTTCTATACCAATTTTAGTGACTTTTTGCCCTTGATGGTCATGCATATAATCACAAACCTTAATTCCTTTCATCCATCCATAAGATATTGTTACAATTTGTATAATGACTCAAGGAGCATTAATGCTACATTACTAACATTTTAGGCATCATTGCATATTTGCTTGATGTCTTCAATCATTTTTACTAGACTTTTGAATTGTTAATAAGGATTTGACCAAAGGAGAACAATACTAGCCCAACAAACTCTTAAACAATTTTGACATCATCCCTTTGTAGATATCATGGAGAGCAAAATCTAGTCATCATTTCTATGAAGATTATATTATGCACAAGGTTTGAAGATCCATGACTAGGGTTCATATCAATAGATGCAAATGTTAGTTTTGTAGTTATGAAAGTGAATTAGAAAATAAAACAAAAGAGTTAAATATTTTGAAGTAGTCCTTTAACAAATCATCATTTCCTAACATATTAATGACTGATCTATGACATTTGGCATAAAAAAATCTACATCAGTGTTAAGTTCAAATTCATAAGCAAGGTTTAACTCTACAATAATGAAAGTGAACTAAAATATCAAATAAAAAGATTATTAATTCTAAAGAAGTTATATAACGAAAACTAATCTCTTTACACATTAACGAATCAATTTAAAGCATCTAACACAAAAGAATTACATAAACTTCAAGCTAAATAAATTAATATTTTTATTTATTTTTAAACATTTATTTTAATAATAATCCCAACTCATCAATAACTAAAATTAATTATTTATTTGTGTTCTATGATTCTTTACCGTAATTTTATTTGAAAAGATTATTTATAATTTTCTATGGTATTAGAGTTTTTTGAGGTTGACTCCAAAACATGCAGGAAACATGGAATTTATCAATAATATTCATTTAGAGCATAAAAATATACTTAAGTCAATCATTGAGAGTATAATAAGGATTTGCATAATATAATGAGCATGTAATATTAACAAAATGTGAAAATATTTTAATGTCTCTATTTTAAACCGTAAAAGTGAAGCTTTGTTCATGGCATAACAACCAAATTAATCCACCATAACGACCTTATGGAATATGCGTCACTATTTTGTGGTAAAAGGAAATAAGAGTATTAAAGATTGATGAGATGTGATAAAGTGAATAGGTGAGAGGACCCAGTGGTGGTGCACCCTAACTTCACGCCTCTCAAAATCATACGTGGTAATTTTGAATCACTCCAAAATTTTTACAGTAGATTACTTGGCAAAGCCCCTGCTTATAACTAAGGTTTCAGGGCCACATCATCAAATATGATGCCACATCAGCATGCATTTTGTTGAGGTGTCAAATAGTTCCCCCAAAAAAGGGTGGACCAATAGGTGTGCATTAAGACCTCCTTTGATGGTGTGTTAATTTGGCATCACATGATCGGTTACTTTTTAAATCTGAAGGGCACATTTCATTCAATTATTAGTACTTATAGTAACACTAACAACCTTAAAGTCACAACTACTAGTACTAAACTTTAAAAAATATTGGGCCTTAAATGCACATATACTATCTCAACCATTGGAACTATCTCACCTATTGGGTCTTTTCCCCTAATATATCAAAAATTATAGATGGAAGTTAAGGATAGGAGTTAGTGTTATCTAGGGTGAAAATAATAAAATAATTGGGCACAATAATTATGAATAATGTTTGATAGGTGTATTTGTGGTGAATGTTTAATATGGGTCTATGAAAAAAATTGTTATAATATTAGTTATTTATAGTTATTATTTGAAAAATTATTACAATAATAAGTAGTACCAAATTTAATGGAAAATGATGTTCTAAAGAATTGATTATTTATTAGAAAAAACTAATATGAAAGTTAATAAATTTTTTTTACATGAAATGGGTGGAAAGTCTTCAAGCCTACACCTTCATCATCAAACATAAGAAAGGAATAACCAATAAAGTTGTTGATGCTCTAAGCAGAAGGGTGTTGACAGTGCAAGAAGTGCAGCTACAAAGTATGGGTGTTGAGTCACTCAAGGGATTGTATGAAGAGGACCACGATTTTAAGGAGATTTACAGGGTATGCAGTGAGTTTGCCAATGCTTTCCACAGTGAATTTTTAGATTATACATTGCAGGATGGACTTTTGTTTAAAGGTAGTCAACTATGTATCCCTAAGTGTTCAATGAGGGATAATCTAGTGAAGGAAAAACATAGTGGTGGTTTAGGAGGATATTTTGGGCTCAAGAAGACCTTAGATCTTGTATGAAGGTTTTACTTTTGGCCAAGGATGCAATCTGATATCAAAAGGTTTGTTAAGAGTTGTATGATTTGCCAGAAAGCAAAGGGAGTCTCAACCAATGCAGGACTGTACCAACCTTTGCCCATACCAAACAGACCTTGGGAAAGTTTAAGTATGGATTTTGTGATGGGATTGCCCAAGACAAGGACAAGTTATGACAGTGTGTTTGTTGTGGTAGATAGATTCAGAAAAATGGCTCACTTTATTCCTTGTAAGACCACCAATGATGCTAGTTACATTGCAGGTTTGTTCTTTAAAGAAATTGTCAGGATTCATGGATTACCTTTGAGGATTGTATTTGACAGAGACAGCAAATTTGTGGGACATTTCTGGAGAACCTTGTGGAAAAGATTGGGTACAAATTTGTCTTTTAGTTCAACCTATCATCCTCAAACTGATGGCCAAATTGAGGTTGTCAATAGGTCATTAGGCAATCTGCTGAGATGTTTGACAAGAGAACACGGTAGTAGTTGGGATGTGGTACTCCCACAAGCAGAGTATGCCTATAATGATTCTACAAACAGAAGTACAGGTCTAAGTCCTTTTGAAGTTGTTTATGGTAGTCATCCTAGAGGAATTTTTGAATTGAGAGATGTTCACAGGTTGGACAAAAGGAGTGGACATGCTGATACATTTGCAGAGGCTATGACAAAGATCCATCAACAAGTCAGAGATACTCTAACATTGAACTCCCTGATGATATTGCTATTTCACCTATATTCAATGTTGTTGATCTAACATTATATAGGAGCCCTGATCCAGGAGAAGGTACAACAGATTCTATCCAAGACAATGCAGAGTGGGTGCAGTATTTACCACCTAAGGAACCACCGAAGATGGAATGTATCTTGTATAGCAAGATAACAAAGAAGAGTAGAAATCAGACCTATTTTGAGCACCTAGTCAAATGGCAAGGACTTCCAGATTGAGAAGCCACATGGATGCTGGAAGAAGACATAAAGAAGCAGGGTGGTGATTTGCAGCAGTTAGTCTCTAAGAGGACTTGAGACAACTTTCACCCGGGGAGTATGGTGCAAGAGCACCTAGAAAATCATGTTTTATTTTGTAATAAGGTCTATTTGACCAATGCATTTTCATTTCAGTTTGTAGGTTCATTTTGTAAGTCCCAAGTGACTTAGGGGACATTTGTCTAATTGTAATCACATAATGCTAAAAATAGCAATAATGCCAAAAATAGGCAGTAGTGTTTCCCAGCCGCTTGGATTGGTCTCCCAGCCACTTGGAGTCTATTCGGTACTACTCAGGGCGAGTTGATAAATACTCTGAGTAAGGAACCAAATGATTATATATTGTAATCAGATCAAAGTAGTGTGATCGAATGTGATTGTATTGTGCTTAGGAGAAATAAAGCAATTATGTTTTGTCCATTTGATTTCCATTTATTATAACTGTAAATCATGTAACTGTAGATTTCTGTTCATTTTGCATTTTCCATTGTTGTTGTATGTCATCATGAAGCATTCCACTGGTGAGATTTCTGTTGAAATCAGTGGAATGGCTTCATTGTATAAATATTTGTTTTCATTTTCTATTTTGTTCCATTGTTCGATGGGGCAGATGTTCAAGACTGGGCGTTTCACGCAGTAAGGATGATCTAGCATCTCCATGTGCTAGGGTTCACAGGAAGTAAACTGTGCGATGGCGTATTGGTGCATCGGCCAAAGGTTACAAGTGTTCACTGACGGAACGAGTCTCAACAATGGCAAATGCCATCGAGGCATTGGAAGAAAGATGAGGGACTTGGCTGAGGGAGTTGAATCGGTGGCTCATCAGTTAGTTTGTCGACTGTGAGAAATTAGGGCATTGGTCTGTGGTATGCGTTGTACACTCCCCATCAATGTTAGATTTAGTATCATTGCAATGATATTTTTAACATCATCATACTATTGAATTAATGTTAGTAAAGTGTTATCTTAACATTAGATTTAGTGTTATTACAAAGTTAAATTGATGTCACCTTAATGGTGGACTTCAAAAGTTGATGTTAGGTTGACATATAAGATAGTACCACAATTATGTTGGATATTACAGTAATATTTAATGTTAGACATCTCGCGTTAAATCTAACATTATTTTTAGGGTAGGTGCAAAAAGTTGGGGGGCCAAAAAGTGGCCAAAATTCTTAAAACTTTTTAAAAAGCCATAACGTGAGCGTGTTATAACATGCTCGCATTATAGCGTGCTCACATTATGGCTTACCATAATGCGCTCATGCTATAATGCAAGCGCGTTATTGTTTTCTTTGCATTTTTTTCTTTTTTGCAAAAGTTTGCCCAATGTTTGTCAAGCTTGAGGTTGTCTATTGAATGTTTTATGTTCAAATTTGTTAAGTATGATGTATGTATGTTTGTATATATATTTGTATTATGTATGTATGTATGTATGCTTGTATGCTTATATGTATGAATGTATGTATGCATGCTTGTATGTATGTATGTATGTATGTATGCTTATATGTATGTATGTATGCTTATATGTATGTATGTATGTATGGATGCTTGTATGTATGTATATATGTATGCATGTTTGTAGGTATGGTTGTATGTATGTATGAATGCTTGTATGTATGTATGTATGTATGTATGTAAGGGTTTTGGGTTTAGGGTATATAAGGACCTGAGCCCGTATAGTTTTTAGGGTTAAGGGTTAAGGTTTTTGGGTTTAGGGTTTAAGGTATAGGGTTGACGGTTGAGGGATTAGGGCTTAAGTAATAGGTAGAGGGTAGAGGGTTGAGGGTTATAGTTGAGGGATAATATTCAGCTTGTTGAGTGTATAAAATTAAGTGTGTAAGGTATGGGGATTAGGGTTTAGGATATTGGGAACTTAAGGTTTATGATATGGATTGAGGGTATAAGGGTGAGGTTATAGGGTATAGGGATGAGGGTTTGTGGGTGTAGGTTTTAGGGTTTAAAGTATAGAGTTGAGGATTGATGGATTAGGGCTTAAGTATATGGTTGAGGGTATAGGGTAGAGGATTGAGAGTTTACAGTTGAGGGATAATGTTCAAGGTTGAGTGTCTAAGATAAAGGGTATAGGGTTTAAGGTTGAGGGTATAAGGCATATGGATGAGGGTTTAGGGTTTAGGGCATAACTATAGGGTTGAGGGTATATGGTATAGGGTAGAGGTTTGAAGGTTGAGGGATAATGTTCAAGGTTGAGTGTCCAAGGTTAAGTGTATAGAATATAGGGTTTAAGGGTATCTAGGGGTCGAGAGTTTATGGTTTAAGGGTTTAAGGTTTGACGGATTAAGGGTTTAAGGGTTGAAGGATTAGGGTTTAAGGCATAGTGTCGAGGGTAGAGGGTTTAGGGTTGAAGGTTTAAGGGATGAGGGTTGAGGCTTTAGGGATGAGGGCTAAGGGATTAGGGTTTAAGGTATCATGTTAAGGGTAGAGGGTTTAGGGATAGGGTTTAGGGTTTAAGGTTTAAGGGTTGAGGGATTAGGGTTTAGGGCTGAGGGTTGAGGGTTGACTTGAACTGCATCCTCTATTAGAAGAAGGGCATATTTTATCTGTATCAATGTTGGTATTCATAAGCTGAAGAGCATTGATGTTTTTCACACACCATGTTTTTTGAAATATCTTAACCTTAAAATATGACTTGGATATGTACTTGAACATGTAACAAAATCTCCAATCTCCAGCCCATGATGAGTTGACTTAAACTGCATCCTCTGTTAGAAGAAGGGCATCTTTTATCTGTATCAATGTTGGTATTCATAAATTGAAAAGCATTGATGTTTTTCACACACCCTGTCCTTTGAAATATCTTAACCTTAAAATATGACTTGGATATGTTCTTAAACACAACAAAATCTCCAATCTCCAGCTCATGATGATCCATAAAATTTTCTCAACCTTGCCTAAATTCTAGTTTATTTATGGTACCCTCTAATTGCACATCCCACTCCTGCCCACCTGGGCCTTGCAACACCATATGTTCATCTGTGTTGTCTATAAACTGTGAAACAAATACAGGGGGAATGCGCTGCCATAAACACATTACACAATTATATTTTACAAGTTCTTAACAGTGTACATGAAATAAAAGAATGAAAAATAATGTATAGAGTTACCAGTTTTTGTGTAAAGTCTCCAAGCATAACTTTGAAGAAGGAGGCACGCCTATTAAACCAACTCATTCAACAACTTGTTGCTCATCAGTTGACTTGAACTGCATACTCTGTTAGAAGAAGGGCATCTTTTATTTGTATCAATGTTGGTTTCATAAGCTGAAGAGCATTGATGTTTTTTACACACCCTATTCTTTGAAATATCTTAACCTTAAATTATGACTTGGATATGTACTTGAACACAACAAAATCTCCAATCTCGAGCCCATGATGATTCAAAAAAATTCTCCAACCCTGCCTAAATTCTAGTTTATTTATGGTACCCCTTAATTGTACATCCCTAAACCCTAAACCCTAATCCCTTAACCCTAAACCCTAATCCCTAATCCCTAAACCATAAACCCTAATCCCTAATTAATTTATGGTACCCTAATCCCTAAACCCTAAACCCTAATCCCTTATCCCTAAACCATAAACCCTATCCCTAAATCCTCAACCCTCAACACTTAAACCTTAAATCCTAAACCCTATCCCTAAACCCTCAACCCTCAACACTATACCTTAAACCCTAATCCCTCAACCCTAAACTTTCAACCCTATCCCTAATCCCTCTACCCTCAACACTCTACCTTAACTCTAATCCCTCGACCCTCAACCCTAAACGCTATCCCTAAAGCCTCAACCCTAAACCCTAATCCCTCAAGGTCCTAAACTCTAATCCCTTATCCCTAAACTCTAAATCTTATTCCTAAACCCTCAACCTTAAACCTTAATCCCTCAACCCTAAACCCTAATCCCTCTTGACCTTAAACCCTTAACCCTTATCCACCCTCTCCTCCCCTATCTGCCTCACCCCCATCTCTACCCTCCTCTACCCTTGACACTATACATACATACATACATACATACATACATATAGGCATACATAGATACATACATACATACATATATGATTAATAACCTTGAACATAAAAAAATCCAAGGGGGTCATAATGCGAGCGTGAGTGCGTTATAACGCACTCACGTTATGTCAAACATGACAAACTTTTGCAAAAATTAAAAATGTAAAACAGAACATAACGCGAGCGCATTATAACGTGCTCACATTATGTTTTTCTTTGGGAATCCCAAGCCTTAGGCTTGGGATTTACTTTGGATTTCCAACCCAAAGGCTTGGAGTGCTTTCCTAATGTCCAGAGACCTGTTTTTGCATATTCTATAGGATTTCACATAATTTCGTTCGTGCTAACCCTCAGATTTACACGTGTTTCAAGATCAAACAAATCAAACACTTGGGTAATGTTAGGCTTTCTCTTATCTATTTAATGATGTAATTTTTTTCACATTTTGACAATGTTAAGCCTAACATCTTTAATTTCTTTTGTTTGTGTGTCCGTTTTTGGGCAAAAACCACTATTTGGTCTTTTTTTAATTGTAAATTAATCATTCATTGAAATTTCAAAAAAATTACATATATAGAAACTAGACTCCATTCTACACATATTAAAAAAAATAATTTTCAATTAGTTTTCAAAATTTATAGGGGTAGCACAACCAAAATTCTATTTTTTAGGATGTGTCCACTTTGAAAATTAGTAAAAAATTAAATATTCATCAAAAAATTATCAGAAAAATTAGGCATAAACTACATGTTGTTAGCTAATTTCTCACTGAAGCGATTTTAAAAATACCAAAAAAAAGTTGACCTTTTAAGGGAGCCACAAAACATGCTATGTTATGTTTTTTTGACAGAAACAACACCAATTTCTGTGGCTCCCTATTTTGAACCCCTTAATCTTTACCATTTTTTTTAAAAAATAGTAGTTTAAAAAGTAGACTCGAAGCACTACGAACATTGTTTGGTTGCATCTCCAAATTTTGAGTGTAACTATGCTCAATTTCTCATCCAAGGCCGGCATTTCCTAATTT
Organism: Cunninghamia lanceolata; assembly: GCA_027924645.1. Classification (NCBI taxonomy): domain Eukaryota; kingdom Viridiplantae; phylum Streptophyta; class Pinopsida; order Cupressales; family Cupressaceae; genus Cunninghamia; species Cunninghamia lanceolata. The sequence continues at coordinate 1,702,052 of BSBN01000538.1, forward strand.
CAGAAAAAAATGGGCACTTAAGACCCCTTTTTGGCCCCCCATCTTTTTGCACTTGCCCTTTAATCAAATAAAGATTTATAATTTCATTTTAACAAAGGAATAATAATGTTAATGTAATATCAAAATTGATTTATTTTAGTTTAAATGTTGTAGTGCAATTATAAAGCCATGAGCTTTGGCATAATCAAAATCTAAATACTAAAAAATAATAACATAGATTTGAGACCTAAATTGCGAAGAAGAAAAATTCAATTAGATTTAGAAAATATGAAGTCAATTATATATAAATTATAATCTATAATATAGTAGCAAAGTCCTATATTGCATTGAAGAATTAATTATAATCAGATCAAATTCAAGAGTTTGGCTATTGAAAAGAGTTATTACTTTTAAGAATTAATAGAGTTTAATTGGTCATCTATTAATTTAAAAGTGTTACCCTAAGGGATGAGGCCGAGATTATGCCCCTGGACGAATTTGGTGGAATGGATACCCCTTAGTCCTTGGCTCTTAGTTGAAGAGTTTTTAGCCTAAGGCTCATGGTCCTATATTAGGGAGCCAAACAATAATGTGGATTTGATATAAAACCCTTAAAAAGTTTTTAAAACCCTCTATATTTTTCATACCAAATATATATAGTAAATCCCACCAATTTCTAATAGTCAATCTAAATTATCGGTAATTAGCACTTGAACTTAAGCATAACCTGCATTTTTCATATTGAAAAAGATCCAAAGTAGAAATGTACACGTTAAATTAATGGTAAATAGGATAAAAAAAAATTATTGGAAATTCTAGTCTATTAGAACCCAAATTTATGTGCTTATAAATTCTAGACAATTGAAACCCACTCACGTATATCATTTAAGGTGAAATTTTATGATTTAAAAGTTCAAAAAATAATGGTAAAATGATTAAAGTAATTAGTATAAATTTTATTAAATTTCAAACATTATAGTGTGATATATTCCATTAAATTTGTCAAAGTTAGAGGCCATGATTTAAAATCATTACCATTATAATTTTTTCTTGGAGATTGATTTTGATTTGTTAGAAGCAAGGTCTAAATTTGACTATGTACCCTATTTGTGAAGCAATTTTTTGTCATATTTAATATTTAAAATTTCCTTTCAAATATCTAAAAAATATATACACACAAAATGATCATAAATCAAGTTTTAAATGAGTCTATTAGATATCAAATCTTGTTGGGTGCAAGGCCCTGACACCATAAGGGATGGCGCTTGGATCCTGGGCAACTTTGGCGGAATAGATACCCCTCAATCCTTGACTCTTGGTTGAAGAGGTTTCGGCATCAGGTTCATGCTCTCATATCAAATAACTAGCTGATTCTATGAATTTGATATAAAACCCTCCAATTATATATATATATATATATATATATATATATATATATATATATATATATATATATATATATATATATATATAGTCTAATCAAAAAAATTTTTGACATGAATTTGACAAAATTTCCTAAATATAATCACATGGCCATCAAATTCAGGCTCTCAAAAGGAGGGGGAAAAACATACATCATTTCCATTTTGTAACAGTACTTCCCTCAAAAAGTAAAGAAATCATACTCTATGAAGTTATTCCATCGAGGAACTAATAATTACAAGCTAAGTAATGATTTATAACTTTAGGAAAGTTCCTAGTCACAACTTTGCTTTAACTAGCCCATCATTGAGTTGTTTAATTCCAACGAAACCAAACAGTCCCCACCATAAGTTCCATGGCGTAAATTTGATGGTTGCATGGCCGTATTTAAAAATTTTTACTATGAAATACAATAAAATTCTTGGGATATATATATATATATATATAATGGGCAACTTCAAACAGACTACATAATATTCTTGAGTGCTTGAGAAAGTTAAGTGCAGAGCTTCTGGAAACACTGTGTATTACTACTTCATTCTCCTCTTTTGCCCTGAGGATGGATCATTGAGTGATCCAAAACGTTGACGAAGAAAAGCAATACACAGTGTTTCCAGAAACTCTACACTTAATGATCATAGACTGTGGAAATATCATATCTACTGCTTAAGAAAAATTTTCTTCAAATATAATAATATCATGGACTGTAGAAATCTGATGTCTATTATAGACTACATAGTAATCACAAACAATTTTGAATTTACTTGACAGCACTATCAACAGTCAAATTTAAACTCTCTAACAAGACATAGTAATGGGAGGGCCTGTCATTCCAAAAGCTTTAAGTACATGTACACCGTCACGTACAAAGAGTTATTTGAGCCACTTTCGGTAATTATGAACCGTTCGTGCTTTAGGCTCAAATAAAGGTTAAAAAGGAGCTAGTTTTGATTCATCCTTGTGGGCCCAATATGGCTTTCAAATTACAATTATTTTGTGCCCTGTCACGTCACTGCCATTTGACGGTCCTCTCTCGAATAAGTACCTACGCATACGGGCGACAAGGAAGTATACGTAATTGGAAAAAACATAGAGTTCACATTAGGTAAATTTCATCCACATTCCTTAACGGAAAATGGTTTCCCCAAATTGAGCCTAAATTTGTGAAATTGTCATTCTGCCTTATGTTTCTTGCTGCCCCACATAAACAGTTGTATGTTGTTATGTCGTTGTTTACCAAAAAAATCTATTTCTTGAATTTCGACTTTTCTCATCAACTTGTTTAATCAATCTGTCTGTTTAAAAAAAATCGATCTCATTGAATTTCGACTTTTCTCATCGACTTGTCTAACCAATCTGTCTTATTATAAAAAAATCAATCTCATTGGATTTCAATTTTTCTCATTGATTTGTCTAACCAATCTGTCTATTTACAAAAAAATAGATCTCATTGAATTTCAACTTTTTTCATCCACTTGTCTAACCAATCTATCTGTTTACAAAAAAAATCGATCTTAGTGAATTTCAACTTTTCTCATTGACTTGTCTAACCAATCTGTCTGTTTACAAAACAATCGATTTGATTGGATTTCGACTTTTCTCATTGACTTGTCTAACCAATCTATCTGTTTACAAAGAAATCGATCTCATTGAATTTCAACTTTTCTCATCCAATTGTCTAACCAATCTGTCTGTTTAAAAAAAAAATCGATCTTAGTGAATTTCATCTTTTCTCATCGACTTGTCTAACCAATCTGTCTGTTTACAAAAAAATGGATCTGATTGGATTTCGACTTTTCTCATTGACTTGCCTAACCAATCTGTCTGTTTACAAAAGAAATCGATCTCATTGGATTTCGTCTCATCGACTTGTCTAACCAATGCATCTGTTTACAAAAAAATCGATCTCGTTGGATTTCGACTTTTTTCATCAACTTGTCTAACCAATCTGTCTGTTTACAAAAGAGCTGATCTCATTGAATTTCGACTTTTCTCATCAACTTGTCTAACCAATCTGTTTGTTTATGAAAAAATCGATCTGATTGAATTTCGACTTTTCATGGACTTGTTTAACTAATCTATCTGTTTACAAAAAAAATCGATCTCATCGAATTTCGACTTGTCTAACCAATCTGTCTGTTTACAAAAAAATTCGATCTCATTGAATTTTTACATTTCTCATCGACTTGTCTAACTAATCTGTCTGTTTACAAAAAAATCAATCTCATTGAATTTCAACTTTTCTCATCAACTTGTCTAACCAATCTCTCTCAACTTTATTGACCCTATTATTGTCCATAAAATTTTGACCACCGAATTGTTTTAGAACGTTCTCTTACAGGCTGTTTGCTTTTTGTCTGCATTTTTAACTTTTGGCAGGCTGTCTTCTCTATATTTCTTAGTTTCTATTTACTGGCCATCTTTACTATGTTCTTAAGTGTAATTGGGTGAAGACCCTTTTTCCCACATATATATATATAAAATTTCAAATTCCACATTCATTTTGTACACACATACTGAAACCAATTAATGATCAACCCACAAAATTGTCCAAATAGGTCACACAGAACAGAAATTAGGAATCCTTCAATGACTGTATTCATATATACAAATGTAATCAGTTAATAGTTATATGACGTAGTTTTATACAACTATAGCTTACATTGGATCCATTCAGAAATCCTAGAAACACCTAACTGCGACGTAGTTTACATTCATTCGACTGCAGCAGTTCCTCAATAAATCCGGAGGCGGTCTCAGCAGAATTTTAAAAATTATAAAGTATGGAGTTTTAAATAACAATATATTCAACATGCTACAGAAGAATGCGAGTAAGGAGGATAGAAGCTTGGATTTTGCAAAGAAGTAAAAGGCTTGGTGTTGTCTGAGTTTAGAATTCTTTGACAGGAAGGACACATTGTTACAGTTGCTGCAGGCATTGGCACGTACAAGGGAGATGGAGCTGCTGCAAGTTTTACAGATCTTAGTTGTGCTAACTCTTTCTGCAGTCTTTTGTTTTCCTCGGTCAATGAATCGTAGCACTTCTTTAAGATTTCACAGTCCACTTCTATTTGTTTAAGCTTGCTTCTGCAAAATTCAAGCAATAAATTCAGTTTCAAGTTTCGATCTTTTGAATTTTGTCTATTTTGTGATATCAAATCAATTGGTAGCGTGCCAACAAAGGGTGTGGCTGATGCTGATTACTACCTTGCCCTCCTATTTTGGAACCAAACTTCAACTTGTCGAGGGCGAAGATTCAGCTGTTTGCCCAAGGCTTGCTTTTGCTTCTGAACAACCAAAAACAAAAAACAAAATTAGAATTTTCCCTGTGCATTACTATCTATAACAACAGAAAACCTACTTGTAAACAGCAAAAGTAAAAGTAAAATTAAGTCTTCCTTCGAAAGAAAAGAAATTCCCTAAAGAGGCTCAAGTAACTGTTGTATGGGACGGTCTGCATGCAATCCAAGCTCTCTCGAATGAATCTACACCTTACATTGTCTACTAAGAAGAAGTACTAATTCGGATGAATTACAGAGTAAAATCCCCTATAGTGACAATCTACAACAATAAAATAAAATTTGACAAGAACAATGTTGATAAGCACGAGTTATTTTTCCTCAGTGTGTCAAATTATGATTATATATCAAGATTCAACTGTTTAGTTTTTGAGTCAAACACACAGTGTGTCAAATTGTGATTATATATCAGGATCCAACTGTTTAGTTTTTGAGTCAAACACGCAGTGTGTCAAACTATAATTATGTATCAAGATTCAACTGCTTAGTTTTTGAGTCAAACACGCAGTGTGTCAAATTATGATTATATATCAAGATTCAACTGCTTAGTTTTTGAGTCAAACACATGACCCATATTTCATAAATAGTGGTTCACATGAACCACTCTACTTAAATATTATCCACTTCAATGGTCAAACAGTCAATAGCAATTTTACACTTCATTCACAACAAAAATATAATGCTCCACTTAAACTCATTACATCTAGATAATGCTCACAAAAATGAAGAGATATTGATTATAATATTGAATATGTTTTGTTTTGATGACCATTCTGATCACATAATATGAATTGCAAGAATAACTACTTGTAAGGAACTATTTCTACAGTCCTCATATCATTTCTCATCCTAATCCTAATTATCAAAAAAGTGTGATCCAAAAAGTTAATAAAAACAAAGTATCCACAATTTTTTCCCAAATCTGTTCATTCATTTTCATGGTACATTAAAAATGTTGTCAACAAGTATACACACTTTAAGAGGTGAGATCTGGATCACTTTGGTGTGAAGCACATCTAATCAAACTTAGAAACAATTTGCGCCCTATTAATCAAATCTGATAAACAGTTTGCAAACTACAATCTTCTAAATAACTGGGTAAAGATCAATTGGGTCACAAAACAAATTCGCTCTCATAATACTAACAGTTCACATCCCATGGAAATTGATCTAAATAATTTAATGTAAATTGAAATTGAAAGCAAACGCAAGCCAAAGGTTTAAAAGAGTGGGCAGTAGTAGATATTAAAAGCTCTTAATGACATAAATATCATCCATTTCAATGGTCAAAGAGGAAATAGCAATTTTACAACTTATCTACAATAAAAATTGATAAATATTTGTCCTATTTTTATTGGCCAAAATTAACTTTTTTATTGAAGTGGATGATGTTTAAAAATAACCAAAAAAATCTGCAACATTTCATAGCAACAACAAACAAACAGCAAATAAAAGCCTTAAGAATAAGTTAGAAGCTGATAAGGATCCTGACAAACAAACAGCAAATGAAAACCTTAGAAATAAGTTAGAAGCTGAAAGCCTTAAGAATAAGTTAGAAGCTGATAAGGATCCTGACAATCAAACAGCAAATGAAAGCCTTAGAAATAAGTTAGAAGCTGAAAGCCTTAACAATAAGTTAGAAGCTGATAAGGATCCTGACAAACAAACAGCAAATGAAAGCCTTAGAAATAAGTTAGAAGCTGAAAGCCTTAAGAATAAGTTAGAAGCTGATAAGGATCCTGACAAACAAACAGCAAACGAAAGCCTTAGGAATAATTAGAAGCTGATAAGGATCCTGTGCTATAAAGAGAAGGAATCAGACACACAAAGCCAAAAAAACATACAGGCTCATTAAAAGCTGAAAAACCTTGAAGTCCAAGCCATACTTACAGGATTAAGAGTGCTGTTTTGTTTGAAGCTTTCTTCTAAAATAGCAGATTGTTGTTTTGAAAGTCTGAGCTTTTTCCTTGTACCACCGCCCTCTTCTTCTTCATCACTAACTCTACAATACTCTTTCTCCGCCTCAAAATCCTCTGTAAAACCATAACGGTCTCGCTTGGTTCGTATGCCATAGCTGGTTTCCTGGTCGATTACGTTGAAATCTACATGAAAAGACGATACACTGCTGTTACCCGAGGACGCCCTATTACAATTATAGGTCTCCTCATGTTGATTAGAATAGCAGTTTGCAGGGGGCAATTTATTAACGTCAATATTTTTCTGCCTGGGCATGGCCGATCCTTCATCTGCAATCACACACTACGGATAAGAATCCCACAAATCAAAATCAAAATAAGCCTACTTCAAATAATAGAATATTGTAAATGAGTGTTTCAAGATTTAATTGCTTGAGTTTTTCTTCAATGTTTCGGATCACACTCCATAATCCATCATCAATGTTTTGGATCACACTCTATAATTCATCATCAAGAAATTAAAGAGCGAAGAATCCCACAAATCAAAATCAAAATGAGTCGAGACATCAAATTTCTACAGTCCATAATATTGTAAATGAGTGTTTCAAGATATAACTGTGTGAGTTTTTTCTTCAATGTTTCGGATCACACTCCATAATCCATCATCAAGAAATTAAAGAGTGAAGAATCCCACAAATCAAAATCAAAATCAAAATCAAAATGAGTCGAGTCATCAAATTTCTACAGTCCATAATATTGTAAATGAGCGTTTCGAGATTTAACTGTGAGTTTTTTCTTCAATTTTTCGGATCACACTCCATAATCCATCATCAAGAAATTAAAAAGCAAAGAATCCCACAAATCAAAATAAGTCGAAACATCAAGTTTCTACAGTCCATAATATTATAAACAAGTATTTCAAGATTTAAATGCTTGAGTTTTTTCTTGAATATTTCAGATCACACTCCATGATCCATCAAAAAATTAAAGAGCAAAGAAGAGAAATAACTAAACTATTTACCTGATGAACTCTTCGCCCATGGAAAAATCTCTGGAAAAGTGGAATGGCGTGGAAGTGGATCCAAATGGAGCAGATCCAACTGAAGAGGAGTCGAATTGCCCTCCCTTATGCCATTTCTGAGTCCTACACTAAGTTCTGTATCACATTCCTCCTCATTCACACCCATTACTTCCATTCCCTTCCAAACTTTGCCAAACTAAACTTCACAACATTTGATGCTCTGCAACTCCAAGCATTACACACCATGAGAGATTATGGGGGAATTTGTAGGAGAGAAACAGCAACAGTTACAGTGGATTCCGGCCCCACTTTGGAAGCCACTTTTGACCATAACCACAACTCTAATCATGACAATGACGACCTTAAATTATTGGTAACAAATTAACAATGACGACGATGGGGACCAAGAATAGAGGCCAATCAAACCTCACTAATGTATCCACGTGGACCAAATCTGATTGTGATTTTAAATAGGCAAGCGTGGGAGTAAATATTTTGATCTATCCATTATATCTGGCGAATGATTTCCGATGTGAATTGACAGAATAAGTCAAAAAGTAGCACGCAACCGCATTTAGGGCAAAAAAGTCACGGGTCTGTCGAGTCACGATGTTGACTGCACTCAGATAATTAGCGCAAGTGGCCATGTTGCCCTGCCACCTTCTATCAAGACAAACACAAATACCCGTAATCATTGCCGATCTTCCATTGTCCCTCGCGTTTTTATTTTTTTATTTTCTAACCCGTCAATTTCAAACTAGCGGGCCCCACTATCATATGCCTGTCTGACATTTCTAAATAACTTAAGGGCAAAGGTTTGGTCACTGTTTGTTTTTTGGCTTCTAAAAATCTAAGGGAGGGCCCCACGTTGGGTGTTCCTGCAGGGGAGTGGAGGATGTAGCACGTTATGTAATCGACAAGTCTGCATCTTTTGAGAATAGAGTAACCTTGGGTGTGACTAAAGTCAATTAGGTCATTTTATATTGTTATGTAAATTTTATATTGTTAGAAAAAATTAGATAATAGTTGATGATTAAGTGATTTTTTTAAAAGTAGTGTGATATATATATATATATATATATATATATAAAAGTGATTTTTTTAAAAGTAGTGTGTTATATATATATATAAATATAATATTTGATTATTTGTTGTTGTAAATGAGAATTGTAATAATGAGTGAATTATTGGTTATTGATGATTAAGTGATTTTTTTGTAGAGTGTCTTTGTTGATTGATTTTTTGTTTGGTATTGTAAATGAGAATTGTAATATGTTTAAAAATTTGTTTACAATTATGTGAATTCCATGCAGCATGTTTTTTTTGGATCTATGGTGTGCTTGACTTTACTGCATTGTGTTCGATTCTTGTCAATGATTTAATAGTTAAAATTGCTTTTTAAAAATTTGTTTACAATTATGTGAATTCCATGTAGCATGTTTTTTTTTTGGATCCATGGTGTGCTTGATTTTACTGCATTGTGTTCGATTTTTGTCAATGATTTAATAGTTGATTTTTTTTTTTAATCCATGATGTGCTTGACTTTATGCATTGTGTTGATTCTTGTCAATGACTTAATAGTTGAAATTGCATTTCAAATAGAAATTAGAGACTACTGGATTACATTAGTAATCTACTATTATAGTAATTGATTTTATTGTATTGTGTTGGATTCTTGTCAATGATTTAATAGTTGAAATTGTTTTTTGGATCCAGGTGTACTTGACTCACTGCATTGTGTTCAATTCTTGTCAATGATTTACTAGTTGAAATTGCATTTCAAATAGAAATTAGAGACTACTAGATTACATTAGTAATATACTATTATAGTAATTGACTTTACTGCATTGTGTTGGATTCTTGTCAATGATTTAATAGTTGGAATTGCATTTCAAAAAGAAATTAGAGACTACTGGATTACATTTGTAATCTACTATTATAGTAATTAACTTGACTGTATTGTGTTGGATTCTTGTCAATGATTTAATAGTTGAAATTGTTTTTTTGGATCCATGATGTGCTTGACTTTACTGCATTGTGTTTGATTCTTGTCAATGATTTACTAGTTGAAATTGCATTTCAAATAGAAATTAGAGACTATTGGGTTACATTAGTAATATACTATTATAGTAATTGACTTTATTGCATTGTGTTGGATTCTTGTCAATGATTTAATAGTTGAAATTGTTTTTTTGGATCCATGATGTGCTTGATTTCATGGCATTGTGTTTGATTCTTGTCAATGATTTAATAGTTGAAATTGCATTTCAAATAGAAATTACAGACTTACTGGATTACATTAGTAATCTACTATTATAGTAATTGACTTTACTGCATCGTGTTGGATTCTTGTCAATGATTTAATAGTTGAAATTGTTTTTTGGATCCATGATGTGCTTGACTTTAGTGCATTGTGTTCGATTCTTGTCAATGATTTAATAGTTGAAATTGCATTTCAAATAGAAATCAGAGACTACTGGATTACATTAGTAATATACTATTATAGTAATTGTGTGTCATTAATCATAGATGATTGAAATTAATCCTAGTCATTTAAAAAAAACAATAATCAAGATTAAGTAGTAACACATTATTATATTAAATATGAGTGTAAAGTATTATACTTATTTTTTAATTATATTATATTTATATATATCAACATCTTTCTATATTAATTTTAATAATTAAACACATAAAAATTAATACGAATTAAATATTTAATATAATACTTATGAATATAATAATAAATAAATCACTAATAACCCTTAGGGATAGGCCAAACGGTTAGGTCGTTGGAAAACATGGATGATGGTTGGTGGTTCCAATCCTTGGATTTACCCTTGCATGGGTGGAGGGCAGCTCATGTGGATTGAGGTTATAGTGGTGCATGTTACGACTTCGCTTCGTGGGTCCCACTGAGTATTGATTCCTTTGTTAAATAATAATAATAATAAATAAATTACTAATGTTTAATAATACTATTTAAGATTTTCTAGATTTAATATGAAGTCAAATGACTTGACTAAGTAATGCACATTAACAAAAAGATTTTCAATTTTTTTTATTTGGGCACTTCACATTTCACTTGTATGATTTGTTTTAGATTTATCTTAGACATAAAGAAATTACAAGATATGCATTAAATCTAGACTATACACTTTTTATATGAATGACAATTTCAATATCTTTTGTTATATCATGAATTTGCAATAGTTGGTTATTATCTATGAAATCCACGACTAAAGTCCATATTGCCAAAGATTGACATGTTAGAGCAACATTGAATGGAACACCATCTATTTCTAGATGCCACTTGTGTATATGGAAGGTTGTTGGGGTTCGGGTGGAAACCTCACTCAATCACTAATGGGAGTCATTGGGATAGTACTCCCTCCCCTATCCAACAATGACCTCTTCAATGTGTAAAGCTTGTGTCTACTTTACTTACTTGAAAATTCTTAACATGTCAGTTTGTTGTACCATCATCTTTCACTCCTTTAAAATAAAGGTTAAAATTATACAAAGTTTGTTATTAAATGCTTTAAGTAATGTGAAGGTTGCAATAAGAGGTGAAATTATTTAGCCAATAAAAATAACCATAATTGATTTTTTAAATATTTCTAATTAAAAAGTTTGTATGTTTACTTAGCAAAAAAGTATTAATTTAGGTAGAAAAATTATAGCATATGATTGTTTGACAAGTACAACTACTAATAACTAGTTAAAGACACTTTGTAAGTTTGATTACAATAGTATCCTACCTTATAAACATGCATTGTCTTGAAAATTTATATTCATACTTAAGGGGTGAGTTTAATTCATGAGGATAATAGTGTGTTATATTATCAAGTAAGGTTTAAATCTTTGAAGGTGTAATTATGTGGTAGTTTAGTCAAAGAGGCTTCTAGTATATGTATATACTTACTTAACATGTGATTTATTTAAGGACAAAAATCTTGACATTTATGTGTAAAAGAAAATAAACTTTCTTTAGGACTAGTCTAGGCTAATTCAATAAAATGTATAACACAATCACAATAAAACTAGACTAATTAATTATGAGTTGAGATTCAAATATTGAGCTAGTAATTGAAATGTGAGAATGTAAAATTTACTTCTAAGCTCAATAACTAAAGAATGCAATAAGCACAACATGTGGATATGAATCTAATGTACCTCAGGATTAGAAACAATGAATATCAAACTGGTAATATCCTTTGAATCAGAATTTAGTATTCTCACTAAGCAGGGACAAGTCTAGAGGTCAAGGAAAAATTTGGGACTATCAAATCTTCCTGCACCTACAATCTTGTCCTATATGATTTGCAAAGTTCTATTATCAACTTCTCTTGATGTATGATAGTCTAACCTATTCTTTCAAAATATCTAGGGACTCGGTGGTATTTATAAATGCCTTAAGGGTCGTTGGTTCATTAGAGTGAATCAAGTTCTTCTAGATCAACCCTAAAAATTAAACAATGATAAAAACAACAATCTTTAGTCATGCAACTTCTCCTAAAATGTTTGTGCAAAGATATATTCCTTTTAAAACACCAATTGAAGTGTGTAAAGTAAATGATTTCTTCTTATGATTCTTTGATGCTTAGAATGAATGCATTAAGTGCCTTTAATACAAGGACATAACAACTCATTGCACAAATTTGTGTTTATCTAGCCCTAGGTGGGAAGGGCAAAGGTGATAAATTTGTCAAGTTTGAATTTATAAATTTAAATTAGAGTGGGACAAGTCTACAATTGTGAGGATGAACTCATGACTATGAAATAGTCCTAAAATAGAGAATGGGTTAAATCTTGGTGGGTGACATGTGTGTGGAAATAAGTATATGCAAATTTTACCATTACACTATGTAACCTAATTAAATCCATAAAAAATAAAAAAAATTATATTCATTAGGGAAAGTTTAATGGTTTGTAGACTATATTTTAATATTTTAGTTATTTACTACTATTTGTTCATTCAATATTGCCTATAAATAGCTACATGTTGTAAATTTAATAATAATTATTCTTTGTTGACATAACTTGGTTTAGGTCCAAGAAGACACTCTGTGTCAAAAATCTAAGCATACATTATCAAATGGTGAGATTTTAACACAAAATAACATATCAACTACTACTATCATAATACCGAAATCAGCTACGCCTCCATACTACAAACCCTACACAGACTATTGTTCAAAGTATCAAAAGAAACACATAAACTATATCATAAACCTGGGGTCGGGGAAAATTGCATAGGCCTTGATGACCTACCACAATCAACATTACAATCATGGCCTACCAACTTTTCCTTCTTCACAACCTCTTCCTCCACCTTGCTATCATCCTTTATGTCACAACATTTTGAAATAAACTAAGATTGCAACCTCTAGAAGCTTGATTTTCAACTTCTTCACCATTTCCTCTACCACCGATTGCAGACAAATCTATTACTTTTTATCCCATGCAAATGAGCCATAACATAGTCGTTATTGAATGTATCCACTTGTTGAACCACATCCCCCACATCATCATGCATCAAGTAAGAGCAATTTGTAAACATCATAGATGCACAAGCTAGGGACTAAGGTACATCAAATGAATTCCACCGCCCCTTGGTATATCCAGGGTCAATTAGAAACCTAACCATAGCTGAATGAAGACCTGTTTCTAGTTTGCCATCCAAATCCTTCACCACCTCCCAAACCCTCAACATCCAACACCATAGACTAGCACTTTCAATTTATTTATCCACAAAATTATTGAATTCCACAATAGCTTCCTCCCCTGTCACCCTACATTTCCTTTGCTTGGCAGAAGGTGTCAAATTTATCCTTTTACCTACCTCTCTATTGATCATGAGCCCACCCAAATGTCTCTTACCTGTAGCAGAGGCCATGATCATCTAACAACAAAGCATTTTGTATCTCAACAAATGACACGCTTCGAAGAAAAAAACCACGCTGCACACTCCAACCTATCCCTCACACTAATATCTTTATCCCCCATGAATGCCTATGCACGTGAGTAGCCATCATTCAACTGGCGACATTAATAGGTAGCCCCTTTCAATTATGACCTTTCACCACCCTTTCCTCCCATTCGTACTTTTATGATCCTCTAATCACAACCCCTTATCGGGTGGTAAATTTAATAATTATTAATAGTAATGAATTGCAAAATATTAATTGAAATTATAAATTTAGATAGTTGTAGGTAAAAATTATTTGTTATGATACATTTTATTTAAATATTTAAATATGAAATTGTTCAATAGTTAAACAATTAATAGTAATTTTATACCTCATCTATGTGTAAAAGTAGTAAATAATTATTTTATTTTTATTATATTTAGTAATAGTCGTTATAACATATTATATAATCAATGAAAGTTCGGAAAGAAATTTATAAAGAACCTACAATTTTATTTTTTGTTGATAATTCATGTGATGCATTTATAACTATTGTCCACTCCCTTAAATACCAAACAATTATTCGTTCACTTAAATTTCACTTGTGGTGAATTTATTAAGGATGTAAAAAGTAAGGAACCATAAAAATGTAACATATTAATAAATTTAAAATAGATTAGTAAAAATAAACTTAAAAATTTCATGCATTGCTCATGAGACATAGATTGGATAGTTAAGCCATTGAAAGACATTGATAGTGATCATAGATTCGAATCCCTAACTTCAACCACTACATGAGTAAGGACAACTCATGTGATCGGAGATTTAAAGGCCAAGTAATTAAGACCTCACAAATAGGTCCCACCTAATGTGATTCCTCTATACTAAAAAAAGACTTAAATTTCACAATACACTAAACTAACATTTCTCCATCTTGTAAACTTAAAAACAAAAGAATTACATTTAACATTTCACTTTCCTTTTTTAATTTTTTAATGTTTTATTTGGGGTCCCAGCGAATGTCGATTCCTCTATACCAAAGAAAACTTAAATTTCACAATATACTAAACTAACATTTCTCCATCTTGTAAACTTAAAAACAAAAGAATTACATTTAACATTTCACTTTCCTTTTGAAAAATTTTAATGTTTTTATTTATTACTAGGGACGGATTCAAACTCGACCCAAATTAAAATCTATTTAACAAAAAATTATTATTTTTTACTATTTTAATAAATTTCGTAACCTACCATTAGCCACTTTTATTTATATTTATGATTTCATCTGGTCTCCCATGTGATTGGGAGATGTAATATCTGAACCCATCTCAATATTCAAATCACATTAAATCCCCTACCAAATGAGAAGAAAAAACCAAGAAAGATGAAAGGGAGGAGGTATGGAGTGGCATTGATGGGTTGCTTTAAGCTTTCATACACGAAACACAAAATGCATGTGAGCTCAACACTAATTTTGAAAAATCGAGTAGTTGCATTATGCCTTTTCCATAACCTTTGACGTTGATAGCCACCGTAAAATCAGCAAACCTAATAATAATACTACTTTATTGGTACAAAATCTTTGGAAGCTTCTAAATAGCGTGTGTGAGAATATGATTGTATCATTATTTGCATGTTAAGAAATGATTTAAAGCATGTGGGTATATTCAATCGTATTAACCGTCAAAGAAAACAGATCCCACTCTATCATGGCAAGTAATTATGGTGACCACAAAATAATGAGAGGATGATTATCTCGAGTTCCTTCAAGATTTATAACTTTTCAAATCCTTAAAAGGAGAGCAACAATGCTTCTACTTTAATTCTTTATGTAGTAATATGTTGTCTGTTGGTGATGCCACATATAGGAATGTTATAACACATGTTCATCTTTTTATTATGTCAAGAGATAGTAGTAAGTATAGAGTATCATGTTGTGATTGTATGAGAAATACTTTAAAAAATAATTTAAAATTATAAAATAATTCTTAAATAAATAAAAATAAAATAATTTTTTAGGGTGGTAGGGTGGGCACCCAATCCAAGAGAATTTGGATGGGTCGTAGCCATAAGTTAACATTATGGCTAATTCATTCTTTATGACAGGCACATCTAATCATCTTATGTTATGTGGCCTCTCTGACTTCGTCTGAGATGAGCATTCGCACGCTCCAAATCTCGTCGATGATCCTCCTTCCCCGCCTCTTCTGCTGTCAAGGAATGATGACAGAGTAGGGTTTCCGACAACGAAGTCTCTAGACTCTCTCCCTTGCCTATTTCAGTTTCAGATAGTCTTTTCGACCAGAGTAAGTAATTGTGGCGAAGACAATCATGGTTAGAATGGCAGAGGGTTCTGGCTTCATTGCAAAGATATCTGTAGCTAGTATGGTAAATTTGGGAATGTCAACTCCGATTCAACTGGAGAGCTCCGTTCGTCAGATGGCTTTCAAGGGAGTCATCACGGACCAAAGGCTTAAAAGGGTCCTACGAAGGCATGATGGTCTTCTACTTCCAGCGGTGAAGCTCATTCTAGGGAAAGATTTCCTGCTCGCAGATGAATTTTACTGGGTAGACACTCATGTCTCCTCTCGGTTTCTTGCCTCCATCTTGGATGCAGGGGTGGTGAAAAGTGCGGCGAAGGGGTTGATGACAAAGTTATTCAAAGCAGAGATTCTTGGTGGCCTCGATTTCATACTGGGAGCGGTCATTCCAGGGGCAGGCATCCCCCGTCCAAAAGACCTCTTTGCCCCAAAGGATCCGCTGGCGGTGGTGAAAGTCTTTCCCCTCATTCTAGATTTGAGGGGTCTGGCATTGATAGAGCACCAGGAGTGAGTGGTTTAGGCCTTTGGCTTTCTTCAAAAACTGTTGAGTGTGGACGAAGTCTTGGGGGATGGGGAGTGGGTTGACGAGCTCCAAAACATGGCTAGGAAGCTCGGGTTTTTGTAACCTCAGTTCACTATGGTTCTTATGTTAGTCTGTCTAGTAGCCTAGGTGGTATGAGTGTCAGTATATTTGTCTGTGTAAAATCCTTGATGGTCTAGTAAGCCATAACGGTATTTTGGTAAAATATGGCCCTGTGAGGCCTCTTTTGGCTTAAGCTAAAAAGTCAGTTTTGGAGGGTCTGCAGGGAAACAACTTATAGACACTTGCTTGTTATTTTTTGCTTCCGATCAATACAAATCTATCTTTACGAATTAAAAAAAAAAAAAATAATTAAAACAAAATAAGTTTTAAGTAAATAAAATTATTATAAATTATCTCTTAAATAAAATAAAATAATTCTTCAGTAAATAAAATAAATCAAGTCTATATCTCTTAGCATTTTTTGGATAGATGTATTTAAGATATCTATATTAATAAGAAGGTAAAATGAAACATACTTTATAAAAGTATATTTATTTTTGTTGAGAATTTTAATAATTATTTTAGGTTATTTTTGTAATCTATTGACTTCTTTTGGTTTAGAATTAAGGACTGAGGGGTATCCATTTCACCAAATTTATTTGGGGTACGATCCTGGCCTCATTACTTATATATATTACACTTTTCGGAGATTTGATCCTTGGTGGATGACATAATCAAGGAGCATACCATCACCCTCACCAATTGAGCTACAATCTTTCCTTAAATGCATTTTTTATGAATTAATTGAATGAAAAATAAAAATTTATGAATTACAACAAAATTAAGAAAACATTTGGAGGATTTGCTTTTGATATATAAGCGATGGAAGGAGGTTCCTCTTTTATTTTATTAATTGATAAAAGAAGATTAGAATATTTGAATTTTAAGTATTTGCACTCTAGAATAGAGTCTTTTAAGATTAGACCAAAAAACTATTATGTATGTTAGATTAATTGTTATTTAATTGCCTATTCTCTAAGGTAACTAAAAAGGGGAAATAATCATAACCCCCAACCTAAACATAAAATAGGGGCAATAAAGCATTTTGACACCATATATTAAACATCCACACCTCCATGGAAGGAGTGAGATGAACACAAAAAGAAGAGGAATATGAAGGACCAACAACATTGCCTAATAGATGGAGAATCATTCATTCCAACTACTTGCAATAGAGCATTAGTAGCCCACCTTGCTCTTACTAAATGCTCTCACTCTAGTAGAGGAGAAAGATGAAATAAGGGCTCCTTGAAAATGCCAAAATCAAATGCTTGAATATCTTCATCCATCTTACCCTTAAGGACTAGGGTACACATTTTCTCCATTTGATTCATCAAAGTCAAGAAGTGAGTCTCCATATATCGAAAGGTAGCCATACATACAATACCACAAAATTTAGGGCTTGAGATGGGAAGATAATTCATTAGATGCAAAATATCAAGTTCTAAAATAGTGTTAAGCCCCCTCTAAAGTTAACCCTCACAAAGAAAAACTACTCTCCTCATATCATCTTTATCACCTACTAAGTTAGCATGCTAGATAAAAACATGGAAGCCACCTTTAAGTTGACTTTGCTCCTCATTCTAGTCTCTAAGTATGCATAGCCTATAATTTCCTTGATGGCAGATTCAATAGAACCTTTCTATATAATAAAGATGTTTGTAAGATAGGAGTTTGAAATGGGACCACAAAATGCAATCTCTCATTTATCAATAATCAAGAAGAAATGTGGAGCTCCATAGAAACAATGGGCAGAAGACAAATGCTAATGAAACACATTAATAGGAAAAGAAGGATCAAAATTGCCTTCCAAATCTGTTAGAAAAGCCTAAAATAATTTAGTTGCCATGAGTGAGGGGTTGCTCCCAAATGCCACTAGTAGATACACTTTCAAAAATGATTATAGGAGAGGGTAAGAGAATTATTGGGAAATTGGGATCTATGAGAGGATCCAAAAATTATCATATTTTATAACCTATCCCATCTTTCTAAGATTATTATCAATGATTAGATCAACTTAGGAGTCAATAACAAAGTTTACCAAAAAATCTACACTTTTATTAGTCTCCCTATGGGTAAGTGCACAAAGATGAGGGACCAAAATGGGGTCTTAAGGTGCCACTTTTTTTCTGAAATCAGGAAACATTGATGTTCACTGAAAAATTGAAGATAGCTACACTAAAAAATTGAAGATGGAACAAAAACAAGAGTCGTAGTGCTCTGAATCTAGTTTCTAAACTACTAATTTTCTCCAAAAATGGTTGATATTAAGGGGTTCAAAAAGGGGAAGCACACAAATTGGTCCTATTTTTTTCAAAAAAAAGAACATAGCAGTTGGTGTGCTCTCCCTAAAATGTTAACTTTTTTTTAGTATTTCAATAATCGCTCTAGTGAGAAATTAGCTAACACCATGTAGTTTATCCCTGATTTTTCTGATAATTTTTTCATAAATAATTGATTTTTTAGTAATTTTCAAAGTGGACACATCCTGGAAAATAGAAATTTGAGCATACTCCCCCCTATTTTTTTTGAAAATTAATCAAAAATCAATTTTTTTTTAATACGTGTAGAATGGAGTCTAGTTTCTAAAAATGTAACTTATTTCAAATTTTGATGAATGGTTAAAAAAACAAGTCAAAAAATACTAGACAGTGGTTTTTGAAAAAAAATGGACACACTAACAAAAGAAATTCAAGATGAAACCCTTAACATACTCGAAATGTGAAAAAAATATACTGTTATATAGCTAACAGAGAGCTTGAGATTATGGTGGTAGTTTCTTAGTTTTCCTTGAAAAAAGTGCCATCTTGATGGGGAGCACGCTCCGGATTATCTCCAAATTTTGCTAAAAAGTAGTAAAAACACATCAAAGCAAGCTCACTATAATGCAAGCGCGTTATAAAATGCTCGTGTTATGGTGAGCTCTCTCTCTCTCTGAGGGAGAGAGATAGGGAGAAAATGATATATAGGGAGAGAGAAAGAGAGAGATATAAAGAGAGTCATAGTTTTCTTTTTTCCATTTCCTTCATCGATAAGGGAGAGGGAGAGATAGAGAAATAGAGGAATGATAGGGGAGAAGGAGGTAAGAGATATGGAGATAGCGAGAGATAGATAGGTAGAGAGAGAGAGAGAGCAAACAAATAGGGAGAGATAGAGGAGAAAGAGGGGAGAGATCTAGGGTGATATAGAGTGAGTGAGATGTCCAGAGAGATAGGGAGATAGAGGTTAGGGGTTGCTCATGTTTAGAGTACAGGGCATAGGGGTTACGATTTAGGGGCATTATTTAGGGTTTAGGGGTTTAGAGAGAGAGAGACTACTTTTGACAAGCAACCCTAAACCCTAAAACCTCTCAATCTCTCTACCTATGTCTTTCGCCATGTCCATCACTCTCTATCTCCCTATCTCTCCCCTCGGTCTCCTCTATATCTCCCTATCGGTCCTCTCTCCCTAAACCCTAAACCTCCAAACCTTAACATCCAAATAATGCCCCTAATCTCTAAACACTAAACCCTAAACTTAAGCAACCCTAAACCCCTAAGCACCAAACCCCAAACACCTAAACCCTAAAACTCTATCTCCCTATCTCTCCCCTATCTCCCTATCTCTATCATCCCTCTACCTCTCAATCTAGAGATTAGGGGCATTATTTGGATGTTAAGGTTTGGAGGTTTAAGGAGAGAGGACCGATAGGGAGATAGAGAGTGATGGACATGGCCAAAGACATAGGTAGAGAGATTAAGAGGTAGGGGGACGATAGAGATAGGGAGATCAAGGAGAGATAGAGAGATCAGGGAGAGATAGGGAGATAAAGGTTTAGGGTTGCTTGGGTTTAGGGTTTAGAGAGAGAGAGAGAGAGGGTTTAGGGGCATTATTTAGGGTTTCCCAAGTTTAGGTAGAGAGATTGAGAGGTAGAGGGATGATAAAGATAGAGAGATAGAGATTTAGGGTTTCTTGGGTTTAGGGGAATTATTTAGGGTTTAGAGGCTTAGGGCTGCTCAGGTTTAGGGTTTAGGGGCATTATTTAGGGTTTAGGGGAACTTAGGGTTGCATGTCAAAAGCAATCTCTCTCTCTAAACCCCTAAACCCTAAAAAATGCCCCTAAATTGTAACCTATAAACCCTAAACTCGAGCAACCCCAAACCTCTATCTCCCTATCTCTCCCTTATCTCCCTATCTCTCTAGACATCTCACTTATGCTCTCTATCTCCCTATCTCTCCCCTCTTTCTTCTCTATCTGTCCCTATTTGTGTCCTATCTTTCTAGGTCTATCTATCTCTCACTATCTCACTATCTCTTACCTCCTTCTCCCCTATCATTCCTCTATTTCCCTATCTCTCCCTCTCCCTTATTGATGAAGGAAATGGAAAAAAGAAAACTATGACTCTCTTTCTATCTCTCTCTCTCTCCCTATATATCACTTTCTCCCTATCTCCCTATCTCTCTCTTCCTCTCAGAGAGAGAGAGATGGTTTCTTGGGTTTAGAGATTAGGGTTTAGGGGAATTATTTAGGGTTTAGAGGCTTAGGGTTGCTTGGGTTTAGGGTTTAGGGGCATTATTTAGGGTTTAGGGTTGCATGTCAAAAGTAGTCTCTCTCACTCTCCCTCTCTCTCTAAACCCCTAAACCCTAAATAATGCCCCTAAATCATAACCCCTAACCCATAAACCCTAAACTTGAGCAACCCCAAGCCTCAATCTCCCTATCTCTCCCTTATCTCCCTATCTCTATAGACATCTCACTCACTCTCTATCACCCTATCTCTCCCCTCTTTATCCACTATCTCTCCCTATCTGTCTCCTCTCTCTCTCTCCCTAAACCCTAAATAATGCCTCTAAACCATAAACAATAAACCCCTAAACCCTAAACACTATCTATCTCTCACTCTCACTCTCTATCTCTCTATCCGTCCCCTTTGTCTCTTCTATCTCCTCTATCTCTCCCAATATCTATTGGTCCCCTCTCTCTATCTCTTTCTAAACCCTGAACCCTAACCCCTAGAAACTCTCTCTCTCTCTATCTCTCTCACGTTTAGGGTTGCTCAAGTTTAGGGTTTAGGGGAATTATTCAGGGTTTAGGGGTGTAGGGATGCTCGAGTTTAGGGTTGCTCTCTCTATCGATCCCCTCTCTCTAATTGTACAATTCTATCTCTTCGTCCCTCACTATCTCACTCCCCCTCTCTATCACTCCCTCAATCCCTCTATCTCAAATCTATCTCTATATGTCTCTATCCACATCTCTCAAGATCTCTTTCCCTATCTCTATCCCTCCACATAGATCCCTATCTCTTAATCTATCCCTCTTTACCTCTCTCTCCCTCCCTCTCTATGTCACTCATCCTCTCTATCTCTCTCCCCATCCATCTACCTCTTGAAATGTCTCTCCAAGTATGTCTCTGGACATCTCTCCATCTATTTCCCTATCTCTATCTCTCCCTATAACCCTATCTCTTAATATATCCCTCTCTACCTCTCTCTGTATTTCCCTATCCATCTCTCCCTCTTTATCTATCTTTCTCCTATCTAGAACCCTTTGTTTATCTCAATCCCCTCTCTCCCTTTCCCTGTCTCTATCTCCACCTATCCCTCTATATCTTTCTATTTGCCCCTCTTGCTATATTTTTTCCTTTCTCTAACTCTATCTCTATCTCTCCATATATCTACATCTCTCTCCCTCACATTCCAAGGGGTTGACAGAGAGAGGGAGAGAGATATAGAGAAACAGAGGCAAATACTTTTATGCTTCCCATAACGCGCTCACATTATGGGAAGCAAGAAAAATGGGCAAAAAGCATGTGGGATCCATGATTCAGACCCCACATGGCTGTTATTCTTGTTTTTCATGCAGTATATCAGACAAGAAAACACTTTTCATGCTGGTTGACATATTAACAATCATTTTTAGATCAATCCACCGCCTTTGTTGATTTTTCAATGTAGAGGAACTGATTTTGCATGTTTTCAGAGAAAATTTGATTATTTAAACCTAAACTTTCATGTTTCATGTGTGATTTTGTTTCAAAGCTAATTATCATTGATATATAGATTGAATTTTATGATATATATGTTTGTTTTTTCCATAAATTCACTAATCCTATTCTAGAGTTATATAGAATTCATAATCAAACTTGCGAAAAAGAAGAATTTGAGGATTTTGAAGCCAAAATTTGGAGAATTGGTCAACTCCAATAGTGAAGTCTTTAAGGTATGTTCTAAATTATATCCATTTTAATTCACTCATATATATGTCTTTTTGTTTCAAATTTAGGATTTTCATCTTGTTTCAACTATCCATAAACTACTCATACCAGATGTTGCTCATGTTAGATGCTACAACAATCCATGCAAACCTAGATCTTAGATCATCTTAATGCTTACTTTATGAGTGTTTTTATAGTTTTCTTAACCATTTTAGATTATGACTATCCTCTTCTTTAACCCTAGTATCATAATCATACTCAAATAGAGAATCCAAACATACAACATATCCAACCCCTATAATGTTTGACATGAATCATCTATCATAGAGGTCAGATGATAGTTCTCTAGGATCAATGACTGTCCCAACCCTTCATGACCATTGTGAAATTTGCCCTGCTTTCCTATTTTGGGATATTAAGAGGCTACCATGACTATCCCGACCCTTCATGACTATGTTGTCATATTAAGAGGCTACCATATAATTCATTTAGGATCATTTTTTTATGTTATAAATTCAGGTTGTTATCTTAGTAGGGTATAAATTTAGGTTGTATCATTCATTTTAGATAAAATTTGAAGATACCGTCAACTAGATATAAAGAGGACAGTCCATGTATAGGAGAAGAAGACAATTTACATAAAGGGTTTCAAGGCTAGATTTTCCATTGTGATAGTCATATACAATTTGTATCATGCCCATTATCTAAGAAATCTCCATGAAAAAGAGGTTTAGGGGTTGTCATAGGGTATACACAAGATGATACAAAGGGAGTTATAAGGAGATAAAACACTAAAAAGGAGGTTTTCACGTGTGTAGGATAGTCACAAATCTATATAATAGTCCACTATCATAGTCATGACCATCACGAATTTGTTTTTAATTTATGCATTACTTAAGATGTCTTTGATCTTTCATCACAAGTATCCAGAAGGTTATCTTCAAGGGTTAATGTTCTTTTGCCTATCACAAAGTTTTTCTAGACTGGTTTAAGACTATTAGGATAGTCAATTTATGTTGATTAACAGTCCCCTTTGATGGTATTCATTTTGTAATCCTTCAAAATCACCTCCATACAACTCATATATGTAAAAAATTAACCATACAATTCA
Source organism: Cunninghamia lanceolata (assembly GCA_027924645.1). NCBI lineage: Eukaryota > Viridiplantae > Streptophyta > Pinopsida > Cupressales > Cupressaceae > Cunninghamia > Cunninghamia lanceolata. The sequence continues at coordinate 1,725,810 of BSBN01000538.1, forward strand.
TGATTTCCAAACCTAAAATAATGATTTAATACTCATATAAGAGTCCAAACAATAGCCTTCAAGGGGCAAGATAGTCAAGAGTAGTCAAGGTGATGTTCTTATTCATTGATAGGGTCAAAGGGAGCTTAGTATTAGATATATACCTTTAAATAGTGATCTCTCAACAGCGTATGGTTTTAAATAGTTTTGAAGTCTCTTGGCAGCCCTATTTTCCTTTATGGAAATAATCATGATAGTCTTGAAGGAACAAAACTATTTATGTACATTAGTCCACTATGACTATCATAGTATTAGAGTCTTTTGGAAACCTTCCTAACTTTCTCCTTCATAAGATTCATAGTCCATAATTCAAGTGTATTAAATTTCTGCCCTAAATGTCCTCTTTCCATTTAGGTGTATACTTGATGATTAGGTATTCAAGTGTATACTCTATGACTTTGTATTTGTATTCGAGTGTATACTCTATGACCTATATTCAAGTGTATATCATGACTATGTATTCGAGTGTATACTCCATGACTTTGTGTAATCCATTGTATACTTGGTGTGTTTTGTGATTGGGAAAAAGGTGTGAAGAATCTATATGAAGGTCTTTCATACCTGCTCAAGGAGTTTTGAAGCTTTCTTGGCCATTATTTGACAGAGTGTGATGACTGTCCTAAATGATTGTGTATGACAGCTTTGGCGCAGTAATTGGAAGTTCATCAAATCCAAGTCTAAAAGTGTTGTTTGTCCATATTCCTCGTTGGGAAGGAGTCTTAGAAGGTCCTACACACCTGAACAAAGGATTTTAGAGCATTCTTCAAGGGTTAGACAAGTTTTATTATGATTGTCCCAAGAGGACTAGTTTTACAATCATTGAGTAAGTGTTGGCACCCAAGCAAGTTAGGGTTTTCTTTTGAGTCTAGTTGTTTCATACCTATTGGAATCACCTTTAGACTATTTGAAATAGGCTCCCAAATATGTATTGAGGTTTGTGAAAGCATTCCAATTGGATTTGCCTTAGTTCATTGAAGTCATATAGGAAGGTGTATATAGGAGCAGCAATGGAGAACATGCAAGAACAATTTGTCTTTTGGGTCTGTTTTCATGAACTCCACCCTTCCTCTGCATCGTTTATGATTTCATGTATTTGAGTGTATACTCCACGACTTTGTATGTACAAGTGTATACTCCATGACATTGTGTATTCCATTGTATACTTGGTGCATTTTGTGATTGGGAAAAAGGTGTGAAGAATCTATATGAAGGTCTTTGAGACCTGCTCAAGGAGTTTTGAAGCTTTCTTGGCCATTATTTGACAAAGTGTGATGACTGTCCTAAATGATTTTGCATGACAGTGTTGGGGCAACAATTGGAAGTTCATCAAATCTAAGTCTAAAAGTGTTGTTTGTGCATATTCCTTGTTGGGAAGGGGTCTTAGAAGGTCCTACAGCCCTGAAAAAAGGATTTTAGAGCATTCTTCAAGGGTTAGACAAGTTTTATTATGACTTTTTAGGGGTGTAGGGATGCTCGAGTTTAGGGTTTAGGGTTTAGGGGTTATGGTTTAGGGGTTTAGGGTTGCTTGTGTTTAGGTTTTAGGGGTTAGGGTTTAGGGTTTCTCTCTCTATCCATCCCCTCTCTCTAATTGTACGTTTCTATCTCTTCGTCCCTCACTATCTCACTCCCTCTCTCTATCACTCTCTCAATCCCTCTACCTCAAATCTATCTCTATATGTCTCTGTCCACATCTCTCAAGATCTCTTTCCCTATCTCTATCCCTCCACGTAGATCCCTATTTCTTAATCTATCCCTCTTTATCTCTCGCTCCCTCCCTCTCTATGTCACTCCTCTCTATCTCTCTCCCCATCCATCTACCTCTTGAAATGTCTCTCCAGGTATGTCTCTGGACATCTCTCCATCTATTTTCCTATTTCTATCTCTCCCCATAACCTATCTCTTAATATATCCCTCTCTACCTCTCTCTGTATTTTTCTATCCATCTCTCCCTCTTTATCTATCTTTCTACTTCTATCTAGAACCCTTTGTTTATCTCAATTCCCCTCTCTCCCTTTCCCCGTTTCCATCTTCACCTATCCCTCTGTATCTCTCTATTTGCCCCTCTTTCTATATTTTTTCCTTTCTCTAACTCCATCTCTATCTCTCCATATATCTATATCTCTCTCCCTCACATTCCAAGGGGTCGACAGAGAGAGGGAGAGAGATATAGAGAAAGAGAGGCAAATACTTTTATGCTTCCCATAATGCGCTCACGTTATGGGAAGCAAAAAAAAGGGCAAAAAGCATGTTGGATCTGTGATTCATACTCCACATGCTTGTTATTCCTATTTTTCATGCAGTATATCAGACAAGAAATCACTTTTCATGTTGGTTGACATATTAATAATCATTTTTAGATCAATCCACCACCTTTGTTGTTTTTTCAACGTAGAGGAACTGATTTTGCATGTTTTTGGAGAAAATTTGATTATTTAAACCTAAACTTTCATGTTTCATGTGTGATTTTGTTTCAAAGCTAATTACCATTGATATATAGATTGAATTTTATTATATATATGTTTGGTTTTACCATAAATTCACTAATCCTATTCTAGAGTTATATAGAATTCATAATCAAATTTTGCGAAAAAGAAGAATTCGAGGATTTTGAAGCCAAAATTTGGAGAATTGGTCAACTCCAATAGTGAAGTCTTTAAGGTATGTTCTAAATTATATCCATTTTAATTCACTCATATATATGTCTTTCATCTTGTTTCAACTTTAGGATTTTCATCTTGTTTGAACTATTTGTAAACTACTCATACTAGATGTTGCTCATGTTAGATGCTACAACAATCCATGCAAACCTAGATCTTAGATCATCTTAATGCTTACTTTATGAGTGTTTTTATAGTTTTATTAACCATTTTAGATTATGACTATCCTCTTCTTTAACCCTAGTATCATAATCATACTCAAATAGAGAATCCAAACATACAACATATCCAACCCCTATAATGTTTGACATGAATCATCTATCATAGAGGTCAGATGATAGTTCTCTAGGATCAATGACTGTCCCGACCCTTCATGACCATTGTGAAATTTGCCCTGCTTTCCTATTTTGGGATATTAAAAGGCTACCATGACTGTCCTGTCCCTTTATGACTATGTTGTCATATTAAGAGGCTACCATATAATTCATTTAGGATCATTTTTTTATGTTATAAATTCAGGTTGTGATCTTAGTAGGTTATAAATTTAGGTTGTATCATTCATTTTAGATAAAATTTGAAGATACCATCAACTAGATATAAAGAGGACAGTCCATGTATAGGAGAAGAAGACAATTTACATAAAGGGTTTCAAGGCTAGATTTTCCATTGTGATAGTCATATACGATTTGTATCATGCCCATTATCTAAGAAATCTCCATGAAAAAGAGGTTTAGGGGTTGTCATAGAGTATACACAAGATGATACAAAGGGAGTTATAAGGAGATAAAACACTGAAAATGAGGTTTTCATGAGTGTAGGACAGTCACAAGTCTATATAACAGTCCACTATCATAGTCATGACCATCACAAATTTGTTTTTAATTTATGGATTACTTAAGATGTCTTTGATATTTCATCACAAGTATCCAAAAGGTTATCTTCAAGGGTTAATGTTCTTTTGGCTATCACAAAGTTTTTCCAAACTGGTTTAAGACTATTAGGATAGTCAATTTATGTTGATTAATAGTCCCCTTTGATGGCATTCATTTTGTCATCCTTCAAAATCACCTCCATTCAACTCATATATGTAAAAAATTAACCATGCAATTCATGATTTCCAAACCTAAAATAATGATTTAATACTCATATAAGAGTCAAAACAATGGCCTTCAAGGGGCAAGATAGTCAAGAGCAGTCAAGGTGATGTTCTTATTCATTGATAGGGTCAAGGGGAGGCTTAGTATTAGATATATACCTTTAAATAGTGATCTCTCAACACCCTATGGTTTTAAATAGTTTTGAAGTCTCTTGGCAGCCCTATTTTCCTTTATGGAAACACTCATGGCAGTCTTGAAGGAACAAAACTATTTATGTACATCAGTCCACTATGACTATCATAGTATTAGAGTCTTTTGGAAACCTTCCCAGCTTTCTCCTTCATAAGATTCATAGTGCATAATTCAAGTGTATTAAATTTTTGCCCTAAATGTCCTCTTTCCATTCAGGTGTATACTTCATGATTAGGTATTCAAGTGTATACTCTATGACTTTGTATTTGTATTTGAGTGTATACTCTATGACCTATATGTTGGCAAGAGACACTATATGGATTCATGGTTGTTGTCATTGATGGCAACAAAGGTCATTCCACATATCCATAAGTCATGATGTGTCTCTACCGGAAGTCAGAGTGAAGACTGTTGTGGTCCGGTGAACAAGAACAGAGCATGTGGCAAGGTCCGACAGATTGGTCCGGACCTCTCAGAGGAAGTGTCTTGGTGCAATGCGGATTTGGGGAAGTCAAGAGGACTACCTTGAGTAGTATATTCCAAGGATTTAGCCTCCGGTGATGGACAAAGAAAAAGATATGAACAGCTGAGTACCGGATTCCTGAAAGACAGTGAGAGTAGAGGAAGAACTGACTGACAGAGCATCAGACTATTTTTCGGATGTGTTACTATTGATGGTAAAGGTTGTGAAGGCATGAATCATGTTTGGCTGACATGATTAATGATATCTACAAGTATATACTTGATCCGCATTGCTTGGTGAGCAAGGATTCAGCCAACAGAACATAGTTTGTAAGAAACTAAAATTGTTCCGGATGCCGACTAGAAAGGTAATGAAATTACTTATGCGGATATATATAAAGGATGGATTTTGTTGTGAGATGTGGAATGGTGTGATGGTATATGCGAATAAGTGCAGAGCAGAGCAGGAGTAGTAAGAAAGATCCAGTATGTGAAAGAATAGCAGAATAAAGAACAGAGGAAAGATGAAGTGCAGCAGATCAGTGTACTAAGCCTAACCGGAACTAAACTCCAGCATATGTAGATGCTTCCAATTAGTTCAAGTATTATATAACATTCTTTTGTAGACAGTGTGTCTCTTTGTAGGCAGTGTGCCTCATGTGAACAGTGTGCTCGAGCAGTGAGCCCTAATTGGCAAGTGCCATTTTTGTAACTCCTTATTCTTCTAACAGAGAATTATCTTTGGGTTAATCACCCCGTGGTTTTCTCCCTTAACCGGGTTTCCACATCAAAAATACTGTGTCATGTGTTTCTCATTTCATGGTAATGTTTGTTTGTTTAATTCAATATTGCTTTGAATAATAAGAAAGTTCAAAAGAAGAAATAATTAGGATAACTGATTCACCCCCCCTCTCAGTTATCAACAATTGGTATCAGAGCAAGGTTCCTCCTAATAGAGCCTAATAGCTTGAGGAAGATCTGGAAGTTCAAATGGATGCATATGGTTTAAGGGAGCAACTCAAGACTGCCCTTGAGGATTTGGAATAGTCAAACTCTGAAGTCAATGAATTAAAGGGAAGACTCAAACAGGCTGATGATTTCATGAGAGAACTAAAAGACAAATTAAGTCTCTCTATGAAAAAGAGAAAGGAGCTGCTCCAACAATTGGCAAGACAAAGTGAAGAAAGCAATACAAATGAAGAATTGACTGAGAAAACCAAGTTATGTGAAAAGTTATCAAAAGAAGTCATTATGTTAAGACATGAAATGGAATCAGGAACTATAAAGTTTACTCAAGAGATTGAAGAAAAAAGAAAAGCTGAAGACAATCTAAGACAATCTCTTAAAGAGAAATCAGAAGAATGCCACCAGATGGACAGGATTATCAGACATCTTGAATCTGATCTTGAAGATGCCAAAGATAATGAAGAAAAACTTGAGGATCAAATTGTCTCCCTCAAAAGAGATCTTCAAACAGCAAATGAATATAAAGAAAAATTCAAGATAAGTTCTGCCCAACTTGAAGTACTTCTTGGAAGTCAAAAGAAGACAGATGACAAGTATGGTTTGGGATATGAGAAAGGAGAAAGCTCCGGATCCGGTCAAAAGAATTTTGGATCAAAAAATCCAAAGAATAGACCTAGAAGACCTCCGGTAAGACAGCCCAGTGCTCAAAGATATCCATCTTTCAATGGATACTGCCACAGCTGCAATCACTTTGGTCACAAAGCTAATCAGTGCAAAAAAAGAATGAATCAAACTAATCCATCCTTCTCCGGATAGTGCTTTAACTGCAAAAGGTATGGACACAAGTTTCATGAATGCAGAAATATGCAAGTAAACAAATCACTCAATGGTAGATGCTTTGCATGCTATAGAATAGGTCATATGGCTAATCAATGCAAATCAAGAGGTTATCAGTCAAATATGCAAAGAAATGTTATTTGCCAAATCTGTCATAGATCTGGTCATAATGCTAAAGTCTGTAGAAGCAAGAATCAGGACAAAAGAGGTCCGGTGTATAATCAGAATCAAGACAAGGGTAAACAAAAGATGAATGCGGATGAAGTTAGGAATCAGATGAGCAAGATTTGGGTAAAGAAAAGTTTAGAGAATACAGAAAATGGATCCGCACCAGACTCTGGTGCTGATATTCCTTCCAGAAATTAAAAACTGAGCTCTGGCTCAGGGGGAGACTCAAAGAAAATCCTGTTCCCCTAGCCAATCAAGTGGTGCCAGATATGGCACAAGATGCGGAGTAAAGGGTTTGAAGATATAAGTCTTGAGATAATCCAGATAAGATTTCAGAGGTCCGCATGAAGATATAAAGAAGTTGTGATCAATCAAGTAAGACCTGTTCCGGGAGATGCTCCGGAATGACAGAGGATTACAAAAGGGTCCAGAGAGATCTGGAAGTACATTATTTTACTCTGTGGATTGGACAGAATGTTTGGGATGTTCTTGTAATGTGTCATCTCGATTTATTCATGATTGAAAGATCCGCATGATGCTCATAGATCAGGACTGATCCGGGATACTCCAAGCTATCCGGACAAGGCAAACCAGAATAATGTAGGTGGAGTATTTATTGCAAGCAGATATTAGGGTTTGTGAAACGATATAAGGGATTTCTCAACAATCACTTAATCATTCCACACCCAAGAAGAAGCGAAAAGCGGAGCTCTACAACAAAATTCATCAAGTTCACCGAAGATCTCCTGCCGAAGTCATTACATACAGAAATCAATCCAGCCACTCCGTGTAACCAAAGACGCAAAAGGTATTTTCCACTTTCGATATCTTGCTACAAATCTTTTGAAGAAATGGCTACTCCAAATATAGTAAAAATCTCAGATAGGCCCCAACCTGAATTTAAGAAACATCCATACAAGTCATTGGAGGTAGATCCCTTAGGAGCATTTTCCAGTGTTCCTCATGGCGTTTTACACACAGAAGACATTAGGGTTTACATACATGCAAGCATTGAGGAATTCGGGGAATTCAAATTGAGAGATCTCTATCACAAACAACTGATAGACAATGCTTTTGAGCTTAAACCAGAGTATAAGGGTATCCAGAAGAAACAGTTTGATCAATTCACTCATTTCCCCTGCTTTGAAGAAGAAGAATGGGTCCGGTATGTATTGAGCAGGATGCATGACAACTTCCTATGGCTGGATAGACCTTGCAAGATCACAAAAGAGGCAATTAGGGCAGTAACTGGTTTATACTCTTCCGGAGGGATACCTATCCTCAAATCTGTCAAAAATAACATTGTAACTGAGGCCACCAGATCAAAATTTGATAAGAGGGCAATGACCATTGAAGATATTTTGGATTCGGATATCAAGTATGCATCCATGATAATAGGATACAAGATCTATCACTCCAGCAGGGAGAATTCTGTATCCAGAACTGCAGTATATACTGCCTATGAAATGCTAAGGAAGAATGCAGATTATGATCTCTGCGAACTACTCTTAAGCCAATTAATGGAAAATATACAGAAAATCAAGAAGGACAAAAAGAATTCCTTTAAGTATGGTACTCTTATATTATGTCTATTTTTCTACTTCATGAATGAGCTGCCCAGATCAAGTGGATGGGCATGGCAGAATGACAAACCTGTTGTAGTCCAGATAAGAGATTATTTACATGGGTTTGGGGATGCCAAAGCAAGAAATACAGCCCTATGGGGATACTTCAAAAACTTCCAAAGCACGATGCAAGCAAGAGAAAGAATTCCCCAGTCTCTTGTTGAAAAATACAAAGACTCAGTGTGCTTTATGGTGGACACTGATCAGTGCCTAATGGAGGCAGTGGAGCCAAGGACTGTCTGGATCATGCCCATGGGGTATGAAGTGGATGAACAGATAGTGGAGCTGCATGTTCAACACATGCTAAGTCAGCCCAAAGATCCAAAGGCAGAAAGGTTTGGAACCTTTGAGGAGCTGAGTGTAAAAATCCATGTAGAACTCAGGGAACCTGAGATAAAGAGGAAGGTGAGAAAAGAAGTAGAGCATATTGCTCAAGGCCTAGGCATCCCAAAAGAGGCACTTGATGCCAACCGGGAAAAGAGAAGAAAAGCTGAGGAAGAAAAGAAAGAGGCAGAAAAGAAAAGCAAGAAAAGTGCTCCGGTGGAATCCTCAACCCAGACCAGATCATCAAAAGGATCTACACCTATCAAAACCAAAAGCTCAAAACCGGAAGTCCAGGGATCCGGTAAGAGATCTAAGACAAAAGACTCAAGAGCTTATCAAAGCCAAAAGGATGAAGAAGAAACTGAGTCAGATGAGGGAGTAAAAGAAATAAAGAAACAGAAGAAGAAAGGATCCAGTAAACCCTCTTCAGGCCAAGACAAGGAAGAAATGACAGAAGAATTTGCTGAAAAGCCCACCCTCTCTCTAGACAGTGTAGTCAAATCAGTCACTGTGGATGGGAACCTTCAACCGGAGGCTGAATTCTATGATGACTACAATGAGGCAGATCAAAAGATCCTGCAGGAAGCTATAATTAGGTACCTGAACATTTACAATAAAACTTTTATTGAGATTATCTCTGAAATTCCAAAGAGTCTAGAGATGGAACTAGAAATAAGAAAGAACAATGCCATGGCAAAAGACCTCAAGATCAGGGAACAGATAGCTATTCAGCTATATCCTTCAATTGATCACAAAACAATGAACATGATATTCAAGGACTGCAAGGATGAATTCAGAAGCAAAGCAAGGATGAATCAGCTTATGCTTGGTGAGACCGACAAAGTAGCCAAGGACACTGAAGAGATCCTCCGGAATACATTCAAAAGGTTCAACATTCCTGTTACAGAGGACTTAGGTGCAGAAATAGCTGCAGACTTGGAATCATCTACTCCGGAAGAAGTGCCACTTGAACAGACTAACATCTCTTCTCCGGCTTCTCCTACAGTCTCCGGATCCCAAGAAGAAGAGAAATTACAAGAGAAAGAAGCAGCAGAAAAAGGAAAAGAGGTTGACAGCACCAAGGATGCAGAGAAAGAGAAGAATCGAATAGAGAAAACCACAACTGAAAGTGGTAAGAATGTGGAAGGAGAAAAGACTCCAAAGGACAAAACTGCAGAAGAAAAGAAACATCTGTCTCCGGCAAGAGACACTGCACAAACTGTTCAAAAGTTTCTAAGCCAAGAAACATTAGAGATTGATGAATCGGAGCTTCTAAAAGGCCCATTCGATTTTGACTCTCTCTCTCTAGTACAGACAATGAAGATAGCTTCATTTGCAAATGCTAAGGCAAATGAAAAACTCCTAAAGTCTCATATGGAAGACTGTGAGTTGATAGAGGCTGCTTTCGGAGTGCTTGAAAAGATTATGCCATCAATCCAGATAGATCCGACAGCTTCCTCTTCCGGTAATCTCAAAACCTTAGTCAGCAGTGTTGATACACATTTTGATTCTCTCGAAAAATCAGCTGAAGAAAAGGTCCGGAAGGAATTTTTGGATAAAAGATTTTCAGAAGTACTAGGATTAATCTCTAATGATAGGAGAAATATGAGTATTGGAATAAAGAAGTTAGAAAATGCTCTTAAGGATGGCGGTGATATTTACAAATTTTGTATCTCCTGGTCAAAGGCAACAGTAGAAATTGATAAGAAAATAAAAGCGGAACAGGACAAACTACAAAGTTTGTCTCAAAGTTTTGATCCTCTCTCTTCCTCCATAGTAAATCAAGAATGTCAAACTATTGCAATAACAAATGCAATAAAGAACTTTGAGAAGGAAAGGAAGAATATCACTAATCGGATGGGAGAACTTAGAAGGATTATAATCCCTAAGTTAGAAACTATGCATGAGGCCATCAGTGATGCTCAGACTACCGCCCAAACAAATGATCCGACAGATCTCAAGAGGGCAGAAGCTTTTGCATTTTTGTTGAGTGGTCACATTTCAATTTTGGATAGAATGAAGCAAAGTTGGGCTACAGAACTGATCCAACTGAAGACATCTTTTGCAGACATTCTTCAGTTTATGTGAGTATGTAAATATGCAGCTATGTATAGAATTTTTTTTTATAAAATTTTGGTATGCGGACCCTACCCTTTGCCATTGATGTCAAAGGGGGAGTGAGGAGCAGTGAAAAAAGAGGAATCCAACTAAGGGGGAGTTCCAAAAATTGTATATAAAGATAGAGCATCAGCAAAGAGGGAGCATAGTGTAAACACTTAGTCATTTTTCACTAAGTGTTGCCATCAATGCCAAAGGGGGAGATTGTTGGCAAGAGACACTATATGGATTCATGGTTGTTGTCATTGATGGCAACAAAGGTCATTCCACATATCCGTAAGTCATGATGTGTCTCTACCAGAAGTCAGAGTGAAGACTGTTGTGGTCCGGTGAACAAGAACAGAGCATGTGGCAAGGTCCGACAGATTGGTCCGGACCTCTCAGAGGAAGTGTCTTGGTGCAGTGCGGATTTGGGGAAGTCAAGAGGACTACCTTGAGTAGTATATTCCAAGGATTTAGCCTCCGGTGATGGACAAAGAAAAAGATATGAACAGCTGAGTACCAGATTCCTGAAAGACAGTGAGAGCAGAGGAAGAACTGACTGACAGAGCATCAGACTATTTTCTGGATGTGTTACTATTGATGGTAAAGGTTGTGAAGGCATGAATCATGTTTGGCCGACATGATTAATGATATCTACAAGTATATACTTGATCCGCATTGCTTGGTGAGCAAGGATTCAGCCGACAGAACAGAGTTTGTAAGAAACTAAAACTGTTCCGGATGCCGACTAGAAAGGTAATGAAATTACTTATGCGGATATATATAAAGGATGGATTTTGTTGTGAGATGTGGAATGGTGTGATGGTATATGCGAATAAGTGCAGAGCAGAGCAGGAGTAGTAAGAAAGATCCGGTATGTGAAAGAATAGCAGAATAAAGAACAGAGGAAAGATGAAGTGCAGCAGATCAGTGTACTAAGCCTAACCGGAACTAAACTCCAGCATATGTAGATGCTTCCAATTAGTTCAAGTATTATATAACATTCTTTTGTAGACAGTGTGTCTCTTTGTAGGCAGTGTGCCTCATGTGAGCAGTGTGCTCGGGCAGTGAGCCCTAATTGGCAAGTGCCATTTTTGTAACTCCTTATTCTTCTAACAGAGAATTATCTTTGGGTTAATCACCCCGTGGTTTTCTCCCTTAACCGGGTTTCCATGTCAAAAATACTGTGTCATGTGTTTCTCATTTCATGGTAATGTTTGTTTGTTTAATTCAATATTGCTTTGAATAATAAGAAAGTTCAAAAGAAGAAATAATTAGGATAACTGATTCACCCCCCCCTCTCAGTTATCAACACTATATTCAAGTGTATATCATGACTATGTATTTGAGTGTATACTCCATGACTTTGTGTAATCCATTGTATACTTGGTGCATTTTGTGATTGGGAAAAAGGTGTGAAGAATCTATATGAAGGTCTTTCAGACCTGCTCAAGGAGTTTTGAAGCTTTCTTGGCCATTATTTGACAAAGAGTGATGACTGTCCTAAATGATTATGTATGACAGCGTTGGGGCAGCAATTGGAAGTTCATCAAATCCAAGTCTAAAACTATTGTTTGTCCATATTCCTTGTTGGGAAGGAGTCTTAGAAGGTCCTACACACCTGAACAAAGGATTTTAGAGAATTCTTCAAGGGTTAGACAAGTTTTATTATGACTGTCCCAAGAGGACTAGTTTTACAATCATTGAGTAAGTGTTGGCACCCAAGCAAGTTAGGGTTTTCTTTTGAGTCTAGGTGTTTCATACCTATTGGAATCACCTTTAGAATGTTTGAAATAGGCTCCCAAATATGTATTGAGGTTTTTGAAAGCATTCCAAGTGGATTTGCCTTAGTTCATTGAAGTCATATAGGAAGGTGTACATAGGAGCAGCAATGGAGAACATGCAAGAACAATTTGTCTTTTGGGTCTATTTTCATGAACTCCACCCTTCCTCTGCATCATTTATGACTTCATGTATTTGAGTGTATACTCCACGAATTTGTATGTTCAAGTGTATACTCCATGCCTTTGTGTATTCCATTTTATACTTGGTGCCTTTTGTGATTGGGAAAAAGGCTTAAAGAATCTATATTAAGGTCTTTTAGACCTGCTCAAGGAGTTTTGAAGCTTTCTTGGCCATTATTTAACAAAGTGTGATGACTATCCTAAATGATTTTGCATGATAGTGTTGGGGCAACAATTGGAAGTTCATCAAATCTAAGTCTAAAAGTGTTGTTTGTGCATATTCCTTGTTGGGAAGGGGTCTTAGAAGGTCCTACAGACCTGAAAAAAGGATGTTAGAGCATTCTTTAAGGGTTAGACAAGTTTTATTATGACTGTTTAGGGTTGTAGGGATGCTCGAGTTTAGGGTTTAGGGTTTAGGGTTTATGGTTTACGGGTTTAGGTTTGCTTGTGTGTAGGTTTTAGGGGTTAGGGTTTAGGGTTGCTCTCTCTATCAATCCCCTCTCTCTAATTGTACGTTTCTGTCTCTCTGTCCCTCACTATCTCACTCCCCCTCTCTATCACTCTCTCAATCCCTCTACCTCAAATCTATCTCTATATGTCTCTGTCCACATCTCTTAAGATCTCTTTCCCTATCCCTGTCGCTCCACATAAATCCCTATCTCTTAATCTATCCCTCTTTACCTCTCTCTCCCTCCCTCTCTATGTCACTCCTCCTCTCTATCTCTCTCCCCATCCATCTATCTCTTGAAATGTCTCTACAGGTATGTCTCTGGACATCTCTCCATCTATTTCCCCATCTTTATCTCTCCCCATAACCCTAGCTCTTAATATATCCCTCTCTACCTCTCTTTGTATTTCTCTATCCATCTCTCCCTCTTTATCTATCTTTCTCCTTCTATCTAGAACCCTTTGTTTATCTCAATTCCCCTCTCTCCCTTTCCCCATCTCTATCTCCACCTATCCCTCTGTATCTCTCTATTTGCCCCTCTTTCTATATTTTTTCCTTTCTCTAACTCCATCTCTATCTCTCCATGTATCTATATCTCTCTCTCTCACATTCCAAGGGGTTAACAGAGAAAGGGAGAGAGTTATAGAGAAAGAGAGGCAAATATTTTCTGCTTCCCATAATGCGCTCAAATTATGGGAAGCAAAAAAAATGGGCAAAAAGCATGTGGGATCCATGATTCAGACCCCACATGCTTGTTATTCCTATTTTTCATGCAGTATATCAGACAAGAAAACACTTTTCATGCTTGTTGACATATTAACAATCATTTTTAGATCAATCCACTGCCTTTGTTGTTTTTTCAATGTAGAGGAACTAATTTTGCATGTTTTTGGAGAAAATTTGATTATTTAAACCTAAACTTTCATGTTTCATGTGTGATTTTTTTTCAAAGCTAATTACCGTTGATATATAGATTGAATTTTATGATATATATGTTTGTTTTTTCCATAAATTCACTAATCCTATTCTAGAGTTATATAGAATTCATAATAAAACTTGCGAAAAAGAAGAATTTGAGGATTTTGAAGCCAAAATTTGGAGAATTGGTCAACTCCAATAGTGAAGTCTTTAAGGTATGTTCTAAATTATATCCATTTTAATTCACTCATATATATGTCTTTCATATTGTTTCAACTTTAGGATTTTCATCTTGTTTGAACTATCTGTAAACTACTCATACCAGATGTTGCTCATGTTAGATGCTACAACAATCCATGCAAACCTAGATCTTAGATCATCTTAATGCTTACTTTATGAGTGTTTTTATAGTTTTATTAACCATTTTAGATTATGACTATCCTCTTCTTTAACCCTAGTATCATAATCATACTCAAATAGAGAATCCAAACATACAACATAACCAACCCCTATAATGTTTGACATGAATCATCTATCATAGAGGTCAGATGATAGCTCTCTAGGATCAATGACTATCCCGACCCTTCATGACCATTGTGAAATTTGCCCGGCTTTCCTATTTTGGGATATTAGGAGGCTACCATGACTATCCCGACCCTTCATGACTATGTTGTCATATTAAGAGGCTACCATATAATTCATTTATGATCATTTTTTTATGTTATAAATTCAGGTTGTGATCTTAGTAGGGTATAAATTTAGGTTGTATCATTCATTTTAGATAAAACTTGAAGATACCATCAACTAGATATAAAGAGGACAGTCCATGTACAAGAGAAGAAGACAATTTACATAAAGGGTTTCAAGGCTAGATTTTCCATTGTGATAGTCATATACGATTTGTATCATGCCCATTATCTAAGAAATCGCCATGAAAAAGAGGTTTAGGGGTTGTCATAGGGTATACACAAGATGATACAAAGGGAGTTATAAGGAGATAAAACAATAAAAAGGAGGTTTTCATGAGTGTAGAATAGTCACATGTCTTTATAACAGTCCACTATCATAGTCATGACCATCACGAAGTTGTTTTTAATTTATGCATTACTTAAGATGTCTTTGATCTTTTGTCACAAGTATCCAGAAGGTTATCTTCAAGGGTTAATGTTCTTTTGCCTATCACAACGTTTTTCTAGACTAGTTTAAGACTATTAGGATAGTCAATTTATGTTGATTAACAGTCCCCTTTGATGGCATTCATTTTGTCATCCTTCAAAATCACCTCCATACAACTCATATATGTAAAAAATTAACCATACAATTCATGATTTCCAAACCTAAAATAATGATTTAATACTCATATAAGAATCCAAACAATGGCCTTCAAGGGGCAAGATAGTCAAGAGCAGTCAAGGTGATGTTCTTATTCATTGATAGGGTCAAAGGGAGGCTTAGTATTAGATATATACCTTTAAATAGTGATCTCTCAACACCTTATGGTTTCAAATAGTTTTGAAGTCTCTTGGAAGCCCCATTTTCCTTTATGGAAATACTCATGACAGTCTTGAAGGAACAAAACTATTTATGTACATCAGTCCACTATGACTATCATAGTGTTAGAGTCTTTTGGAAACCTTCCCAACTTTCTCCTTCATAAGATTCATAGTCCATAATTCAAGTGTATTAAATTTCTGCCCTAAATGTCCTCTTTCCATTCAGGTGTATACTTCATGATTAGGTATTTAAGTGTATACTCTATGACTTTGTATTTGTATTTGAGTGTATACTCTATGACCTATATTCAAGTGTATATCATGACTATGTATTCGAGTGTATACTCCATGACTTTGTGTAATCCATTGTATACTTGGTGCATTTTGTGATTAGGAAAAAGGTGTGAAGAATCTATGTGAAGGTCTTTCAGACCTGCTCAAGGAGTTTTGAAGCTTTCTTCACCATTATTTGACAAAGTGTGATGACTGTCCTAAATGATTGTGTATGATAGTGTTGGGGAAGCAATTGGAAGTTCATCAAATCCAAGTCTAAAAGTGTTGTTTTTCTTTATTCCTTGTTGGGAAGGGGTCTTAGAAGGTCATACAGACTTGAACAAAGGATTTTAAAGCATTCTTCAAGGGTTAGACAAGTTTTATTATGACTGTCCCAAGAGGACTAGTTTTACAATCATTGAGTAAGTGTTGGCACCCAAGCAAGTTAGGGTTTTCTTTTGAGTCTAGGTGTTGAATACCTATTGGAATCACCTTTAGAATGTTTGAAATAGGCTCCCAAATATGTATTGAGGTTTTTGAAAGCATTCCAAGTGGATTTGCCTTAGTTAATTGAAGTCATATAGGAAGGTGTAGATAGGAGCAGCAATGGAGAACATGTAAGAACAATTTGTCTTTTGGGTTTGTTTTCATGAACTCCACCCTTCCTCTGCATCATTTATGACTTCATGTATTTGAGTGTATACTCCATGACTTTTTATGTTCAAGTGTATACTCCATGACTTTGTGTATTCCATTGTATACTTGGTGCATTTTGTGATTGGGAAAAAGGTGTGAAGAATGTATATGAAGGTTTTTCAGACCTACTCAAGGAGTTTTGAAGCTTTCTTGGCCATTATTTGACAAAGTGTGATGATTGTCCTAAATGATTTTGCATGACAGTGTTGGGGCAACAATTGGAAGTTCATCAAATCTAAGTCTAAAAGTGTTGTTTGTGCATATTCCTTGTTGGGAAGGGGTCTTAGAAGGTCGTACAGACCTGAACAAAGGATTTTAGAGCATTCTTCAAGGGTTAGACAAGTTTTATTATGACTGTCCCAAGAGGACTAGTTTTACAATCATTGAGTAAGTGTTGGCACCCAAGCAAGTTAGGATTTTCTTTTGAGTCTAGGTGTTTAATACCTATTGGAATCACCTTTAGAATGTTTGAAATAGGCTCCCAAATTTGTATTGAGGTTTTTGAAAACATTCCAAGTGGATTTTCCTTAGTTCATTTAAGTCATATAGGAAGGTGTAAATAGGAGCAACAATGGAGAACATGCAAGAACAATTTTTCTTTTGGGTCTATTTTCATGAACTCCACCCTTCCTCTGCATCATTTATGACTTCATGTATTTGAGTGTATAATCCATGACTTTCTATGTTCAAGTGTATACTACATGACTTATATGTGTGCTCAAATGCATACTCCATGACTTATGTATGTTCAAGTTATCTTGATATGAGGTGTGTTATTAGAAGTTTGTAGAACCTTGTTATTCATTCTGACTGTGCTATTCATTGTCATTATAAAATTTCTAATTATCATTGTCTTATTCATCATGCTTGTAGAAATCATCATCATGCCAAGGAAATGAGCAAAGACTTTAACACCAAAAGTGCGTGAAGCTAATAATGAGAGCAAAAGAGAAAGAATGCGGTGAATTCAGGAAAGTAGGAAATTGTCAACCATACAAGAAGACATTCCACCATTTCCAATTGAAGAGGAACATGACACGTCTAATGAAGCTAAGAGAGAGATGGAATTGGTGACACAAAGGGAATGAATACAAAACCTCCGTGCAAAGGGGAAAGGGAATCTCCAAGTTGGAGGCACTCCATCGTCCACAAGTCAAGTTGAAGGAACACCATCATTATGTTCTTGAATTGGAGACACTCCATCTTTCACAAGTGAAGTAGAAGGTACATCTGCATTTTCTTCTCAAGTTGGTGGCACACCATCATTCACACCTCAAGTTGAAGGTACACCATTTTCATCTTTTCCACCTCCAATCGAAGGTACGTCATCTATCCCATCTCAAGTAAACATTGAAGAATATCCTAATGTTGAGTCTACTTTACCAATTAAAATGCCTCCTCGAATTTTGCATAGGAAGCCTAAGTTTATAATTGATATTGATGAGAATGTATTGGAGCCCATGTAGGATAAGATTCCCATGCGCACTTGCCAAAGATATGCGGATAAGATATGTAAATTATTCTTTGAGAAATTAAATGAAATCGGAAGATGTCAACTCTTTGTTGAATTGATGAGAAATCTAAAATTTAGACCCACTATGAAGATTCTTGGCCTAAGAACATCGAATACCTCAAGTGAAAAATCAATTGTCAAGAATCTAATGAGTGCATATGAGAGTGTGGGTTCCACCTCACGTACAAAAAATAGTAATGTCACATGATGTGTCATTACATCGACAATAGTAAGCCAACAAACAAAAAAAGCTCGCCTCATTAGAAAGACAAGTCAAGCATTGAAAATAGATAGAAAAACTCTTATGAGAGCTGTTGGAAGACTTCAAAGAGTTGAGGATCCAAACACTAATGAATTGTGGGGCATTCTCTGGGAGACTCTCATGGAAATAAAAAGTTGTTGAAGCTTTGAGATCACTAATTGAAGACTTTTGGAAGAATTACACAAGGGTATCTCCGAATCAAAGGGATGTGGTAAGAAGGAGAATCGGTAGTCAAAATCGTGAGCCACATCCAAAGCATTTTTTGGATATGACTCAAACACAGTTTTTTGGTAAATTTCTAGAGATGTATCCTCAAATTAAAATTTCTCAAAGATATTTTGAAATGCTAAAACCTTTGTTTGTCAAAATAAATCACACATGCACTACTTGTTGTTGTAGATTACATATTGAAGTTTCTAACCATTTTGATGTTTATCAGTTTATATGTTTAGATTTGCATACTAACAATGTTTTGCAGGATTGTGGCATATGTGTCCCACCAACTACTTCAAGAGACTTTATATTAATAATTTTATGTGATAGAGAGGAAGGTAAAATATTCTACAAGAAATTATGCTTGGATGGCACATGTCAGCATTGCGGTGGCTTGCAACGTATGCCAATATGTGAACATATGGAAAGAACACATGCGGTTGGAAATGAACTAGTAGAGTTCGGCAAGTATAAAACAATGGCATACAATACAAAGATGGTAAAGAAGCAAAGAGATGTGAATATGTTATTCAAAAGATGCTAGTGTATCAGTTTATGTCTATATTTTGTGACAGTATAGTGTATGAGTATGTAAGACATGCCCATAGAGCTCGATTGTTGGACTTGTAGTTCAAGTTATGCAAGGACACATTTCCAGTTGGTAGCATTGTTTCAGTCATTGACTTTGCAGAGAATTACAGTCTACAGCCACAGTGTGAGGTGCAATCACAATATTACAACTCCACACAAGTTTCTATATTTGTGCACATCACATTCATTTATGTGAATGATAGTACAGAGGATGATAACAAGATCATAAGGGAGTATAATTTTTATATAAGTCATGATCGCACACATTCCGCGGAGTTTGTGCAAGGTTGCTTTCAGGTGTTCTACAATGATTTGGCTAGAAGGGGCATATCATTTAGTCAACATATCATATGGTCGGATAACTGTGCATCACAATTCAAGAACATGCAGAATTTCTATTGGTTGAGCAAGAGGCATTATATTATATATGTGTTCAACATATGTGGAACTTTTGTGAGGCCGAGCATGGAAAGGGGGAGCATGATGGTGAATGATCATGTATCAAAAGAGCCATAGCATGAGAAGAGTTAAAGTATAAAGACAATGTAAAGTTGACATATGCAAAATCAATCGTCGAGTGGTGTAATGCTTCGATGGGTCCAGGTGATGAAGGTAAGTCTTTAGTTCGTAGATTTTTTTGGTTGATAGATGATAATAACATTGCACCATATGAGGACTATTGTACACTAACAGGATCAAGTGAGCTACACTCTTTTAGAAGCTCAATTGTAGGTTCATGGAGTATCCATAGGAGGAAGATGGCATGCTTTTGTTCTTCATGTACAATTCAAGCCTAGAATGAGTGCGAGTCAAAGGAGTGGGTTGACGAATGGCGGTTAAGTTATCTTAGCCCACTTGACATGTATAGACCCCCGACAACACTAGAACTAACACGGATGGAATCATCAGTTGACTTTGACCACATATTAGATCTAGTTCAACCAGGTTATATATCTACTTGCATAGTTTTTGAAATTCCTAATGTTATCTTAAACTTTGTAGTATTTTTGTAATGTTGACTAATTTCATCAAATTTGCTGCACATATCATTGTAGGGCATGTTTATGTAGTTATTGCAGATGAAGATAATGAAGAGGGAACAAATTATTACTTGTGTCATTATGTTGAGGCCAAAAAGAAATTGGAGGCCCCAGTTACAGATGGAGAAAACATAGAATACCCTACAGGCTTAGTGGTTGTTACTAGAACATGGCTTAGACGGTACCCACATAAGAGTGTTAATGTTTGGCTGTTTGAGGACTTTGACACGCATCAGAAGATTCTTCATTACTCTAACCTTGTCGTGGCAACCAACGTTCATTTGATACAATATCGAGGTAGAATTTTGAACAAGACCTTGTGGAAGGTGAGTGAGTCTGACCATGAGGCAATACTTGACACAATAAAGAGTAGAGAAGACCCAGATGGTTCATTGGATTAATTTGTAAGTATGCATAAACCTTTCCTAGATGGTTACTTGTACTTTGTTTTGTATATAAAAAGTAGTATGAATTTCTTCCCTCTAGTATATTTATGTTTAGTCAATTTTACTTTTTGATGCTTCTCACAGGAGGTCACAACTCCAGACCATCCAACTACGGACAAAGAAACTAGAGAAAGGATGATGGAGAGTGATCATCAAATGGCGGTACGTGATTGATTACATATGTGATGTTATCTATTTCATGTAGGTTTTGTTATAGTAATGTGCATATTGTTTGATTGTATTAATAGGTGGAGCTGCATGAGTTTGAACTGTCAAAGAAGGGCCGCCAATTATTTCATAAAAGTCCATAGGAAACTAGTTTTGGGACAAGCAGTGGTATTAACTTGAGTAGTGAAGGCCTCTTGTTTTGTTTGATTTGTTTTCTATTGTATAAATTTGATGTTTGCATCATCATCATGTTATGCTTAATGGGGTTAGATCTAAGTAATGGATGAAGTTGATCCTTATTGGTCTTAATCCTGTTCACTCATGTTTCACTCATGTCATATCAAGATTGATGTCACAGGGTTTGGATGTTAGTTCATAACATTCATCTTTATCATGTTACAATAGTAGGACATAGTTGCTTATGTCATTGGTTCATGGCATTGGATCATTGGATTTGGTTGTGGTTCTTCCTCATGACAGGAGTTTGTTCATGTCTTCATGTTTCTTTGTCCTCCATGTCTTTAGTGTTCTCAGTGTCTTCATGCATCAAAGATTTCTTTAGTGTCCTCATGATGTTGATGTTGATCACAAAATATGGTGTTAAGTGCCTCAATCATTTAGGGCAACAGGCTACCGGCAAAGTCCCTTAAGATCCCTAAGACAAAAAAAACTACCAAAATTTGACAGAGGTTTTCTTAGAATTTGTGGTAGCTGGGAATGTTTTGTTTGGACCTATAGGTGCACGTGGGGTCCATCCACAATAACTTCTCTCAGTTTTGGTCAACTCTAGTCCATTTGACCGTGCTGAAATCAAATGCATTCTTGCAAAATGCTTCAATTTCATGCAGTAGAAAGGTGCTAGGAGTGATATTTTGCATTTCATAGCTTGTGGGGCTGAACGGACTGTGCCAACACATTGAGGTGGGCAGGTAAATGCTAGGGGAGGTCTCATTTTGTGTGCCAAGTGCCCCAATCATTCAAGGCCTAGCAAGCTACTAGTAAAGTCCCTTAAGATCCCTAAGACGAAAAACTACCAAACTTTGATGGAGCAGTTCTTGGAATTTGTGGTAGTTGGGAATGTTTTGTGTAGACCTGCAGGTGCATGTGGGGTCTATCCATAATAACCTCTCTTAATTTCATTCAAATCTAGTATATTTGACCATGTCGGAATCAAATGCATTCTTACAAAATGCTTCAGTTTCATGCAGTGGAAAGGTGCTAGGAGTGACATTTTGCATTCCATAGCTCGTGGGGCCAAACAGACTTTGCCAATGCATTGGGGTGGGTGGGTAAATTCTAGGGGAGGTCTCACTTCATGTTCTAAGTGCCCCAGTCATTCAGGGCAGCAGGCTACCGGCAAAGTCCCTTAAGATCCCTAAGACGAAAAACTGCCAAACTTTGATGGAGCAGTTCTTAAAATTTGTGGTAGCTGTGAATGTTTTGTTTAGACCTATAGGTGCACGTGGGGTCTGTCCACAATAACCTCTCTTAGTTTTGCTCAACTCCAGTCTGTTTGACCGTGCCGAAATCAAATGCATTCTTGCAAAATGCTTCAGTTTCATGTAGTGGAAAGGTGCTAGGAGTGACATTTTGCATTCCATAGCTCATGGGGCCGAACGGACTTTGCCAACACATTGGGGTGGGTGGGTAAATGCTAAGGGAGGTCTCGTTTCATGTGCCAAGTGCCCTAGTCATTCGAGGCAGTAGGCTACCGGCAAAGTCTCTTAAGATCCCTAAGATGAAAAAACTACAAAACTTTGACGGGGTAGTTCTCAGAATTCGTGGTAGATGGGAATGTTTTGTTTGGACCTACAAGTGCATGTAGATTTTGTCTACAATAACCTCTCTCGGTTTCATTCAACTCCTGTCCGTTTGACTGTGCCAAAATCAAACGCATTCTTGCAAAATGCTTCAGTTTCATGTAATGGAAAGGTTGCCAGGTGCCATATTTTTTGTTTTGCTCATTGTGAGGCTGAACAGACTATGCCAACACATCGGGGTGGGTGGGTAAATGGTAGGGAAGGTCTCGTTTCATGTGCCAAGCGTCCCAGTTGTTCTAGCCTACAAGCTACCGACACCTAGCACCTTTCAAGTTTGCTGGTAGCTTACAGCCTGGAACGACTGAGACACTTGGCACATGAAACAAGACCTCCCTTAGCATTTACCCACCCACCTTGATGTGTTGGCGTAGTCCATTCAGCCCCACGGTGAGCAGAACAAAAAACATGGCACTTGGCAACCTTTCCATTGCATGAAATTGAAGCATTTTGCAAGAATGTGTTTGATTCTGGCACGGTCAAACAGATAAGAGTTGAATGAAATTGAGAGAGATTATTGTAGATGGACTCCACATGCACCTGTGGGTCCAAACGGAACATTCCCAGTTGCCATGAATTTTGAGAACTGCCCCATCAAAGTTTGGCAGTTTTTTCATCTTAGGGATCTTGAGGGACTTTGCTGGTAGCAGGTTGCCCTGAATGACTGTGGTGCTTAGCACATGAAACAAGACCTCCCTTGGCATTTACCTGCCCACCCCGATGCCTTAGCGAAGTCTATTCAGCCCCACGAGCTATGGAATGCAAAATGTCACTCCTAGCACCTTTCGAGTTTACCAATAGCTTGTAGCCGGGAACGACTGAGACACTTGGCGCATGAAATGAGACCTCCCCTAGCATTTACCCACCCACCTGGACATGTTGGCATAGTTGTTTTTTCCCCAAGACCTATGGAATGTAAAATTTTAGTGTTAGCAACTTTCTACTTTATCGATAGCTTACAACCCCAAATGACTGGGACGCTTGGCATACGAAACTAGACCTGTCCTACCATTTACCCACCCACCCTGATGTGTTGGCACAGTCAGTTTTCCCCCATGATGAGTAGATAAAAAAATATGGCACCTGGCAACCTTTCCACTGCATGAAACTGAAGCATTTTGCAAGAATGCATTTGATTCTGGCATGGTCAAATAGATAGGAGTTGAATGAAAATGAGAGAGGTTATTGTAGATGGACCCCACATACACCTATAGGTCCAAATAGAATGTTCCCAGCTGCCATGAATTCTAAGAACAGCTCCGCCAAAGTTTGATAGTTTTTTCATCTTAGGGATCTTAAGGGACTTTGTCGATAGCCTATTGCCTTGAATGACTGGGGCACTTGGTACACAAAATGAGACCTCCCCTAGCATTTACCCACCCACCTCAATGCTTTGGCAAGCTCCATTCAGTCCCACAAGCTATGGAATGCAAAATGTCACTCCTAGCACCTTTCCACTACATGAAACTAAAGCATTTTGCAAGAATGCTTTTGATTCTGACATGGTCAAATATACTAGAGTTGAATGAAACTGAGAGAGGTTATTGTGGATAGACCCCACATACACTTGTAGGTCCAAATAGAACATTCCCAGCTAACATGAATTCTAAGAATTGCTCCGTCAAAGTTTGGCAATTTTTTCGTCTTAGGGATCTTAAGGGCTACACCCATTTTATCCTTCCTCATGCATAAAACAATAATATGATGTTGTAACAAGGATGATCTTGAGTTGGGAGAGATTTGTACATCTATTATTCTACATCATAGCTTCTATTTCTTGCATCACTGAAATATTTTCAAGGCCTTTCCATGGTTTTCTCTTACTAATCCAACCAACCAGGACCTTGAAAATGGTGTAGCAGTAAGATATAAGGCTAAGAAATCAGGTAAAAGATCCATGTGATCATCTATTTTTAGTTTTAACATATTTTTCTATCATCATTGAGCATTGTATCCATGCATGTGTAGGTATATCGGTTAGTTCAGTCAAAGAGACTCCAAATTCATCATATTTCCACCTTGTTTCAGCCCTTCATGCCTTGACATCATGACTATCTCAACATGGTCTTTCATAATTTTAATAGTCCTCTTTAGTGTCTTGGGCTAGGACATTCCTTATGCACCTATTCATGATGATTTGTATGCATGACACAACAATATTTCAAAATTTCCTAATTGTCCTTTGTTACTAAATGATGGTGGTTACCTTGATCGACTATATGGGGGATTGTCATCATGGGGGTTTGAAGCTTAAAAATAGTCATCACAACATCTACCATGGTCCAAGAAGGTAAACTCCATGCCCAATTTGAAACTACTCGCAAAGGGCTTCATTCAAGTCATGATTGTTGTCTTCACATGTCTTCCTCTAGACTTTGGGACAACGGTTATAACTTTTTCCATGGGTCAAGAAAATGAACTACATATTGATTTTTCAGAAGTTATGAACCTTATGCATGTCTAGGACAACCTGAGCATCATAAAAATGAGTTTTATCAGACCTACAACAGCCATGAACATGAAGAACAAGTTGCAGATTTGGTTGAGAAAATGGGTATAAATCAAGCTAGTCTTTCACCACAAGGGGAGGTACATGATATTTGTGCATTTGTATGTGAACCAATATAATAATCATGATGAGGCTCATCATCATCATTTATAAGGACTTTTGTAATTGCAGCTGCCCTTGTAGACATGTATGCAAAGTGTGGAAGCATAGACAAGGCACATGAATTGTTTGGCATGATGCCCCAAAGAAATGTCACTTCATTGAATGCAATGATTGCAAGATATGAACAAAATGGATTTTTTGATAAGGCTTTGGAAACTTTCAAGCAAATGAAATTGGCATGTGTAAAGCTAAATTCCACAACCTTCGAAATGGTATCTTTGGAACATGGTATAGACATCCATCAAAGCATAAAGCATATAGGAATTTTGTCAAATGTTGTAGTTGTAAGTACCTTGCAAGACATGTATGCAAAGTGTGGAAGCATATACTTGGTGAACATGAACTATTTGACATGATGCCTCAAAGAAATGTTGTCTCATGCAATGCAATGATTGCAAGATATGCATGAAATGGATTTGTTGAAAAGACTTTAGAAACTTTCAAGTAAATGCAGTTGGCATGTGTAAGTCCAAATTCCACAACCTTTGCCAACATCCTCCCTATCTGTACACCAATATAGAATGTTTGGAATGATGTATCGATATCCATCAAAGCATAAAGGATATAGGAAATTTGTCACATGTTGTAATTGTAGCTGCCCTTGTAGACATGTATGCAAAGTGTGGAAGCATAGACAAGGCACGTGAACTGTTTGGCATGATGCCCCAAAGAAATGTCACCTCATTGAATGCAATGATTGCAAGATATGAACAAAATGGATTTTTTGATAAGGCATTAGAAACTTTCAAGCAAATGCAATTGGCGGGTGTAAAGAAAAATTCCACAACCTTAGCTAGTATCCTCCTTGCCTATGCCAAAATTGACATCCATCAAAAGGATAGAACATATGGGAATTTTGTTAGATGTTGTAGTTGCAACTACCCTTAGAGACATGTATGCAAAATGTGGAAGCATAGACAAGGCACATGAACTATTTGGCATGATGCCCCAAAGAAATGTCACCTCATTGAATGCAATGATTACAAGATGTGAACAAAATGGATTTTTTAATAAGGCATTAGAAACTTTCAAGTAAAGAAAAATTCTACAACCTTAGCCAGTATCCTCCTTGCCTATGCCAAAATGGACATCTATCAAAAGGATACGACATATGGGAATTTTGTTAGATGTTGTAGTTGCAACTACCCTCAGAGACATGTATGCAAAGTGTGGAAGCATAGACAAGGCACGTGAACTATTTGGCATGATGCCTCAAAGAAATCTCACCTCATGGAATACAATGATTGCAATATATGAACAAAATGGATTTTCTGATAAACCTTTAGAAAGTTTCAAGAAAATGTAATTGGCAAGTGTAAAGCCAAATTCCAAAACCTTAGAAATGGTATGTTTGGAGCACGACATAGACATCCATCAAAGCATAAAGGATATAGGAATTTTGTCAAATGTCATAGTTGTAAGTACCCTGCAAGACATGAATGCAACTTGTGTGGAAGCATATACAATGAACATGAACTATTTAACATGATGCCTCAAAGAAATGTTGTCTCATGGAATGCAATGATTGCAAGATATGAACAAAATTGATTTTTCATAAGGCTTTAAAAACTCTCAAGCAAATGCACAAAAATAAATTTTAACCATTTACACAAATTTTGGCATATCTAAAACCAAATTGCATAACCTTAACCAACTTCCTCCTTGCCTATGCTATAATGGGATCTAGAGAACATGATGTGGACAACCATCAAAGCATAAATGATATAGGAATTTTGTCACATGTATTGTATTTGTAAAGGTGCCCTTGTAGACATGTATGGAAATTTATGGAAGCATAGACAAGGCACGTGAACTATTTGAAATGATGCCTCAAAGAAATGTACAATCCCATAGAATTCAATGATTGCAAGATATGCACAAAATGGATTATTTGAAAATGATTTATAAACTTTCAAGCAAATGCAATTGGCACTTGTAAAACCAAATTCCTGTAACAATAATTGATTATCATATTAAATATTTAATATAAACTATCATATACATGATGTCATGAACATAACATCTAGTTTATATAAAAAGCCATATAGGCATGTCCAAACAAGGCCATATAGGCAAATATACAAAAATATACATCGGATTAACATACAAAAGTATGTATACAAAGCCATCTAGGCATACAAAAAATGTCCCAAAAACTAGTTTCCTATGGACTTTTATGAAATATTTGGCACCCCTTCTTTGATTGTGAAGATGGAGAGCAAGTCAGTGACACATCCTCTCTCTGCCGTCGAGTAGACCTCTTCGAATAAAGTTCATCCAACTGCACCTATTAATACAAACAAACAATATGCACATTAGTATAGAAAATGTATGAAATATATAACATCACATATGTAATTGATCACTTACCGCCAACTAATGATCACTCTCCATCATCTTGTCTCTCTCTTCATTCGTAGTTGGACGGACTAGAGTTGTGACCTATTGTAAGAAGCATCAAGAAGCAAAATTGACTAAACATAAAAATCATTTATGTACATCAAATGACATGAGATAAACCAAGAAATACAAAATTATGACATTTTCATGTTATTGGCTCATACCTCAATCAAAGGATTTGTAGACATTATGGCTGCATCAATGCCTCTCTGCGCTAACTCATGAACATGAGGAGTCTCGAAATTTAGCATCTAAAAATCAAGTTCAAGATTAATCGAAAAAAAAAATACATAACATTAGTTTAAAAATGCATAATGATTAGAAATGGTTAAATTTACCTTTGTATAACTGGTGGGTTGGCATCCAGGGGACCAAGGATATAGTGCAGTTGCCGATGACTGTTGAAATCATCAAATTGTCACAAAATAATATTACCATTGACATATCTACAATAATTACAATCATGTGATAAATTACATACTTGCTATCTTGACCTCCTCTCATAACCTACTAGTGGACGACTAACATAGGTAGGATGAAGACTTTGACCCTAGAAATTCATTGCGCAGATAATTACATACATTTGACTTATAATATAGATAATCATATAAAAATAATTACAAATTATAAATAACAATATATTAAATCATAATGAAACTTGTAATAAATTACCTAAGAGTCAATGCCAAATGTATGCTGTAAGAGATCATCACTGAGAACAATATCATCCAATATGGATGCCCCCATCAATGGATGCTACCCCTGTGTCACATCATCCTGCCCCTATGTCACAGCATCCTGGAAAGAGTCCTACCGTGCATCCTGCATCCCATAATCATTCATGTTCCCAAATGAATTACACAAATGTGGGGACACATGACACCTACTGCTCTCACCCTCATCAGCATGGGTAAGATCATCGGCATGCTATGATAGAGATTGGGTGAGAGTAGTTAATGAGTGTAATGTCTCCACCTCAACACTCTCCTTTAAAGTCGAAGTGAGTGACCTACATTCTGGCTTCGCCAGGGGTATAGGCACATGGGTTTCATCTCTTTGAGCCTTGGGTCTATCTTGGGTAGAGCCACCACCTCTACCCTGAAACTCACGAATGTCAAAATAATTTAGAATCTTCTTGAGGACAAACTCACAATAGAGTTTCCTGAAGAAATATTGTGGTACCTCATCATTGTTGCATGGGTGCTCATTGAAGGCCATGTACCATCTATCCCAAAAGTTTTGGGATATTTCTTCATTCCTACACCAATGAATAGGAAACTGTTTGCAAGTTTCTTCTAATCTTTGGCCACTTTTGGGATTAATAAAGTGTGCACATAATTGAGATTTTGTGATTTTTTCATTCTTCACTTGTTCATATGATAACTTGTTGGCATAGAATTGCCGACACCTCTCCCTATACTATTGGAATTCGCTGATTTGTTTGGTCACTGAATCGGTGTGGGAAACAATCTCCTCTAGTGACTTTGCAAGCATCCTCCTACGATCAGTGCTTGCAATTGGATTTTTTAGCATTTGAATAATAGTTTAAAGATGTTTCTTGTTTTCTTCTATTATTTGTAGGTAGTTTTCTTGACTATCCCTTACATTGTGAGGAAGTGAAGGTGGGATTTGAGGGTTTGGAGGGTTTTGGGGGTTGTTTTCACCCTCATCAGCTAGATTTGGGTTTTCTCTTGTCCCAAAAACTATAAATGCAATATAAAAACTAATCAAATAATGTAAAAACCAAAAATTGTTCTCAAACTAACAAAATTTGATCAAACCCTACCTTCTTCTTGTGCTTGACCCTCCAAATTTGCTTGACGATGTCTTTGGCAGTGAAGTGGCATCATGAATTTGATGTTTTTGACCTTAAACTCACTTGGAGAGGCTCCCCTTCAACATGATCACGCTTTCAACTCTCTTTTTTGCTGGTAAACACTCACCACTCGCGGATGTGACAACAGAAATGAAGTTTTTTTTTCTTTTTATGAAAAATAAGATGTGAGCGAGTTATAATGCGCTCACGTGTTTTTTCACTTTTGGACCAAAAAGTCCCATGGTAGCGACTTTTTGGTCCCCCATCTTTGTGCATACACCCCTATAGCAATGTTTAAAATACATACATTCACAAGTTTATAGCATGTCCCAAGCTTGTAAAAGACTATTAATCATCTTATTCAGAGAGTGTCACTTCTTAAGGGCCTTGATGAAAATCATTGGATCATGTTCAAAGCATAAATTTTTCACATCTCAAAGAGTGGCCACCTAAATACTTAAAATGAAAGCTTGAGCTTTGCTTCGTTACTATTTCCTTCTATAAATTCATTAGAGTTGACTTTGATTAAAGATCTAGAGTAGTCTCTAATGATGCAATCAACACTAGAGGGTCTTGGATCACCTCAAGAGACACTATCAAAATTGATTTCAAAAAAGATAAGGAGATAGGGAACCCATCTAACTTGTCTCCAATAAACTAACACTAGCTTAGTTTTCTAAAACCTGGTAATAGGAGGGAACTTGAGAAAGCTCCATGAATTCACCATTTCAATATCTCAACTAGTGATCATTTTACCTTATTGAAGAACTATTTTTTCTTGGTCCATAACCACTTTTGAATTTGTTATCTTAATTTTAACAATAATATCCTCAATAGAAAGGGGAAGTCTTAAAAAATTCACTTGTTTCTTTCATTCCAAATGTTTCAAATATG
The DNA here is from genome assembly GCA_027924645.1 of Cunninghamia lanceolata. Taxonomy (NCBI): domain Eukaryota; kingdom Viridiplantae; phylum Streptophyta; class Pinopsida; order Cupressales; family Cupressaceae; genus Cunninghamia; species Cunninghamia lanceolata. The sequence goes on from BSBN01000538.1 coordinate 1,755,900, forward strand.
AAGGGAAGGACATACCAACCAAAATTTGGAGAAAACTACTCTAGCTTTGAGGGATGGCTAACATTAGAAAAGTTTGAATAGTGTGTCAGGAATTGTCCCAAACCAATTTATCTTTGCATAGAACTAGGTCCAATATATGTGAGCAAAAGGGAAATAAAAAAGAAGATTGATTTGATTTGAACCTAGGTGACAATCAAAGGATAATCCACAACCCAAGTGGCATGAATTGCTTAAATAATGCTATGTGTTGTTTAATGTAAAATGGAACTTGGAAAACAAGATGTGAAAAACCATGACACATTCAAAAAAAGAGAGAGATTAGAAAATTTGTTGCTTCTATTCATATATGATAATAGGGATAAATACATTAGTATAATTGTTATAGAGAATAATGAGAATGAGAATTCTTTTGATAAAAAAGGGACAAGACATATCTTCTAATTTGTCTATACAACATAGAGAAAAACATCAAACATGTGGAGCATTCTAATGTGAGAAAGTTTGGCTAGAGTGCAAAATTGCCAAGTCAAATGTGATAAATGTTGGTGTGACTAGGGGTTTTTTCTAACTAGTTTAGTTAATTTCCCCTTGTGTGAATAATTCATATTATTTAACTATTTATTAGTTAAATAATATTCACACATCACACATAATTCACATGTTAAGTTGACTAAGTGAGTCTACTAGATGTTTCTAGTTATTTCTAGTTGTTGATAGTTGTAGTGAGTTGTCTTATCCTCACATGTGATCTAGTTGGCATCCTATCCTCTAGTTGTCACATGTGATAGGAATGTGACACTTGTCACATGACTACAACTCCTTGTTTCTCACCCTTGCCTTTATAAGCAAGGCTCTCTCATTGTATTTCATACAGCTTGGTGTATTGAATATATGCTCCATTGTTTTAGCATATTCTTTTTCTCATAGTGTGGAAGGTTGTCTTGATTGCAGAGATCTTGGCTTGTTGAGTCACATTGAATCTTACAATAAAGGCTTTATTGTGATGGCTCTTTGATGTACAAGGTGTACATTGTCAGTATCTATAGTGGAGATTGATAATTGATAGCCACATCTATGCTAACAAGTGTCACATGCATGTGGTCATGTGGTATATATAGATAGAACATTGCTAATTATTAGACTCATATGGTGTGGGATAGCACCATCTATTGAATGCATTGGTACCACATGCCAAAATTGTATGGAGCCATTTATTATGGTAAAAGGCCTACTAGGTTTCACATGTGAATGGAAGCATAACATGTGGATGTAAATGTTCCATGTGTCAAATGTACATATGGTACAACAAAAACTTGTAAAGGCAAAGCATGTGATAGGGGAATATAATGTGGAGGCACATGTGCTATAGTGCATAATGTGTAGAAGTATAAATTATATGCAAAGCATGATACTTCAAGATGTTAGAAATGAAGGTAAACAACTATTAGTGGAAAACTGATTACAACTGTAATATAGATATTTAATTGTGTAGAACCAAAATGGAGATGGTATAAAATCAACACAAAGAAATAATGGAACAGATGGTCAAACACATAACACAATGTTTACGTAGAGAAACCCTTTCAAGAAAAAACTCCACACAAGAAGAGATGCACCAGTCTGTATTAACTTAAATAGAGTTTACAATACAACACTATCAATCTCTTCTTCAGTCTTCTATCCAACAATGCCTATTTGTCCAGTCTCAACTCTCTACTACAACACAATTGTAATACAATATCCTCATAAAGGGGTTTCCTTCTAGGGCAAGACAAGACAACATAATCTCTATCATCAGATCTATGACCTAATGATGAACGGTCCAGATTTACAATGAGAAAATGGGTGATCCCACAATAGTGGGTTACAATTCCATTGACGAACAAAAATTGTCCAGGCGTGAAATTTTTTTTTGGACGGGTTCACTCGAATGGGGGTGTTCATTAGAACACATAAATATGTTCACTTAAACAACCCCGTTCGAGTGAACCCACTTTTCCTCATGGGTTCATTCGAACCCCTAGTCGGCCAATTTTTTTAATAAATAAGGGGGTTCCAATGAACATCCTTTCATTAGAACCCCTTGACGAGGGGTTCTAATGAAGGGGTGTTCATTCGAACCCCCTTATTTTTCCCTTGCCCCCCTCCAGCTGCAATTTTATGCAAATTTTTGGGTTTCAAGGCCCAGGTTGAGGATCAAAATAGAATCAACTTGACAAACCCAACTACAAAATTATAGTCCTTGAAATGAGCTCTCCATCAAGTATAGTTTTAATATATTTTGGTTTTATTATATATTTTTATAGTTTAATTAAACATAGGTTTTTCACCAAGAATCAAGCTCTCTATTCTGCACATGTGGAAAAATAGTAGATTACCAAAAAAAATTCTGAAAAATATCTATCCTGTTGGTATTGATGTCCTTGATCCAACAAAAAAAATGAATTCCAATACATACAAAATAAGTTATGCTCTTTATAGTATGTCTAAATTGTAATTGGTTTGACTTAACTTAATTAAAAAAATGTTCAATAAAACATTATGAAACCAAAGGAATCCTCTATATATCATAGTTACAAATATAAATTTAAAAAAAAAAGAATTTTATCCTTCATAGAAAAAAATTTATGTGCTTTATAGTACACATCACTCTTTAAAAATGGTGTTTACTGTAAAAAATTAGTTATCAAAGGATATGGAAAAAGAAATGCAATTTGATTCCAAATTTAAAAAAAAAAAAAATAGAATCTACAGACAAAATGTCACAAGTCACTATTTTGTATCATCTTCAAATTCCCCACAGTTTAGTATCTATAGGTGTCCGAAAGTGAAGATTTAGTTCAAAATGTTCATTTCAATGTCAAGTTTGGCCAAAAAGTGTAACCCACTATTGTGGGATCACCCAAATATATAAAATTTGGCTTCTAAGGGCGTTGCCCCCCGACCCCCACCAGGGTGCGTGGCTCCCAGACCCCATTGGGGGGGCCATCCCCTAGACCCCATAGGGGTGCCCCTACAACTCCTCGAATACATTACATCCATCAAGTATCGGGATCAAACATGTGGCTAAAACAAGATTGACACTTGGTGAATACTTCTTCCCTTACGAAAATTTAGAAACAACATTAGGAGTAATTAATTACATAGGATTTACAAGGTTGATGGCATCTTAATCTTAACATTCTCTCACTTGACATCATACATTGTAAATTCATCCATAGTAAAACATAAAACAACTAAGCACTAGGAACAAGGCCCATGGCCTCCCTACACCACATAAACTTTTCTATGCTCACATGTTTAGTAAGTGAATCTGTAACATTCTCCTAAGTTTCAACCTTCTTCATCTCAACCTGACCATTAGCAATCATTTCATGAACAAAATGGTATTGAAAATCCACATGCTTAGTTGATGCATGATACATGGGTTTCTTAGCAAAACATATTGCACTCTAGCTATGACAATCAATTTGAATAATCCTGCAATCAAAACCAATACATGTACACAATATCTGTAACCAAACTGCCTCCTTAGAGACATAAGTAGCATCCATATACTTTGCTTCAGTGGTGAATAAAGCAATGGTGGGATGCCTTTTACTCATCCAGATCACATTTGCTCAAAACAAAGTAAACACATAGCCACTAGTGGACCTTCGACTATCCAAGTCACCTACCCAATTTGCATCAACAAAACCTTGTATGTCCAACATCTTATCCACACTGTTAGTACCAAAATAAACCAAACAATAATTAGAAGTATGACACAAATATATTAATGCCCTCTTTGTAAAATTCCAATGCTATCTACCAAGGTTAGACATAAACCTACTCAAAACTCCCACTACTTGGGCAATATCTAGTCTAGTGAAAACCATTGCATACATCAAACATAGTACAACACTAGCATATGGCACATCATACATATCCTATAAATCATCTTCATTCTTAGGACACATATCTAATGAAAGCTTAGTACCAACTGGTAAAGGAATTCTAACTGGATTACAATCCTAAATGCCAAATTTGTGTAAAATAGTATTCACATACTTTGTGATAACCAAAGCTTTCTATTCACTCGATCATTTTTGATATCCATTCCTAGAATATACCTATCTTCCCTTAGATCCTTCATGTCAAATGCACCTGAAAATTGAGCTTTCAACTCACTGATCATACCCTTGGTGTTACTGAAAAATAACATATCATCCACATACAAGGCAATAATCAGAATATGATCATCAATACATTTAATATAGACACAGTGATCCTCTTCACTTCTAACAAAGTGCAATTAAAAAAATGAATCAAACTTATAGTACCACATTTTGGGGGACTATTTTAAACCATAAAGAGATCTTTTTAACTTGCATACCTAGTGTTCTTTCGGGCTTTTACCTCAAAACCTATAGTTTGTTGTATACAAATTTCTTCTTCCAGATCTCCATGCAAAAATGTAGTCTTAACATCCATTTCCTCAATTTCAAAATCATAAGCTACAATAATGGATAAAAGAAATCTAATAGAAGATAATTTGGCAACAGGAGAGAAAATTTTACCAAAATCAACTCCCTCTCTCTGGGAGTAGCCCTTGGCTACCAGTCTAGCCTTCTACTTCTGTAATGAACCGTCTGCTCCAAACTTCTTCTTGAAGACCCACTTACATCCTATGGCCTTTCTTCCTTTGGGAAAATGTACAAGATCCCAGGTGTCACACGATTCTAAAGCCATCATCTCCTCCTACATGGCTAGCTTCAAAGACTCACTATCATCTGCATGAATAGCTTCCCTATAAGATCTAGGTTCATCATTAGTACTCAATACATTTTTAGGGTTCCATTGTCTTGTGGATCTTCTCAAGGGTGGAGTAAGAGATTATTCCTCATGTTCTTATGTATGTTCAACTTCTTCTATAACAATATAATCTTCCTCATCTGGACTTTCACTTCAATCTTCTTCTTCTTCTCCATCCCCTAATCCATCATTTTGTTCTTCCTGATGTGCATTTTCTTGTTGTAAATCAAAATGCACTATCCTCTTCCTTTATTTTTCTTCTGGCTATACAAGATTAGAAATAGCTCTAAGTTCCCTAAAAATCACATCTCTAGAAAAAATAACTTTTATGGTTAGAGGACCCCCAAGCTTATAACCTTTTACATTTTCACCATATCTAATGAAGATGCATTTATTTGCTTTTGGATCCAACTTAGATCGCTTTTCCTTAAGCACATGAACAAAAGCCTCACAACTAAAAACCCTTAAATGTGAAACATAAGGTTTAGAACTTACCTGTCCACACTTCATAAGGTGTCAAATCAAGAGCCTCACAAGGAGATTTGTTTAACAAGTAACAAGCAGTATTCACAGCTTCTACCCAAAAGCATTTATCCAACGGTGCATCACTTAATATACTTCTTGCTCTTTCCATTATTGTTTGGTTAATCCTTTCTTCAACACCATTTGTTGTGGTGTATATGGAGTTGTCTTTTGTCTTATGATACCTGCATGCTTATAAAATTCATCAAATTCCTTAGAGAAATATTCCCCTCTATTGTCATATCTTAATATTTTATCTTAAGTCATGATTGCTTCTCTACTAAGACTTTAACTCCTTAAACTTAGTGAAAACTTGAGATTTATGCTTCATAAAATAAATCCATGTGAATCTAGATACATCATCAATGAAGATAATAAAATAACAAAATTTTTCAATAGAATCATTAGCCACAGGTCCAAACACATATGAATGAATAATTTCTAATTTCTCTTTCAATCTATTGCTTCCTAAACGAAAATAATTTATGTTATATTTACCAAACACACAATGCTCATAGAAATCAAAGTGCTCATTAGAATAGGAGAAACTATCTAACAAGTTTTTATTCATAATCATTTTTATTTAACATTTTTACTTGTGTGGCCCAATCTACGGTGCCACAACATACATGTATTTTTAGCATTTCAGTTACATTAGTGGATCTACAAACTCTAGTGGCCTCAAGCCTAAACATAGTTCTCATCCTTGTTCCCCTAGCTACCACCAAGCTTCCTCTCACCAATCTACAACCATGCTTATTAAATGTTACATGCATTCCTAAATTATTCAACTTTGAAATAGAGATAATATTTCTAGCCAATCCAAGAATATGTAAAAGAGTAAGGAGGGTTTTAATCCTCCCATCACTGAAACACAATTGTACCTTTCTTCAACCAACAATTGGATATGTAGTATTTTCCCCAAGATAAACATTACCTCCTTCTCATATGTGGAGAACCATTCCTCATGAGGAGTCATATGATACGAGCAACCTTAGTCAATCAACCACTATTCATTAGACATAACATTACATGCAGAAAGTAAAACTTCATCGCCTGCATTTGAGGACTTTTCAGTAGATATATCCCACTATTTCTTTGGGTTTCTACATTCTTTCTTCACATGCCCCCTCTTACTAGAGTTTCAACACTTAACTCTGTTATTCTTCCTAGGAGTTTTAGATTGACCTTTTGATTCCTTAGTCTCCTTGTGATCTCCTTTTGGTCCTCTTTCCTTAGACCTCCCCCTGACATTAAGAGCATCCACCAATATATCCATAGCCTTCTTCCTCATTTCCTATGATAGAAGAGTTGCAACAAGGGCATCCATCTTTGGGTCTTCAAGGTTAGCAGTGATATCAAGAATGAAATTCTCCCAAGACTCAAGAAAAGAACAAAGAAGCATAATACACTTATCTTCCTCATTTATCTTAACATTCACAAAATCTAACTAGCTCAGAATCAAATTAAATGTATTTAAGTACTCAGCTATCAAATCACCCTCCTTCATTTTTAGGGAATATAACTTTCTTTTGAGATACAATTTATTTACCAACCTCTTTGCTTGATAGATTTCAGCCAACTGCTTCCATAAAGCATGTGTAGTCTTCTTAGCAAACATTCAACATGATAGAGATTGCAAGGCATAATTGGATTGTACCCAATGCTTTTTTGTCCATATTGTCCCACTCATCTTGACTGATAGTATCAGGTTTCTTCTCTTTTTTTGTAGCAAACCATTGATCTCTTTCTTCAACGAGATCCTCCATTTTTAGCTTCCATAGCTCATAACCCATTCCATTGAATTTTTATGTCCAATCAGGTTGAGGATGCAACCATGTCTTCTACACAAAATTTGTAAAATAAATTCAACCAAAACTCGCACTACAACTCAAAAAACCCTCACACTTGCACCCAAGACACAAAACTGGCTAGACTCTGAAACCAAATGTTAGAAATGAAGGTAAACAACTATTAATGGAAAACTAATTACAACTGTAATATAGATATTTAACTGTGTAGAACCAAAATGGAGATGGTATAAAATCAACACAAAGAAATAACATAATAGAAGATCAAATACATAACATAGTGTTTACATGGAGAAACCCTTTCAGGAAAAAACTACACACATGAAGAGAGGCATCGGTTTGTAGTAACTTCAATAGAGTTTACAATACCAAACTATCAACCTCCTCTTCAGTCTTTAATCCAACAATGCCTATTTTTCTAGTCTCAACTCTCTACTACAACACAGCCATAATACAGTATGATCCTCATAAAAGGGTTTCCTTCTAGGGAAAGACAAGCCAACATAACCTCTACCATCAGATCTGTGACCTAATGATGATAGCTACAATGTTGATATCACCTTAATCCTAACACAAGAGGCTTTGAGGAAGTTGCAGAGGCTTGCACAAAACAAAATCATGAGTGTAGTGTGTAGAACTAGTAAGGCTAACGCTAGAGTAATTGTGTGTGAATCAATACTATAGGATATGCATATATGAGTGAGGCTTGTTAGGAAAAGGTGTTGTGTTGTACACCTTACACATGAAAGAAATATTTTAATTATGTAAAATACATATTTATTTGTGGTGCATCTTTAATGATGTGTTTAGCAACATTAAATATTTATTTGGGTCCACTTATAACATTGTATGTAAGACTGGTTAGATATTTTATGTGTGAGAGACATAAGAAAAATATTTAATATTTGTGGTAAATATTTAATTTTGAGCTCAATGGTTTTGTACTCTCATAGTTTTGAGACACATGGTTTAGCCAATACCACTTGGTAGTTTTGTGTGAGCTTGATTTTATAAAAGCAAGCACATGTTTAGTGGTTGGGGTTGGCTAGTTATTTTGGGCTGCATTTTGGAGTTGGCTATTATTTGTATTGAGCTCTCCTAAAGAGTGCATATGTGAAGCATAACATGAGATGTGTGGTTGCTTGGACACATGGAGGATCCATTAGAGGAGATTAATGTTTCAGAAGTGTTCATGGAGACTTTGTAAGTGTATTGTAACATTTTCATTGCTAAATAATACATTGAGTGTGGATGCTTTTGGAGGCTAGGTTTTTCCCTCTTGAGGTTTTTCCTAGGGTATATCTTGTGTTATCTTGTGATATGTGTTTTTTATCTTTGCATTATGGTTATTTTGTAAGCTTGTATGCATCATTTTCTCTCATAGGATTATGTAGGAAATGGTTTGATCAACCTATAATTTCCTAACAAGTGGTATCGAAGCTTTTGTTATAGAGGGAGGTGAGAGATCCTTGGTTTTGTTTAACACTTGTTTGAGTAGATCTTATGCAAAGTCGAAGCCATAGAAATGTTGGAAAGATTTGACACATTTCAAGGTATAAGGGATTTGTGTAGGTTGTGAAAATACAAATTTGGGGTTTGCAAATTTGTGGTTATTTTTGTAGATCTAGGGTTTGAAAAAGAATTTAGAAAAAAAAGGTTTTTTTAAGTGTTCACCATATGAGAGTTTTGTGGAGGAAGTTGTAGAAATGGCCTCCTTGAATAAAACAAACCTCAACATTGGATCTAGGAGGCTCGAGACATGAAAATGACATAAAACTTGATGTATTTTCTTATCACTAGGGCTTGAAGCAAAAAAAAACCCCTCCCTTGTACGCGGCCATACAATTGTATCACATATGTATTTGTAGAATTTTTTAAAAAAAATTCCTATATGCAGTTTCTATAGTTTTGGAAAAATTATTTAATTTTTTTTTAATTTAAAAATCATGTTAAAAACTATAGAAGAAATTTGAAAAAAAATATTAAAAGATTTGGATAGTGGTACGAGGTCCACAGACCCCTGTACCACTGATCCTTGTGGACAGGCATGTGCATGGCATACAAGGTCTATTATCTGTAGTACCCTGTGGGCATGTTATCATTGTCAGTTAATGGTATCAAGTTGACACGCCTTAGCCCTCAGTTGGGCTAGATAAGCATGTAGCCCCCATGACCTCTTTTTGAAAATTTAAACTTAAATATATTTAAATGTATTTTAGGCCTATGGTTTCATGAAAGTTTTAAACATAGTTAAATTTAATTTCGGGTTTGAAAAATTAAATAGCAATTAATAGTTTTTGAAGTCTACCACCCAGACTGCATCTCGAGTGCCACCCGCATGCCACCACCACCAACATGTTAGGATTAAGGTGCCATCAACCTTGTAAATCCTATGTAATTAATTACTCCTAATGTTTTTTGTAAATTTCTATAAGGGAGGATGCATTCACCAGGCAACAGTCTTGTTTTAGCCACATTTAGATCCTAGTACTTGATGGGGGATCTAGGGGGCGATGTCGCCCCCTGGTAGGGGATCAGGGCAAACACCCTCAAAGGAATTTTTTTAAAGAAAACTACCTTGTAAAATATTGTAATTTCATAATCAATCTAGACCGTTCATCATTAGGTCGTAGATTTTATGGTAGAAGTTATGTTAGGGTTTTTTGCCCTAGATGGAAACACTATTTTAATGAGGGCATTGTATTATGGTTGGGGTGTGGTAGAGAGTTGAGATTTAAAAATAGGTGTTCCTGGATTGAAGACTAAAGAGGAGGATTTTAGTGATGTATTTTAAACTCTATTGAAGTTAATACAGAATGGTGCATCTCTTCTTGTGTGGAGTTTTTAGATAAAATGGTTTCTCATTGTAAACACTATTAGATGGAAAAGGGAGACTTAGCCTAAAAGGTTAAACTAGGTCAAACCCTCTTCTATCAACATTGGAACACAAACTGAGCTTAGCTTATACCTATGAAGGAGAGCCAAACTACAGGGGTTTTGTCCCTTTGTTGTATAAAGAAGTGTCAACCAAATTCAACCAACCAAACTAGGGCACAACATGAAACCCTAATTGAGAAAGATTAGTAAATAGCAGACTGTCAGAAACAGATATATAAAATCTAATTCCACAACAAAGATAAGGGAATAGAGGAGAACCAAGATATGTCTTTGGGAGTAGAGAGGTACTAGGGTGCTGGGTGCCCTAGACCCAAATTAGGGTTTTTTAGGATATCCGGATATGGGTGCCTTTGCTTGCTTGTCTTCCTGTCTCCTGTCACTCATTATCTTTAGATTCCTCTAGATGCAACTTGCACACAAACAAGAAGGAAAGAGGTTTGGTGCTATTTAGGAGCTTGCCTAAGTCATGCTCTATGAATGGTGTTTCCACCACCACAATAGGAATGATGAGAGATCAAAGAGTGCATGCCCTAGGAGGGTAGAGGAAAATCTAAAGTAGAATGGAATGCTATAATAAAGCATGAAGGAAAGAAGTCACCATGAGCATGGAAAACCTAGCCTGCTTGATGCAGTGTCACAACTTGACTCAAGAAGTTGGTGTAGCCCAAAGAAGTAGAGAGGTCTTCACAAGACTTGCAAGAAGTTAGTACAACAACACCAATCCACCATAGAGAGCTTTAGAGAAGAATAGAGAGCATGAGAGAGAGTGTAAGTGTGCTTAGATTGCTTAGATGTACAAATTGATAAAATAACTTGCTTATATATGCATTCCTGCTCACTAACAATGAATAAAACCAAATGGGGCCGACATGTATAAGACAAGGAGGTGTTCTAAGCTGTCTCCACAAAAATAGGGTCAGGACTAACATTTGGGACCAAGGCACTAGGCGCCTTGGTTCTTTAGTCCCACAAACTCTAGAGAGTGTTAAATGAAGTGGGCTTTGACTAGTCCTAAGTTTATTTTGTTGAGTTTATTCATCAGTATCTAGAATTAATTGTTTTAGGTCTACTCGGGTGCTAAACTAGGTGTAAGATGGTAAGGGTGAACATTTTGTTCCATAACATTTAGCCCCCACTTTAGTGTGGGTATGATCTTATGCTCATACTTGCACTAAAGTATAAAGCGGAAAGATTTAAATCACAACAAACATAGAAGTCATAGATGCCACCAAAATTGAGGTGTGATCAAGCCCCCAAGTTTAGGATTCTAGGAGTCTATGATGGATTGCATACACATAAGACATAAGGTATAATTTCTACATACATTAAGCATTTAGGAACATGAGACAAGACAAGATATACAAAAGGCATACACTTGAGAAATCACAATGTATACATGAAATACACAAAGCATGGATGCCATACATAAGTATACATGCCATACATGAAGTATACATGCCATACACAAAGTATGTACATTCCATACACAAAGTATACATAGAATACACATGAAACACACATGGAATACATGCAAAGCAGTCAAGAGGCATGATGAATACATAAAGGACAATAATATACAAAGAGAATATGTGCATCATACAATAATCACAAGAAGCATATAATGGAAGACCCTAAGTCAGCATGACAAAAGAGACCTTAATCTAAAGGGTTGTCTCAATCACCATGCATCATTCCCCAAGATGTAATAAGAAGAATGCTAAGAGGGGGTTAGTTAGAAATGAGAAGAAAAAGAGGGCAAAAACACATCATACACATATAATCCACATCAAGAAAAGGTGTTTCCACTCAAGGGAATGCACAAACTACCTCCCACAAGAGGATTTACGTGAAGCCTTGCAGAATAAGAAGTTGTTTCAACCATACCCAAAGGTACTCTAGCCAAACTCAATTTGGTGGTTCCAACCCTTCTCCCAATCATGCAAGGAGCTTCAACTTAGGAGAGCAAGATAGACTCGAGATATTGCTTCCAAGATTGCCACAATCCTTTCCAAGAGAGTGCAGTAACAAAGATAATCGTCACATTGTTTGATAGAAAGATGAGAGGAAGGCTCATAGTACGATATATGCCCCCACCTTAAAGTGAATGTTAACTCCATCAGGGAGCAATTTCCTTCAAGGAAGAATAAGGAAGAAATATAAAATAGGCACAAGAGCTTTCTCAAAGCACATGCCCAAATGATATGTGTTCTTAAAAGCTACATCGCAGTAAGGGGTTTCCCCCAGGATGATCAAACCAAGGTGATGCTTACAGGCATGATACACAATGACTTGTGTAGTCATGGTATGGTGCTGAGCATTGCAACAAGATGTCACATAAAAATGAGGATGAAGGAAGAAATATCACTTGAAAGTAGAGTACACATAAGTTAAATCAACATGAATGGATGCTAAATCATCCAAAATAAAAATAAGGAAATTGCAAATTATGACATATAGAAGAATGAAGATACATATAGAGGAATGACACAATGCATTATTTCTCCTTGTACCTTTGTGCTAACAAGGGTGCCAAGGGAGAACTAATAATAAAAAAAAATCACAATACGGGGATAACGGTACTTACAAACATAGCACAAATGAGAGGGAGGGACCACACTTGCGAGTTGGCCTATAACAAATTGTCCTCCCCCAACTTTCTTTTTATAATATGGATGTAGGTAAATGTGCTATAGGGACTACATCAAGCATGGTGAAAAGTGCTAGAGCCATACTATGTTTGAATTTGTTGAATTTTGTCACCCAAGGCTCAACATTATTTACTGGAATGGCCAAGCACTTGATGATATGCACAATAATGAGGTATTAAATGATTATTGAAGATGATGGAAAGTTAGAAGACATTAAAACATAAGAAAAGCATAAAACTAATGATTTTACCTCAAATCTTCAAACAATCCATTCTCCATGGTAAGGTGGAGGAATGCATGCACCCAAAAAGCAATTCCTCGATATACCCAATGTAAAATGAATGTGGATTGCTCTTATTCTAACCGACACAAATGGAGGTAAGGATTTAGCAATGAGATGAGAGAAATTGGCTAAGATTTTGGCATAAATTGGATTCTTGAAGACTTGTTATGAAAATGCTTGGGGAGGCCTTGTATTTATAGATCTTTGGAGGTTTTTTGATCAATGGTGGAGGCTTGAAATGGATATCCAAGGGTGGAGATTTCATACTAAAATCAAGGGCTAGGGTTGCATCATCAATATTCGAGGGCTCACAATACATTGGAATTTTAAATTTCACCTTTGAAGGATTTGCATTAATTAAGATAATGACTTATGAATGAATTAAAAATTCATTTATGTGGGAGAGGGTGTATTTAAAAATTGGGTTTTACGGATTAATGGGAGGAGAATTGACCAATGCATGGATTTAGAAAGGTGAGGTGGAGACATGTGTGAGCTTTATTATTTAAATAATGTTCTTGCATGAATGAGGAAATATGAGGTGGAGACACATGCGACTCCCCTTAATTAAAAATGTTAATATTTTAATCAAGTGTGGGGAGATGGAATAATAATGGGTTAAGTTAATTAATTAAGTGATTAACTTAATTAATATGTCTATTGGAAATTAAGAGATGGATTAATTAATGGCATAAATTAATTAAGGGTTTACTTAATTAATTTGGGTCTAGGGCCTAGGTAGGGTATAGTAGCTAATTAAATAAATAATATTTATTTAATTATCTTAGATTTAGTCATGGGCTAGGTGGATTAAGTGGAATTTATTCAATTAATTTAGGTTGGTGGCAAAGGATAGGATAATTAATTAAATAAATTGTAATATTTATTTAATCAATTATGGATAATGGATTATGGAGAATTGTTAAATTAATTAAATAAATAAATTTTATTTAATTAATTATGAATAATGGTTAGGGGGAAGTAATTAATTAATTTTGGTATATTTAATTAATTATGGATAAGTGACTATGGGGGATTGATGAGTTAATTAAATAAATTAATTTTATTCAATTAATTATGGGAAAGGGGATAAATTAGTGCAAGCATGTCGGGAGATGGTAACATGAGTTATGCCATTTTTAGATGTCTACATTTTGCCCCTCTTTGATGTGGTGTCATGACCAAGTGGGAGTGGCATTAGATCAAAGAAATTTAAATTTTTGCCCAGGCTAATGGGGAGAGGAAGAATAGATGTGTGATGCCCCCTCGAGAGATTGAGTGAAATTTTTTTTTGAGCGAACTCTCAAAAATAATGGTGATAAAAAAGGGTTCAAGATGAAAAATAGGGTTAATAAGAGAAAAAATAGGTGAAAATGGATACGTTGTGTGGCCTGGGGGTGAAAAGGTAGGGTTAGGGTTGATGTGATAAGCATAGATAAGCTATGGGGGGCCCATCATGCCACATTTGCATATCTAAGCTTGCTAACTAGGAGAGAGAGAAGAGCGATAGAAATGGCACAGAAAGGGATTCCACGTGAGGTACATCGAGATGAGAGGGTCTGAGAGTACCGATGACCTCTACAGGATGATGAACTTGTATGTCGCCTATCCTTGACTTTGTCATTTTTAGGTTTTAGGTCATTTTGGGCATTAAATGTGGGTAGGTTAGGTGTTGTAGTGCGCACAAGCGCATAACACTAGAGGCCTGATGATTAGTGACTGCGTCTCGTTCAACGCTTTAGACACAGTCAAAAGAGTCAGTGTTGTTTTAGCTCTTAGGGTAGGTGAAATAACACTTGTGGTTGTATTAGTGTAAGTGTTGTGTTTTGCAGCGCTTGTGGCTAGTTTAGTGCTTGCATCAAGAATGGTGCTAGTAGGGTAGATAGTATCTCTTTCATGCCAAATGGCACTAGCATGAAATAGGGTAGCGCTTGTGTACTGAATGGCACTAGTGCAAAACAAGGTAGCGCTTGTTTGCTAAATGGTGCAAGTGTGAGGAAGGGTATCAATTTCATGTAGAAAGACACTAGGGGTCAGTGTGTTAGTGCAAGCAAGACAAATGGCACTTATGATTGGTATGTTAGCACCTTCGCACATTTTGGTGCTTTGGTGAAGACTGTTAGTGCTTTTGTGCCTGTTGGTGGTTTAGCAAGAAATCTTAGCACTTTCATGCAATTTGTAGAAAAAGGATTGACTTGATGGCTCGGTGGATGCAGGATGACCTTCCTTTTCTTTAGTTGAGGGAGCATTGACCACCAGTGCTGGCGTTGAGGGTAGGATTGTCGCAGGTGGAGCATGGCCGATTGAGGGCAATCGACTTGTTGTACATTGCAGAGATGCCGATGATTCAGGCTCATCGAGCCATGATGATGGCTTTGATAGAGTGGTGGCACAATGAGAGCTATGTGTTTGTACTACTGATATGGGAGACTAAAATCACCCTTGAGGATGTATGGAGGATTCTACGGATTCCTATCTATGGTGAGAAAGTGGTTTATGATCAGGTTGGCGGATTGGCAGTGTTATGCCGTGTGTTTTCCTTGGCCCAGGTCCCTACAGACTAGGTTGGGAAGGAGATGTTATGGGATGATGCTATGGTAAGGTTGGGAGGTCTAGAGTTATACACTTGTGGAGTGATGGCTAGATTATTGCTACTAGATCGATGATCATGTGGATTCCCTATGGGGTGGGGGGATGTTTTGGAGTAGATGATGGCATGAAATGTTGTATATGCTTGGGGGCCATGTCTATTGGCCTAGTTATACTATGATATGCACATGATAGTGTATCAGTGCGAGGCAAGTATTGGTTGTGGAGTTACGCTCCATATTTGGGCTTGGGAGCATATTGTTGTTACTCGACTAGATGTGCACATTTACAACCAAAGTTCATGCCATACATCTATGCTTACAGGGGTATATTACAACATCAGTTATAAGGAGGGTGATGATATTAGAGGCGTGCTCTAGATGATTTGACTATATTGGTATGATGATGATGGATAGGTTGTGAGATGTGGATTAATGATGATGTGCATTGATGCAGAGTGGGACGCAACGGAGGCTAACTAACAGGAAGGAGTAGCCAACAATACAAACAACCTGATAAAAATGTCTATCGGCTGAACATCATCATCATATTTCCTAGAGACACCAACAGCATCATCACATTTCAACAACATCATCATATTTCGGATGATCGCAAATATCCTCCTGTCGACTACTATTTACCTCCTCCGTTTGTCGCCTATCATCATCATCATGATAATCAACGGGCGCAAACATCCTCCGGTTGCACTGTTCATCGGGTGTCAAATACAAGCGGCATCATCATGATATTCAATATCACCTTCGTCAGCAGGATATCCAAATATCCGGTAGCTTCTAATATCCTGATGACGTTGCACTTCAACACCTTGCCTTCGATGCTCCACTGCCCGACGATACAAGCAACAGCATCATGATATTGTTCATCCGGTTCCTCGAAACCTCCTGATGATGCTAATACAACTTCTTGCCTACGCCGATACTTAACCACTTAACGACAACAGGATAAACTCGCATTGAGGGATTTCTTAATATCCTGATGACGATGACGTCATATCCTGATGACGATGACGTCACTCATCATCCTGATGAACTCTTCAACACTTAGCCAAAAAAAACTTAACTTTCACACCCGCATCCGTTAGCGATATGCGGATGGTGAACTTCCCCGAGAGATGATCCTGACTGCGATATATACACTGAGTATATATCCAACTCAAAACATCATGATGCACTTGCAACATGCAAACTTCAACAACTTCATGACCCGATCCTGATGGCGATGCATTCGCAGATGACGAAGCGGCTCGTTCCGACTGGAAATGCACATGCAGACTCCTGTGTATCCTTCCACTGCATGTAAGCACTCCGAACCACTCTATTTCACAAAGATCATGTGACGACCGGGCCGGATCACCTTCAAACCAAAATCTAACAACTTATCTTCTAGACCTAGCACATGAGGATGCTAGGCTGATTTACAGCATGCTCCTAACTGATCTCCTGAACAATGCAATGCATAAACATAAAACACAAATGCAAACTAAACTATGATACAGGACCATTCCACCGATTTGCAGGATCAACCGGTGGAAGGGTTGAAAGTGCCCATCAACTTGCAAAACGGAAAGGAAATCAACACAGATACAACCAGATAATGCAAAAGATGAGATCTTATTCAATTGAAATTCAATGTCCTGAATACAGCTTCACAATGTCTGAACTGCTCTCCTGAATCTCAACTCAACACAACACCAGTACATCTAGCAACATCAATATCAATCTCAATAATCAATCTGAACTATCAATATGAACTCAAAAATGTATCTAAACCCTAACAGATCGAAGGTATATATAACAAATCCTTCGAGTACTACCAACTTCACTTCCCAGCGGCTGGGAGCTTCCAAGCGGCTGGGAGAGAGGACAACTCAGACTATCTTATCCCGATCTCTAACTGCCTACACATACTCCTAGGCTGAACTAATACATAGCATCGGTCCAATGGACCTTATTACATGATAAAGTCAAACATACTAAAAATAGACTATCCTGTCATCATGCTGATAATTATCCTATATCCTGATCATGTATGTCATCATGCGGACCTATATCCTGATCATGTGCGGGTGCTCCTGCACTATACTCCCCAAAAGAAGAAATCTCAAGTCCACTTGAGATGAGAGTATCAAGGTCGGCACCATGTTTCTGTATCTGTTCTGCAGTCATCCATACTGCTTCAGAAGTCGGCTGTCCCTTCCAAGAGACGAGGTACTCCAAGTACTTTTTGTTCCTGGTCTGTTTGACCACTCGAGTGTCCAAAATCTGCTGTATCTGTGGAGGATCATGTTGAGGAATGTCTTCAGCAACTGTATCCTGTAGGATATCCTGATCTGCATCCGGATTAGCCTTGTATGGAGTTAAATCACATACATTGAAGATAGGAGACAAACCAAGATCAGGTGGGAGTTGGATCTCATAAGCATTTTGTCCATGCTTTTGCAAAATCTGACATGGTCCAACTTTCTTTTGCATGAGCTTAGTATACTTTCCCTTAGGAAGCCTGTCTTTCTTCAAGTGAACCCAAACCAAATCTCCAACAGCAAATTGAACATCCTTCTTCTTCTTGTCAGCGTACTCCTTATACTTTAAGGTGGTTTGCTGGAGTTGGGTCTTAACCTGATCATGAACTTCTTTGATTGCTTCAGCAAAAGCTTCTCCATCTGCACTAATAGGACCTGCTGTAGGTAGCTCTCGCAACTCTAAAATACCTCTGGGATGCAGTCCATACACTACCTGAAAAGGCGATTTTCCTGTGCTCCTGTTGACAGTATCATTATATGAAAACTCAGCTTGAGACAGAATATTGTCCCACTTCTCTCCATGCTGTTTTGTCAAGCATCTAAGTAGATTCCCCAAGGAACGGTTCACAACCTCAGTTTGTCCATCCGTTTGAGGATGATATGCAGAGGAAAAAGACAAATTGGTTCCCAATTTCCTCCAAAGGGTTCTCCAAAATTGACCCACAAACTTCACATCTCTGTCTGAAACTATGCTCAAAGGCAATCCATGAATTCTGACAATCTCCCTGAAGAATAAATCTGCAATATATGAGGCATCTGCAGTGGTTTTGCATGGCAAGAAATGTGCCATTTTACTGAACCTGTCCACTACAACAAAAACACTGTCAAATCCTCTCCTGGTCCTTGGCAAACCCAAAACAAAATCCATACTGATGCTTTCCCATGGTCTGGAAGGAATGGGTAAGGGCTGGTATAACCCTGCATTAGTTGACCTGCCTTTAGCCTTCTGACAAATTACACAGGTTTCTACAAATTTCCTGACATCTGACTGCAACTTAGGCCAGAAATAATGCCTCCTGACCAGATCAAGAGTCTTGTCTAGACCAAAATGACCTGCCATTGCTCCACAATGTTTCTCCTTGATTATATTCAATCTCATGGAGCACCTTGGGATACACAACTGTCCACCCTTGAACAGCAATCCATCCTGGATCAGGAATTCAGAGAACTCAGCATGGTATTTCTCCCCAAAAGAAGTACAGACCTGATATATTTCTCCAAAATCAGCATCAGACTCATACATGGTCTTGAGTGAATCAATACCAACACTCTCTAACTGAATCTGATTGACTGTGAGAACTCTTCTGCTCAAAGCATCTGTAACTTTGTTTTTGACCCCTTTCTTATGCTTCAAGGTAAAAGTGAAAGCCTGTAAGGTCTCTACCCACTTCATATGTCTGTGGTTCAGCTTCTCTTGGCTGTTGATGAAACTCAAAGCCTGGTTGTCTGTGAAAACTATGAACTCCTTTGGCAGCAGGTAATGCCTCCATTTCTTTAGGGACTGAACTAAAGCATACATTTCCAGATCATATGATGAATACCTTTTCTTAGCATCATTGAGCTTTTCACTGAAAAATGCAATTGGTCTACCCTATTGACTGAGTACTGCTCCAATGGCCATGTGACTGGCATCACACTCTACCTGAAAGATCTTATTGAAATCTGGAAGTGCAAGGACTGGCTGCTGTGCCACCTTCCTCTTCAATGCCTCAAAGGAATCATCTGCTCCTTGAGTCCAAACAAACCTGCACTTCTGTCCTCCTTTGATGGTATCCAACATGGGTGCACAAATATGACTGAACCCTCTGATGAACTTTCTGTGGAAGGTTGCTAACCCATGGAAACTTCTGACTTCATTCATGGTCTGTGGAGTTGGCCAATTCAATATGGCACTCACCTTCTCCTTATCCATCTGCAGCTTTCCTTGTGAGATGACAAAACCTAAATAGGTGATCTCCTGTTTCATGAACAGACACTTGTCCAAGTTTATCATTAGCTTCTCTTCATGTAGCCTCCTGAGAACCAGCTCTATATGTCTGAGATGTTCTTCTCTGGTGTTACTGAAAATCAGAATGTCATCTAAATAGACTATGACAAACTTACCAATGAATTCCTTCAGAACCTCATTCATCAGCCTCATGAAAGTACTAGGGGCATTAGACAAACCAAAAGGCATAACCTTCCATTCATACAACCCTTCATTTGTTTTGAATGCTGTCTTCCACTCATCACCTGGTCTAATCCTGATCTGATGGTACCCACTCTTCAAGTCTATTTTTGTAAAGTACTTAGCATTTCCCAAACAATCAAGTAAATCCTCAATTCTGGGGATTGGAAACCTATACCTGATTGTGATCTTGTTGATGGCTCTGGAATCTGTACAAAGTCTCCAAGTGCCTTCCTTCTTAGGTGCTAGTACAGCTGGTACTGCACATGGACTCAAACTCTTCCCAATCAGACCTGAATTCATCAATTCTTCAATCTGCCTGGCTACTTCTGCATTCTGTTCTGGGGTAAGCTTATAAGCTGCTTTATTTGGAAGTGTAGACCCTGGAATCAAGTCTATGCAATGACTGATATCTCTGACAGGTGGTAGGGATCTTGGCATTCCCTCTGAGATAACACCTTTGTACTTATCCAATAACTCTTGGACAGCTGGGTCTATCAACCTTGGCTTCTTCTCTTTCTTGGCTTCTTGCTGTTGTTTCTTATTCACACTCAGACATGGGATTAGGGCATATGCAACTGCACCTTCTGCTGCTACTTCTTTCATGAACTGTTTGCCTTCCATCAGCATGACCTTCACTTCCTTGCCTTTAGACTTCTCCTCTTTCTCCTTCAATGGGAATAACGTTACTTCTTTACCATCTTTAGTGATTTTATAGGTGTTTTTAACACCATCATGCTGTGCCTTCAGATCATACTGCCATGGTCTACCAAACAAAAGGTTGCAAGCATCCATCTTGGTGATATCAAACAACAACTTATCCTTATATCCACCAATCTGAAACTCTACCCAAGCCTGCTCTTCTACAGTTGTCTGCTGACCTTGAGTAAGCCATGAGACTTTATATGGAGATGGATGAGGCAATCTCCTAAGCTTCAGCTTCACCACCATCTCTTCAGACACAAAGTTCTCAGTAGAACCAGAATCAATCAAAACTTTACAAGCCTTACCTCCTGCTTTGCAAGTGGTTCTGAAAAGGGACTTTCTCTGAGGGGCTTCTTTATCAGGTACCTTCATGGTAGTCACTGTTCTTCTCATCATCAGGGACTCTCCACTTTCTGGATATCCATAATTCTCAGGACCATTCACACTCTGAAATTCATTAGAGCTTGTCCTACTTTGATTATCAGGTTCATTGACCAGATTTGTCCTCCTTTCTCCTACTGAGCTTGTGGCCTTGTCTGGACATCTGCTGGCTATATGGCCTTCTTTGTTACAGTTGTAGCATCTGATGGATCCTCTGCCCTGGGATCTTCCTCTGTAAGGTCTTCTGCCTCTGAAGTTTCCTTGCTGACTGAAATTCTCTCTCTGATTCTGACTATTGTTGCCCTTGCTATTGTCCTGACTGGATTCTCCTTGATATCCCTGTCCATGTCCTCTGCCTCTGAAAGGACCTCTTCCACCTCTTTGTTGTCTTCCTCTTCCTCTATTGTTTTGGTCTTGTTTTCTCTTCAGCTTTTCTTCCACTTTCAATGCCAACTGAAAGCTTTTCTGCACTGTATCTGGGTTATGCAGACTGAGATCTTCCTGAATATTAAACCTCAATCCATTAAGGTATCTGGCTACCTTTTCCTCTTCACTTTCTTTCACCTTGGTCTTCATACAGAGTTTCATGAACTCTTCTGTATATGAGCTGACATCTAGCTCCTTCTGCTTCAGGTTCTGCTTCCTCTTGTGTAACTGGATACTGTAATCCAAAGGAATATAAGCCTCCTTTACCAATTCCATCATCTTCTTCCATGTGGCAACTCTACGTTTTCCCTCCTGCACTCTATCATCCTGAACAAAGTTCCACCATGTCAAGGCAGCTTCTTTCATCTTCGACTGTGCTATCTTCATTCTCTGCTGTTCTGGTATCTCCTCTGTTACAAAGAAATTGTTCAAACAATCTATCCATTCCATTACTGAATCAGGGTCCATCTTACCTGTAAACACTGGCAAATCCAGCTTCACATCCATGGTTCTCCTCTCCATGGCCTTGAGGGCGTTCAACAGCGGTCTCTGGTCTGCAGGAACGACCTCCTCGCTCCAATTAGGGATATCCTCTTCTTCCCTATCATCTTCTCTACCAGAACCTACTCTGCTCCTCAACTTTGCTAACTCATCTTTCAACTCCTGATTCTGAGCCTTCACGGCCTTGCTTTCTGCAATCTGTTTCTTCACCAGAACTGCCAACTCAGCGTTGGTCATCCTTGCTGGAACCTCAGATGTTCCTTCTTCATCTGACATCCTGCTTATCCTTTCCAGAAGATCCTAACCTTTGCTCTGATACCACTATGATGCAGAGTGGGACGCAACGGAGGCTAACTAACAGGAAGGAGTAGCCAACAATACAAACAACCTGATAAAAATGTCTATCGGCTGAACATCATCATCATATTTCCTAGAGACACCAACAGCATCATCACATTTCAACAGCATCATCATATTTCAGATGATCGCAAATATCCTCCTGTCGACTACTATTTACCTCCTCCGTTTGTCGCCTATCATCATCATCATGATAATCAACGGGCGCAAACATCCTCCGGTTGCACTGTTCATCGGGTGTCAAATACAAGCGGCATCATCATGATATTCAATATCACCTTCGTCAGTAGGATATCCAAATATCCGGTAGCTTCTAATATCCTGATGACGTTGCACTTCAACACCTTGCCTTCGATGCTCCACTGCCCGACGATACAAGCAACAGCATCATGATATTGTTCATCCGGTTCCTCGAAACCTCCTGATGATGCTAATACAACTTCCTGCCTACGCCGATACTTAACCACTTAACGACAACAGGATAAACTCGCATTGAGGGATTTCTTAATATCCTAATGACGATGACGTCATATCCTGATGACGATGACGTCACTCATCATCCTGATGAACTCTTCAACACTTAGCCAAAAAAAACTTAACTTTCACACCCGCATCCGTTAGCGATATGCGGATGGTGAACTTCCCCGAGAGATGATCCTGACTGCGATATATACACTGAGTATATATCCAACTCAAAACATCATGATGCACTTGCAACATGCAAACTTCAACAACTTCATGACCCGATCCTGATGGCGATGCATTCGCAGATGACGAAGCGGCTCGTTCCGACTGGAAATGCACATGCAGACTCCTGTGTATCCTTCCACTGCATGTAAGCACTCCGAACCACTCTATTTCACAAAGATCATGTGACGACCGGGCCGGATCACCTTCAAACCAAAATCTAACAACTTATCTTCTAGACCTAGCACATGAGGATGCTAGGCTGATTTACAGCATGCTCCTAACTGATCTCCTGAACAATGCAATGCATAAACAGAAAACACAAATGCAAACTAAACTATGATACAGGACCATTCCACCGATTTGCAGGATCAACCGGTGGAAGGGTTGAAAGTGCCCATCAACTTGCAAAACGGAAAGGAAATCAACACAGATACAACCAGATAATGTAAAAGATGAGATCTTATTCAATTGAAATTCAATGTCCTGAATACAGCTTCACAATGTCTGAACTGCTCTCCTGAATCTCAACTCAACACAACACCAGTACATCTAGCAACATCAATATCAATCTCAATAATCAATCTGAACTATCAATATGAACTCAAAAATGTATCTAAACCCTAACAGATCGAAGGTATATATAACAAATCCTTCGAGTACTACCAACTTCACTTCCCAGCAGCTGGGAGCTTCCAAGCGGCTGGGAGAGAGGACAACTCAGACTATCTTATCCCGATCTCTAACTACCTACACATACTCCTAGGCTGAACTAATACATAGCATCGGTCCAATGGACCTTATTACATGATAAAGTCAAACATACTAAAAATAGACTATCCTGTCATCATGCTGATAATTATCCTATATCCTGATCATGTATGTCATCATGCGGACCTATATCCTGATCATGTGCGGGTGCTCCTGCACCATGCATCTACCATTTACTCGACATCCTTAGTACTTGATTGGAAGGACTAAGCATTTCTTGGATTGGTACCTCCCTGAGCAGGTACTTTGGCAGTTCAGTTTAAAACAAGATGTGCCTCAGGTAGAGGTGGTTTCTATTTGATTTGTGGGGATCTAGATTAGATGCAACTATCATGATTGTAAAGTTCGAATGCTTGGTTGCAATGGCTTGGGACTAGGGATCAATCGTGGTTGATGTTGGCATGACTCCAGAATATGATACATGGTAGGTGAGGTTTAGGCCTATACGACTAACCATTCCAGAGGGTTAGCTGGTGGTGGTAGAGATAGATAGCGAGGAGGAGGAGGAGGTGGATGATCCCAGACATGGTGATGATGGAGGTAGTAGTGGCGGCGGTGGTGGTGGTGATGGGGATTAGATGCATATTTTAGTAGTTGTTATAGTAGGGGGACCGGGTAGGGGGCATCAAGTATGCCCTAGGGTGGATGTTTAGGAAAGAGGGGATGGGGATGGAGAGCATAAGCATACTTTGAGGGTTCAGGTGGTGATTCTGGAGGAGGTGAGGCAAATACATCATGAGAGAGACTCCCTACGGGAGAGAGAGACAGTGCACTACTAGAGGTGGAGTGGTTGTAGGGTTTGGTGGGTGGTGCTAGTGATGGCGTTGAGCTAGTGAGAGTAGCAGCTGAGTGGGATGGAGAGAGGGTACTCCAAAAAAGTGCCAAGACTATGAGATAGAGGGCTAAGATATAGATGTCTCAGTTACAACTACAGGTGAGGCAGTTGCAAGGGCTAGTGGATGGTAGTGGGATGATACAGATATGGGGTGATTACACCCATGTTCAGGCAGAGTTAACCATGGCTACAAGGTGAGAAAAGTATTACTATGCCCTATATCATTTAGTGGCATCAGTAGATCAAAGGGAGGCTAGCTATAGCTAGTGGAGCCTGCTAGGGGTGAGAAGGTCCATGAGGACCTAGACATCATCAATAACAGGGCCAGTGAGATATCCTCCTTCAACGATGCCTCCTCCAGTTGTGATGCTAGGGGATATAGGGGCATGGCCTTCCACAACATCGCGGAGATCACCTCCTCATTCTCCTACTCTCATCACGAGAGCTCAACTTACTAATTTTGTATATGCCTGTAGGCTTAATTATTGTAGACATTTAATGGATTTAGCCCTTTGGGTCTATTTTTGTATCATGACTATTGATTTATATATGAGATGTACATGTGTATATATGGATGTATATATTTGTGTATATGAGATGATGTTATGATGGTTTATGGATGCTTTATGGATGCACTTTGATTTATGTTTTGGTTATGGTTTATGATGTAGATGGATGGATGCATTTTGGTTTATGATGGATGGATGCATTTTGATTTATGTAGTATGATGTGGATTATATGTTCTATGGATATGGTTGCATTTTGATTTATGGATTATGATGTGGATTATGTGTTCTATGGATGCATTTTGTTTTATGGATTATATGTTCTATGGATATGGATGCATTTTGATTTATGGATGTATGATATGGTTATGGTAATGGTATTTTGGATGCTTGTTATGGATATGAATGCCTAGTGAGAAATGATATAATGTTATGGTTATGATTTGGAAATGAAATGATTATGAGGATGATTATGATTGTGTAATGCAATTATTATGATGTTGATGATGTAATGGCTATGATATTGTAATATGATGGTTATGTTTATGATTATGATAGTATGTGAATGACACAATGATTATGATGTTGATGATGCTATGGCTGATATTGTAATAAGATGATTATGATTATGATTATGATAATATGTGGATGATGCAATGATTGTAGTGATTATGATTATGATTATGCAATGATTGTGATGTTGTACTAATGTAATGATGATGGTAATATGATAATTATGATAATGCTATGGTAATGCATTGATTATGATGTTGATGATGCATGTGGATGTAGGTGTGATGTGGGTGCAACATGATCCTAGTCATGATACATAATGTCCTTGATGGGGGGATGGGTATATGGGTGGGGGAGATACATGCTTGCTAGGGGAGGGATGGTAGTTAGATGGTAGATGTTATGGGTATGTTAGTTAGGGGATCTTAGGGTGGGATTCAATCATTGTCCTTATTAATGAAAAGCCATAGGTAGGTGTGTGATGGGGATATATGGGTCTTGGTAGGGTAGTGATGTATGATTGGGTGTTAGTGGTGGAAAATGTCACATTAGTTCTATAAAAAGAACATGATATGTGTGTATAGGTGTATGTAGGGCGTTGGGTGGTTATTTGGGGTGGATGGATTTATGGATGGCTATATTCTCGATATGATGTGCTTTAGGTGATTATGTGGTGGGAAATGTCACATAAATTCTATAAAAAGAACATGGTATGGTGGGTGTAGGTTTAGTGGGGAAGTTTGCTGGGTAGTTGGGTGGATAAGTGGGGGTATATTGTGAACCCTTATGTTTTTGAAGATGCAAGTAGGGGATGATGGTTTTATTTGTGTATAGGATAGGTTGGATAGAATGGATAGGGGTTGGCATTGTGATGGTATGTTTTAGAGAAATCATAAAGTTTATTATAGCAAAGATGATATTTTCACCAAGGTATAATGGATCAAGGTAATGATGTATATCCAATTTGTTTGCATGGACTTGATGCACAAACAAAAGTGTGTCCTTAGACATGCCAAACTTAGTAAAATCTTGTCTAGATGTGGGGGAGAAAACTTAGAGAATTTAAAGTCCTAATGCACATAAGGTATAAGCCTTAGATGTAAAGGAGTGATGGTATGCAAAAAGCTATCCCATCACATACAAGATATGAATACTAGCTAGAGTAATAAGAACATAAAACAAACACGACATACAACAACAAATGAATCTTACCTTGTTCTATACCATCCACTTACACACCAAGATATGGAAGATCAAGGTGGTGTTTTGGATAAGCATAGAAGAGGTATACAAGATAATGTTATGTAGGAAAAAGGGGGAAGATGAGATTGATGGTTTGTTTGATTAGATCCTCCTTTCACTACATACATTCAAGGACATATAACTGAGTTGAATCATAACTCCTGCAAGAGGACTCAACTATTAGGTTGGCTATCACTTGGAATGATAGGGAAATTTAGAATTTGTTGATTAATTGTTAAACCTTAGCCTGATTAAGTCCAAAACCATAATTATGCAAAATCATAAGCAAATAGATGAATCTTGACAAATCCTTCTACAAAAAGACACTAAGTATAGATTAGATACATACCAGATTTTAGATTTTAGAAGGCAGAAAAGTTGGGGGCAAAAGAGCGAGTGGACAAGCCCAAGGTGTTGTGTTTTTTGAGGCCTTTGGGATCTTTTCTGTTATTGATTGCAACCACTTCAGAGATTTCCTGCACTGCAAAATTGAGGGTCAAAAGAGTAGGTACCCAAGCCCAAGGGCCTAATTTTTCTCCATATCTAGATTCCTCATGCTCTACACTATCCTCCTGCAACTCCACTTTGCAAGATTCAACACCTGTCACCTGTAATCACAAGAGAGGGGTTGGGAGTTGTGGTGTTTAATAAATTGCCTCAGTTAAGTCCTGAAATGACATTCAAGCCTTCCAACATCATTATTAGATAGTCCTTGCAGGACAAAGGAAAAAGTAATAATAAAATAGATAGATTGAATTACAAATAGATATCACCTTGAAGGTGCAACACTCATGGAGGAATGAAGCTCTTTCATGCCATGAGGAGATGGATTGATGAAGCCAAATCTGCAACAAACAAACACAAATACAATGCAAGTCTGATCTACAACACAATTGAAAGCCTTGAATATCCTTAACACAAGATCACAAGTTCTCATTATTAATCTCTAGTTTAAAATGAAGTCATAAACATAATTATATATGCATGCATTCTCGCTACAATTTTGTAATTCAAACTTAAGATGCCAACATTGAAATTTGGGACCCCACCAAAATAGTATAGGGCAAGGGTGTGGGTACCCAAGCCTAGGGACCTATTTTGGGTTAGGGTTAAGGTCAAAGATGTCCCCTAAGTCCCATTTGTCATGGGTTTTAGGGCATTTTGTTCTGGGATTCATTTCTAACATGCGTGATCAAAATTAAGGGACTTGGGAGCTAAGCTTAAGAGGTAAAAGTCCAAGGGGGACATTTTATGACATAACATTTAGCCACCACTTTAATGTACATGTATGATCTTAAGACCCATACATGCATTAAAGTACGATTGAAAACACATCAAATACACAAGCACATGAAGCAGATGCATACACCAATATTGAGGAACTATTTCTAGCCCGCAGTCTCAGGTAAACATCAGAAAACACATCGCAGACACGCAAGACACAATGAAGATAGTAAGAAGCATGTAAAACAAGGAGAAGATAGTATTGAAGACATGCAAAACATGATGAAGACATGAGAGTAGTCACACAAAACATGATGAATATAGTTGATATATCATTTTAATTAAAATTTGCAACAGAAAACCCAAGAATGTAGGGGAGACTTATCGCCACACCCTTTACACTACACCAAGGGGAGAAAACATGCCATACAAAAACCAAGCATAGGGGAGACTCATCAACACACCCTTTAGACTACACAAAGGGAGAAAACATGCCATACAAAATCCAAGCATAGGGGAGACTCATCACCACACCCTTTACACTACGCGAGGGGGAAAACACACCATACAAAATCCAAGAGTAGGGGAGACTCATCACCACACCCTTTACACTACACAAGGGGGAAAACACACCATACAAAACCTAAGTGTAGGAGAGACTCATCGCCACACCCTTTACACTACACGAGGGGGAAAACACACGGAAGACATGCAAAAGACACGAGCATCGTATATCATGCCATAGGCATACTATATGTCTTAAACATCACAAAGAAGGTGATGGAAGGAGATTATTGCTAAGTTCCACCATCTCAAACATGCTACAGGCACACCTGACAGTTGGACTTATGCCACAACAACCGCCAAAGACACGCTTAAGGGAGGATAGTCTCAAGATCCAACCCCGCCTTCGCAAAGGACTTTTGAAATAAAAGGATGTGCACTGGCTCAAGAGATACACCATCCCACCTCCACAGAGGGCTTTTAAATAAAAGGATACACACTAGCTCAAGAGATACATTATCCTGCCTCCACAAAGGACTTCTTTGATTGTAATATAGATAAAGATGTGCACCTGCATTAGAGATACAACATCCTTCCTCCACAGAGGGCTTACAAACACACTTTGTTAGTACCAAAATCATCAAACAACTTACCTTATATATGCCCCCACCTTGAGGTGGTTGATGTCATGTACCAATATCAAGCATGCTAAGGTAGAGAGAAAACACACAAGGAAACAAGAGCTTTTGCAAAGTCCATGCCCCTAAGGTGACATATGCTTACGATCATCGAATGTTCCCACAAACACATTGATTATGCTAAGATAAGATAATAAGAGAGGTTACAAATCTTACTCTAAGATAATAACCAATTCAATTCATTAAAGCTATGCATGATAACAATCACATGAAGGGCCAAGGCTATACTACAGGTTCAGAACTGAGTATAACCATTGGGCTATATTACAGATTCCTCAGAACTGAGTGTAACAACAAGGTGAGATACAAGACAATCAAAGTGCACAAAGCATATGTATTATAATGGTTTGTTAGAAAGAGATAAGACAACATCAAATATCACACAGAGTGATTCTACTAGCCAAGCATTGGATATATAAATCAACCCCATCTTCATGTATGAACTAGGTCCATTTTTGCTTTCTTGCTGAAGGGACACGTGATCCATATCATTTAGGTATTTGTTTTTCGTCATCCGCTGACTAAGTAGAATCACTAGAAGAAGGTAAACAATAAAAGAGAGAGGAAAACAAGTACTTTAGGAACAATCACGTAGGAGTATGCCCCTAGGTCATCAATTGCAATACTATGCCCCTAAGGCATGATACACAACAATAAAATAGAGTAGAGGCAATATAGAAGAATGATGAAACAAATAGAAGAATGGTCATAATAGAGGCGGTCTCCCAGTATCCTTGACCTTAAAAGAGTATCAAGGGTCATCCTAGGAGGCATAAATAACACATAACACATCACGGGGGAACACAACACAAGAGGGGAGGCCACATAAATGAGAAAGTTATGCTATGACAAAGGTGACCACCAGGGTTAGAAATACTTACCTATCGCACAACTGAACAAGTGATTGTCATAGAGAAAATCATCCTCTTCCCAATCTCGAATATAAGAGGAGAGAGGTGCATAAGGTACAATTGCCCAATTTTCACCTTTATCCTTAAATTCTTCTTCTTTGTTTGGTTCAATGTTAGGTGGTGAAATGTTTTCTTGTTGAGCTATATTTTGTCAAGAAAAAAACATGTCTTCTCCTCCTTTCTCTTGCTTATATATTTCTTCATTGTTTATTGGTAATGTTTTCAAAGGGATTCTCATGATTTTCCATAGTCTTCGATATTTCAGAGGAGGAAGCTAGTACAAATTTGATTTTCTTTGACGAAGTGGTGTGTTCTTTATGAGTATCTCCTGATCCTTGTAAGGATGATGGAGGAGGAACCTAAACATAGAGTCCTTTACCTTTCTCTCTAGGAAGTTCTTCGGTTGTTCTTCAATTATCAGTTGTTGAATAGAAGGTCCAGCCACTCTAGACAGTAATTTTGCTTTGTATCGTCTATAGTCCAAGAAAAGTTGATCTCTTTGTGGTTCAAGTTCTTCAATATGTTGTGGCCAAAAGTAGTCAAGAGTAAAGTTCTTTTTAGTAACCATGGGTTTCCATGTATTATGATGTATAGTGTGTACTTGTCCATGTAAAGGAAATTTTAAGCATTTGTGAATTGTTGAGGGAAACATTTCATAGCCTTGAGCCATGGATGTCCTAATTTTATATGGAAGAGGTCAGAGGTAGGGATGCCATCAAATAATTTTTCCACAACTTTGTTAAATACTATAACCAGTAAAGAGATCTTCCCAAAAGTAGGAATAATAGCT
Organism: Cunninghamia lanceolata; assembly: GCA_027924645.1. Classification (NCBI taxonomy): domain Eukaryota; kingdom Viridiplantae; phylum Streptophyta; class Pinopsida; order Cupressales; family Cupressaceae; genus Cunninghamia; species Cunninghamia lanceolata. Next base: position 1,786,984 of record BSBN01000538.1, read on the forward strand.
CCCTTTTGTGTTTTTATCATCAAATCTAAGGGTTTGTAAGAATATTGTATCAAATCATGTGAATAAAGGAAATCTTTTGTAGCCACATTAGTCATGCAATTAGGATCTATAAGTGTTCCATCCACAAGAGTCTCCATTACCTTCACTATGATGTAAAGAGGTCCTTCAATGTCTCTAATTGTTCTTGTTGGCAACATAGTCAAGAGACACTGCTAATTGGGTAATGTTGTCATTGATGGAAATAAGGCAAACAGAGCATCATGGAGCTAAGAATGATTGGGAACTCAACTTGGAACATGTTGCATACAAGGTTCTGGTCCAGACACAAAAGACTAAGGCCATATGGCCAAGTACTGACAACATAGAGTTAGTAGCAGAGACTCAAGTGGTATTCCTCTACAGTTGATAGTCAAGGTATGCAGTTCAGGTATGTTATTCAGGATTGTTTGGAGATACTATATTCAAGATTACAAGTCCTGATGACTTCTGGAAGACAAATTGTGATTGTCTTAAGTCTGGGTGAACACAGTTAAGTTAGGAATAGTGCAGAGTGCATGAGTATTTTGGTCCACATTTCTCTGCAAGTGATTGTATTAGTATGTGCTTTTGAGGTAGTATGGATAGGTGTCAGAAGCATACAATTGATGAATTATAAAGTCTAAAGTGATCTGGAAGATTGTCTACAGAACTCCAAGTTCTGACAGTTGGTTTTCCAGTAATTCACCAAGGTAGAAGAGTCAGTTCTGAGTTTCGCATTTCACCACATGAGGATATCATGACCTGCGGTTGGTAAGATATGATCTGTGAGGTCAAGCATTTTTTGAAGAGATAAGCCAACAGGTAATTAGATCTTTATGTGGAGAAGGTATATTGCTTAAATAATAAATCTAAGCAGTTATATGTGTGGTGTCGACTTGTATGAAGATTATATAATGATTGTTTGGATCCGCATTACTATTTGTAAACTTGATCAAGCCGACAAGGTAGAATACATTGCATACATGCTTCATGTTTGGCTTGCCGACTTGATTGAGAAATGAATCATGTTGCAGATATAAATACTTGATGGATTGTGATGTATAATGGTGTGTGGTGTGGTGTGCAAATTTGAAGTGTGAAGGATTATGAGCAGAGTGCAGAGCAATGAAAGAAAAATAGAGTACATGTAGTTGAGTTGAGAAGCAGGGTAGAATAGATGAAGACCTTTGAATCTATATATTGAGCCTTCAATGGAACTATGATCCAGCCTATGGTAGATGCATTTATAGTAGTTCATCTTCTGGCAGTGAGCCAATCCTTCTTCTATCTTCTTTTCTCTTGGTAGTGAGCCCTTGTGCAATGAGCACTTCTTCATAGGGCAGTGAGCCTTGGACAGTGAGCCCTAAGGTAATGAGCCTTCTTGTAATTTGGTATTGAGCTATCATACTATATTGTGAGCTAACACTCACTATGGTTTTTCCCTCTTTGAGTTTTCCATGTAAAATCCTGGTGTCTATGTGTTATGTCTTTATGGTTGCTATTCTTATGCTTGTTATGCTTTCATGTTATTAATTTTAGAAACTAGATTAATAATCAAGTTAACAAGTGGTTTTGTAGAATACTGATTCACCCCCCTCTCAGTATTCCTTACTTTCAACAATTGGTATCAGAGTAGGGTTCCTTGGAAGAAGCCTAACAGATTGAGGAAGATCTAGGAAAGTTCACTCATCGCAGCCAAAAGGCATGGAAACTTTTCATATGAAAACAATGTTAAACTGGAAGCAACTTTTGTTGAGCTTGAAAAATCTGAAGCAGAAATAAGGGATTTGAAGGATAACATTCTAAAGCTGAAAGAATAAGTCAAGAAATTCAAATAAAAATACAGAGATGTTAGTGAATAATTGATATCAGCAAATGAGACCCTAAATCATTTAAAAGTTGAAGTTATACAAAGAGCTAAAGCAAAAGAAGATCTAAATCTGATGGTAAAAAGAAAGATAGAAGAATGTGTCAAACTTGAAAAAGAAGTTGTGATCCTAAAAATAAACTTGGAAAAGGCCAAGAGCTATGAAGAAAAGTTCAAGATAAGTTTTGCAAAACTTGATGAGATGATTTCTAGTCAAAAGAGTTTAGATGACAAGCAAGGCTTAGGATTTGAGAAAGGAGAAAGTTCAAAATCAGGTCAAGAAAACCTTCAGATGAAGCAAAACAAAGGGAACCAATTTAGGAATCAAAGAAGACCTAGAAGACCTCTAGTTAGGCAGCCAAATGCTCAAAGGTACCCATCTTTCAATGGCCATTGTTTTAATTGCAAAAAGTTTGGTCATAAAGCTACTCTGTGTAGGAGTAGAATAAATCAGAATAAAAATTTTCTATCATTCTCTGGTCAATGCTTCAGTTGCAAGAAAATTGGTCATAGATCAAATGAATGCAGAAGTCTGGTAAGAAATGGATTTCACAATTCAAGGAATACTCAATCATTCAATGGAAGATATTTTGCATGCAATAGATTTGGACATATGGCTAATCAATGCAGATCAAATCTAATCAATAGAAGGAATCAAGGACAAAGAAATGTGGTATGCTACAATTGCAACAAGTTTGGACATGTTGCAAGATTTTGTAAAAGCAAGAATGTGAAAAGAAACCACTATGCTGAAGAAAGGAAAATAGAGCAGAGAGATGATAAGGAAAAAGAAAAAGTTGACTCAGTTGAAATCAAGAAGGAAATGAGCAAAGTTTGGATTAAGAAAGATGTTGACAATATCAAGGATGGATCTGCACCAGCTTCTGGTGTAGATACTTCCTCCAAGAAGTAAATTGGGAGCTCTAGCTCAGGGGGAGCTATGTTGAAAATCCAAAACCCCCAGCTAGTAAGTTAGTACTAGAATCTAGCACTAAGGTATGTTGTGAAGAGATCTATGATAGAGCCTCTGAAAGAAATTATGGTAGAGAAAGATCTAATGTGGAGCAATTTGGATTGATTGTGGCTGATAGAGAAGTGTTTGATAGCTTTTTGAAAGACTGCATTTATGATGATTAAGTTAAGGCTTCAAGGGGTTAAAGGCTTGGATTCATAAAAGATTAATCACTTTGCACTCAAACTATCAAGTGTCTAAATAAAATTGAAACAAAACTCCAAGCAACTCAGAGATTTCTAAAACAATTCAAGCTAAATCGATCTCAGGCGAAGGAAACCCTAATCCAGATATAGAGGTATTTTCTGTTTAAATCCCTGCTAAAAATTTGTTTGATTATTCATGGAAATGGCAACACCACAAGTAGTGGATATCATTGAGCGAGCTCAACCAAAATTCAAGAAACATCCATTCAAATCAACCGAAGTCGATCAAATGGGTGCATTTTTAGATATATCACATGGAGTTATGCATGCGGAGGATGTTAGGGCTTACATCCATGTTGCCCTAGAAGACTCTATGGTGAACAAATTCTCAGACCTATATCTGAAGCATCTAAGTGGTGATCATTTTGACCCGAAAGAAGAATACAAATCTTTGGAGGAGAAGAAATTCATTCAATATATAAACTTCCTTACATTTGTGGAAGATGAATGGGTTCGGTATGTCTTGAGCAAAATCCATGATGAATTCATGTGGTTGGAACAACACTTCAAGATCACCAAGGATGCAATTAGGGCTATGAATGGACTAAGCTCTATCGGTAGTGTTCCCCTATTGAAATCTCTGAAGAATGATATAGTAATGGCGGCCACTAGAGCAAAATTTGATAAAAGGGCTTTAACAATAAATGATATTGAAGATCATGCTGTAAGATTTGCATCCATGGTGTTAGGATATAAAGTCTATTTCACCAACCGGGAGAACTCTGTCTCTGGCACAACCATATACACTGCCTATCAGATGATCAAGGAAAATGCAAACTATGATATCTGTGAATTGCTCTAACAATAAGTGATAGAGAACCTGAAAAAGATAAAAGAAAACAAATATCCCTTCAAATTTGGTACGTTGATCATCTGTTTGCTTTTCTACTTCATGCATGAGTTGCCAAAGATGAAGAACTTGTTTTGGTTAAATAGTCAACTAGTTGCTGTACAAATTAGGGGCCATTTAAATAGCATTGGAAACTATGATGAACAAAATACAGCCCTATGGGGCTATTTCAAGAACTTCCAGAGAATGATGCAATCAAGAGAAAGAATTCCAAAAGCAATTGTGGAAAAATACAAGGATGACATATGCTTTAGTGTAACAAAAGACCAATGCATGATGGAGGCTATTGAGCCTAGAACTATTTGGGTTATGCCAATGGGCTATGAAGTGGATGGAGCTATTCTAGATAACTATGCACAACACATGCTAAACAAGCCACGAGACCCCAACGAGGAAAGATTTGGAACATATGAAGAACTGTCTATTAAAATTCATGTTGAAGTAAGAAAACCTGAAATCTCTAAGAAAATGTGGAGAGTGGCAGAGGATTTCACCCTGAGACAAGGCTTCACAAAAGAACAAGTGAAAGAAGCAAGGGAAAAAGCACAAGCTAAAAAGGTAGCAAAAGAAAAGAGAGAAAGTGAACCAATTAAAGCTCCGGAAGAACCCAAGAGAAAACCAGAAAAACCAGAGGTTTCAAGAAGGATAACTAGAGGATCTACCTCTGTAGAAGCTACATTTGTTCCCTCTGATCCCACACCATCTACAAGTATGGAAATTCCTACCACCAGTCACAAAAGAAAGAAAACAAAGGCTAAAAGAATGCATGTAAGCATTGCAGTCGATGAGGAAGAAACAAAAACATATGAAGAAGTAAAAAGGATGAAAACTGAGTCTCCAAAAGTCTCTGGAAGTAGTAAAGAGACAACCTTAGGGAAGGGCATAATAAAGAAAAGGGCAAGGCAAAATTTATCACATCCAGAAGAGGCTACAATAAGCCTAGGAGATGTTCTTAACGCTGTCACTGTGGATAGAAATTTGAAACCAATGGCCCAATTCTATGATGATTATAATGATGTAGATAGAACTATTTTAGAATATGCCACTGTAGAGTATCTGAACATATACAATAAGGCTCTTATTGAGATCATTGGTGATCTTCCTGACAGCTTGAGCAGCATTATGTATGTGAGGAAAGAAACTGCCATGGCCAAAGATACTAAAATTAGAGAGGACACACTTGTGAGATTATGTCCGAAGATCACCCTAGAGGAAAAGACCATGATCTCCAAATCTCTTAATAAAGAAATTAGGGCAAAGAGGAGAATGAACACTCTTATGGTAGGTGATATTGAAAAAGTGGTTTAGGAAACTGAAGAAACCACTCTAAAGATATTGAAAGAATTTAATCTCTCTACCATTTATGACAATGAAGGAGAATGTGATGGAGATGCATCTGTTTCAAAAGTGAATTTGGACCAAGGGATAGATGAAAAAGTGGCTAAAGAGAAAGAAGCCTCTACTACAGTTATTGAGACTAGTATCCCTCCGGAACAACAAACAGGTGGCAAGACTGAAATGGAGAAGACTAAAAATATAGATAAAGCTGATGATCAAGAAGAGAAACAAGACAGGGAAATCCCTGCATCAAAACAAAAAGATGGTGCAAATAAAGCTATGGATTTAGATGCTCTAGAGCTAAACCAAGAAGAAGAAGTCTCTAGTATAGAAAGAGACACTACAAAATCGATTAGAGGCTTTTTGGAGAAAGAGAAACAAGTCTTGGATGAGCTAGAATTTTTGCAAGAACCAATAAACCTGGACTCAATGTCCCATTTACAGAAATTCAAACTGGTATCAATTGTGCAGGAAAAGGCACAGGAAGAGATTTTGAAGTCTCACATACAGGACAGTGAACTAATTGGTGAGGCATCTAGCATTTTGGAGAAGCTGATGCCATCATATTAGAAGGACACTTCTTTGTCTTCTATCAGTCAACTAAAAGGACTCATAAATTCTATAAGTGAGCATTTTGAATCTTTTGAGAGATTTGCTGAGACAAAAGTAAGACAAGAATTTGATGAGAAAAGATTAAATGAGTTGAAGACTATGATAATAAATGACAAAGCTCTCCTAGACAATAAAATGAAAGGCATACAAAATGCTATCAAAGAAGCAAGTGACCTGTAAAAATTTTGTTTCTCTTGGCCGGTAGCCACAAAAGAGATAGAAGACAAGATAAATGATCTAAAATAACAACTAATAAATATTGCTAAATCATTTAATCCAACAACTGAGTCAGTAAGTAGCAAAGAAATACAAGTAATTAATACTCATAATGAGTTTTAAGTGATATTGTAAATAAGAGGGATCAGATGAAAAATAAAATGTGTCAGTTGAGAGGACTAATTAGTCCTAAGTTAGATTCAATGACTAGTATTGTAGCAGAAGCACAAGTAGCTTCATAAATTGACACAAATTCTAATGTGCAAGAGGCAGAAGAATCAGTCCTTTTAATAAATAGTCACATTCAAATTTTGGAAAGGGCCAAGAAAAGGTGGGATGAAGAGATTGCACAATTAAAGATTGTGTATAAGGATATCCTCTCACTGACAACTAATTGAGTTAAAAATTGTATGTGTACATATGCGGCAGATTATGAAATTTTTTGCAATTTTGACAAAATTTTGACCTATGTACATATACCCTTAGCCATTGATGTCAAAGGAGGAGAAGAAGACTAGTAAAAATGGGCAAAAACCTTAAGGGGAGAAGAATTATAGAGTAAGGGGGAGCAAATACACATTTTTCACTAAGTGTTGCCATCAATACCAAAGGGGGAGATTGTTGGCAACATAGTCAAGAGACACTACTGATTGGGTAATGTTGTCATTGATGACAACAAGAAAAATAGAGAATGATGGAGCTAAGGATGATTGGGAACTCAACTTGGAATAGGATGCATACAAGGTTCTGGTCCGGACACAAAAGACTAAGGCAGTATGGCCAAGTACTGACAACACAGAGTTAGTAGCAGAGACTCAAGTGGTATTTCTCCACAGTTGATTGTCAAGGTATGCGGTTTAGGTATGTTATTCAAGATTGTTTGGAGATACTATGTTCAAGATTACAAGTCCTGATGACTTCTAAAAGACAAGTTGTGATTGGCTTAAGTTCGGGTGAACACAGTTAAGTTAGGAACAATGCAGAGTGCATGAGTATTTTGGTCCACATTTCTCCACAAGTGATTGTATTAGTATGCAGTTTTGAGGTAGTATGGATAGGTGTCAGAAGCATACAATTTATGAGTTATAGAGTCTGAAGTGATTCGAAAGATTGTCTACAAAACTCCAAGTTCTGATAGTTGGTTTGCCAGTAATTCACCAAGGCAGAAGAGTCAGTTCTGAGTTCCGCATTTCGCCACATGAGGACATCATGACCTATGGTTGGTAAGATATGATCTATGGGGTCAAGCATGTTCTGAAGAGACAAGCTAATAGATAATTAGATCTTTATACAGAGAAGGTATATTGCTTAAATAATAAATCTAAGCGATTATATGTGTGGTGCCGACTTGTATGAAGATTATACAATGATTGTTTGGATCTACATTACTGTTTGTAAACTTGATCAAGCTGACAAGGTAGAATACATTGCATACACGCTTCATGTTTGGCTTGCCAACTTGATTGTGAAATGAATCCTATTGCGGATATAAATACTCGATGGATTGCGATGTAGAATGGTGTGTGGTGTGCGAATTCAAAGTGTGAAGGATTATGAGCAGAGTACAGAGAAGTGAAAGAAAAATAGAGTACATGTAGTTGAGTTGAGAAGTAGGGAAGAATAGATGAAGACCTTTGAATCTGTATAGTGAGCCTTCAATGGAACTGTGATCTAGCATATGGTAGATGCATTTACATCAGTTCATCTTCTGGCAGTGAGCAAATCCTTCTATATTATTTTCTCTTGGCAGTGAGCCTTTGTGCAGTGAGCACTTCTTCATAGGGCAGTGAGCTCTAAGGAAGTGAGATTTCTTGTAATTCAGTATTGAGCTATCATAATATATTGTGAGCTAACACTCACCATGGTTTTTCCCTCTTTGGGTTTTCCACGTAAAAATCCTGGTGTCTATGTGTTATGTCTTTATGGTTGCTGTTCTTATGCTTGTTATGATTTCATGTTATTAATTTTGGAAATTGGTTTAATAATCAATTTAACAAGTGGTTTTGTGGAATACCGATTCACCCCCCCTCTCAGTATTCCTTACTTTCAACAGTTCTGTCATGAGGTGTAAATACTATTTCAGGTTCAGGAGTCATTCTTTTCATATAGGGTCTAGGAGGGAACCTAGCATACTATTTCACCCTAACACACTTGTTTGAGGGAAATGGTAACTAAAAGACACACAGGGTTCATAGGAAACAAAGTGGGTAAAATGAAATAATGCAACACAATAAGGCAAGATGTGTGAAGTGTATACAATCCCTCGCATTGAAATACACAATGTGTAATTTAGCAAATGTGTCAATTTTTCAAGCAAGAATGTCAAATGATGCCAAATTTCAAATGAACAATGAATTTATGTTTTAAAATGAATGCAAGATCTGATTTGAATGATATTTATGCCAAATGCAATGGAACAAAGAAAAACTATGCTTGTTTATGCCCCTAAAATGCTCATTTTTTAGCTTTTTTCAATGCAAATGTACTAAAGATGCCAATGTAAATGCAAAGATACACAATATAGAGACACTACAATCCAAAATCAGATTTGAAAGAGTGTGCAAAGGAGTAGTAAAATCTAAAACAAGATTTTAACTACCAACCCTAGTTTTTGCAAAGTCTAGGTTATATGAAAAATGCACAATTTCAAGCAAACCCTAGCAAATAAAGTATTGAAATGCAAGGTCAATGATTATAGAATGATGAATTGCAGTAATTTGTATCATATCTGATGTAAATATCAGAGTTTCAAATTATTTAGATGAGATGTAATGAAAATAGTGCAGACTATGTCTAAATGCAAGCCTAGAATGCTTGATTCTTTCAAATTTTTCAATTTTTATGCAAGATTTTCAAATGTAAGATGATGAAAATGAAACGTATGAACACAATTATGATGTACAATAGTCAAAAAGGTGCAATGTTTAGCAAAACATAGGTTCACCAAAATGTTATGTAGGAAAAAGGGGGAATATGGGATTGATGGTTTGTTTGATTAGATCTTCCTTTCACTACATACATTCAAGGATATTTAATCGAGTTGAATCAAAAATTTTGCAAGAGGACTCAACTATCAGGTTGGATGTCACTTGGAATGATAAGGAAATTTGGAATTTGTTGATTAATTGTTAAACCTTAGCCCGATTAAGTCTAAAACCCTAATTATAGAAAATTGTAAGCAAATGGATGAATCCTGACAAATCCTTTTACAGAAAGACACTAAATATAGATCAGACACATACCAGATTTGGAGTTTTAGAAGGTGGAAAAGTCAGGGGCAAGAGAATAGGTACCCAAGCCCAAGGTGTTACTTTTTCTGAGGGCGTCAAGATCTTTTCTGTCACTGACTGCAACCAATTCAGAGAATTCCCGCACTGTGAAATTGAGGGTCAAAAGAGTGGGCACCCAAGCCCAAGGGCCTGCCTTTTCTCCAGGTCTAGATTCCTTATGCTCTGTACTATCCTCCTGCAACTCCACTCTACAATATTCAACACCTATCACCTGCAATCACAAGAGAGGGGTTGGGGGTTGTGGTGTTTAAGAGCTTGCCTTAGTCAAGCCGTGGAATGGCATTCAAGCCTTCCAACACCATTGTTAGATAGAGAGTGCATGTCCTTATAGGACAGAGGCAAAAGCAATGATAAAATAGATAGATTGAATCACAAATAGATATCACCTCGGAGGTGCAACACTCATGGAGGAATGAAGCTCTTTCATGCCATGAGGAGATGGATTTATGAAGCCAAATCTACAACAAGCAAACACAAATACAACACAAGTCTACTCTGCAACATAATTGAAAGCCTTGAATATCCTTAACACAGGATCACAAGTTCACATTATCCATCTCTAGTTTAAAATGAAGTCCTAAACATGATTATATATGCATTCCCACTATAATTTCATAATTCAAACTTAAGATGTTGACAAGGAACATCATTTAATGGTCACAAGCTGACGTTGAAATTTGGGACCCCGCCAAAATAGGTCAGGGCAAGGGCATAGGCACCCAAGCCTAGGGACCTATTTTGGGTCAGGGTTAAGCTTAGAGATGTGCCCTAAGTCCCATTTGTCATGGGTTTCAAGGCATTTTGTTCTAGGATTCATTTCTAACATGCACGATCAAAATTAAGGGACCCAAGAGCTAAACTTAGGAGGTAAAAGTCCAAGGGGGACATTTTATGACATAAAAAATGAATAAAAAATAAAAGACCAATTGGCAGACGAACCACCAACCATTGAGTCTCTTGCCAAGAGTGTGGATAGATGTGAATGGACCATGCCTATTGCAGTAATGATATATCCTAAGGCATGGGTTGTGATGATAGATTTTTGAAAGATAGGCTTAAGATCCAAAGGTTGTATGGTGATTTGGAATGGTTGATCAAGTATGTTGTTTTTGTTGGCTTTGTTTATGCTCAATTGCTCTAACATGTTGTCCCCATATTTATTGCTTTGGGATTTTTGAGATATTTTTATTTTTTGTGTGTTTTTGATGGATTTTGTGATTTTTGGTGTTTTTGATGGGTTTTTAAATAGTTGTAAGGGATTTAATTACTTTCCCTACTCAGTAGATAGAAAGTGTATATAAGTTTTTCTTGAGGATTTTTTTTTAAAAGATAATGCGCCTGGTAAACTTTTTAACATGATCGGTGATGCTGGTGCGACACGCCCTCTGGCTCCATGGTAACACTTTTGTCTGAAGCTATGAACTGCTGAGGCCACAACATGGGGGACCTCATCCCCTAGTAAGAACACTTTGAACCTGCAAGATCATTGGCCCAGCAAAGGCGTAAAGCTTGCGAGCTCATTGGCCCATCGGGGGTTTAAACTTTGGTGGCCACCACTACAACCGAGCGACTTAACCACCGAACTTCTTGAGGATTTTTTTAACTGCCTTAGGAAAATATAATTTTTTGTCTGAAATATTTTTGGTGTTTTGAGATTTTTTTTTTGTTTTTGTGTTTTTTGGATATTTGGATCTTGTTTTTGTGTTTTTCTGGGTATTTGGATGTTTTTGTGTTTTTCTAGATATTTAGTTTGTACAAGGGGTCGATAGTATGCATATAAAGATCCAATTCTTTAGGGATTTGCCTTTTGCATGGGATGATAGTGGGTGCGTCATGATGGGAGGGATTGTGACAATTAATGTTTACAATATCAAGCCATGATGTGTTAGGTATGGAGTGATAGAGGATGACGTATGGATTGGCTATGCGAACAATAGCTTAGTAGATGGTGGATGTGGCCACTATGCATGGCACTTGAGATAGGTTTTCACCATTTCACTTATGTAAGGCACCACCGAAGTGATTTTCACCATTGGATGACTTTATTGCACTCAATTTTTGATTTTTTTGATTTTTTAATTTTTTTTGCTTATTATAAATGAAGGTGCAAACCACACAATGAAAATTTGATTCAAACCTTATTATCCTCTAAACAATGTAGAATCAATGGAGATTGCAGTAGAAATTAAAACCTACTACACAAAAATAACAAGCATTAAGAACATAACACAAAACACAATATGTAATGTGGAGAAAACCCTTTTGGGTAAAAAACTCCACCAAGAAAAGAGGCTCCAAGTTGTATTATCTTCAAATATATGAGATTACAATACATGTACTTCCTCTCTCCTTCAGTCTTCAATCCAACGGCGCCTGTAACTCTCAACTTTGATAAAAATGTAGTACAAATATCCTTATAAAAGGGGATTGCCTTCTAGGGAAAGATAACCGACAAAATATTGACTGTCAGATCTATGACCTAATGACGAATGGTCCAGATTCACAATAATAAAATATTAAATAACTAGACCCCTCGTAGGGGGGAAACCCCCTGTGACCCCCCATCATGGACGAATGAGCGTCAAGGACTGGATATAAACATGTAGCTGAAACAAGACCGTTGCTGGTGAAATATTTCATCCCTTATGGGTGATTTACAAATAATATTAGGAGTAATTAATTACATAGGATTTACAAGGTTAATGGCACCTTAATCCTAACATTGCTTGGGATATTTGATGGGTCAGGCATAAAATTTCTTGAGATGCAAGATGTTCATAGGCTTATCCAAAGGCTTTCCCTCAGGGTTTGTTAGATAATATGCTACTGATCTATAACTAGATATTATAACAAAAGGTCCCAACCAATTTGGTTCAAACTTACCTTTTTTGTTATGATCTTGCAAGTTCCTCTAGTTTTCCATTAATACAAGACAACCTATTTCAAAGTGGTGAGTCTTGATTTTATTACTGTATCTTCTATGAAGGTGATTTTGATATGCTTGCAAGTGGTTGAGAGCATTGAGGTGCTTTTCATCCAAGAGTTCCAACTCATATAGTCATGCAACCTGATACTTCTCATTAATGAGATTTTGCAATGATATTATTAGATAGGGGAGCTTGACCTCAATGGGTAAAGATGGATTCAGATCTAAAGATGAGGGAATATGGAGTTGTTGAAATACACCAGACAACTGAGGGGGGGTGAATCAGTTGTCTCAAAACTTTAACTACTTCTGCACTTTAAAACACTAATCCCTTGTCGATTGTAATTGTGATTAAACCATTAAATCAAAAACTTAAACACAATTGCACAATCAAGCACAAGAGACACCAGATTTTTACATGGAAAACCTTGTTAAGGGAAAAACCACGGTGGGGGTTAGCCCACAAGAATTTAGAAGTTATGGCAATACCAAAAATCAAAGGCTCACTACCATTAGGGCTCATTGCCCAAAGCTCACTGCTCAAAGAGGCTCACTGCCAAGGGTTTGAACTAAGATGATAGCATCTACAACATGCCAAAGTTTAGTTCCATTGAAGCGCAATACAATTCCTCTGCTTTGCTCTGCCTTATCACTTCTTCACTTCTCTTCACATTTTCACACA